>MU864952.1:72337-278225 GCA_033576145.1 Cladorrhinum samala
GGGCCCTTTATTTTTTTTTTTTTTTTTTTTTTTTCATTTTTTTTGGGCCGTGTAACCGGTGGTGTTACAAACACTTTTTACACTTACAAATTTTTCTTTTTTTTTTTTTTTTTTTTTTTTTTTTTTTTTTTTTTTTTTTTTCAGCATGTCATGTCATTTTCTTTTCTAACCACCACTTGTTTTCCGCAATTAGGGTGTCCGTTTCTCGGATCATCCCGCGCGTGTGAGTCGTTTGCCGGGTAATTGTTTGCGGGGGGAGCGAGGGGGGGAAAAGAGGGGGGAGAAGAATCAATCGTGGGAACAACTAATATCACCGATTGCCGGCGGCGTTGACGGTTGGAGGCACCTACCTAAGGTACTACTGCAAAACCTAAGCCCGAAACGGCGGTGATGAGGGGGAATTGAAACTGATGGCATGTCAGTTAAAAGTTGGAGAGAATAATTATTGATATGTGCACATAATTATAGACCTTTACAACAAATAGCGCGCCCCCCCCCCCCCCTTCCCCCCGGTAACAAACATCCGGAAAGTCTCGTCTCCGCTGCAAGGACGGCTCGGGGTCCGGCCCCACTTTTGGATAATTCCCCCGGCCTACCCCCGGGGATTCCATCGCGCCGCCGAGACCCACCTTCAAGCCGCATGCTTGTGCGACATATATTTGTTTTAATTGGGTAGATAGGAGTGGTTCTTGATCCTCCTACCTTGATGCATTGCGCATGCTTCCGGACTCGAGCCTATCACAACACCTACCTACCTAGTTAACCAATTCATGTCTCTTCCATCCGTCAAAGGCACATGGCATATAGGCAGTGCCCAAAAACAACTAAAAATTCATTGTATATACTAATTGCCAAAAAAAGGCCTCTCCTATTTACATATCAAGTCGCAAACCTATTTCAAAAGTCTCGTCTTGATTCCAGCTCTCTCCCCCTCCTCGAGTCTTCTCTCTCTTACAGGCACTGAGAGTACCACTGGTTCGAAAACTTGCAGGTAGACCCGGACTGGCAGCACGTAGGCCCCGTAAAGCCCTGTCCACCACATTGCGCCCACTTGGCGGCGCAGTTGGAACCTCCACCGCTGCCGGGGTTGGTACCAGTAGGCTGGGAGCCACCGCCACCGGCAATGGTAGTAGAAGCAGCCGGGGGGTTACCACCGCCGCCGCCGCCGGTGCCGGTGCCGGGCTGAGGGCCGGTGATCGCAACGTTGCCCGGCAGTCTGTCAAAGGGGCCGTCGATGGCCTCGGCGACGTTTTGCTTCAGCGTGCACTGGTTGCCGGCCGAGATGCTCTGCGTCTTGAGCGTGGGGCAGTAGACGTCGCAGTTGGCGTCCATGGCGCGCTGAAGGGAATCTCCCTTCCAGCCGAAGACGTAGTCGCCGTGCGTGCCGTAGCCCGTGTAGTCGCCAAACGACCAGACAAAGGGCTGGGAGCCGTCCTCGGGCCAGAGGCTGCGGTCGTTGAAGCGGCGCGTGTCCCAGAGGACTTCGTAAAAGAGCTGGGGGATCTTGACCGGGTGCGAGGCCGGGCAAGGGCCCCCGCTCTCAAAGGTCCCGCTGCTGGGGTAGGCGACGTGGCTGGAGTGGTCCGGGGGGTCGAGCGTCTTGCCGTCCCAGCAGGTCGGGAAGCGGACGTTGCTCATGATGCCTTCCTTGCAGGGGTTCTTGGGCATGGTGGTGGTCTCGCCCGTGCGGGTGGCGAGGGTGTCGAGGCAGGTGAAGGTCATCTGCCTGTTCCTCGAGGCCTCGGCTGCCGTGCGCCACATGGGGTTGCCGATGACCATGCGGAAGCCGGGCTGGAAGGCTGTGACTTTCTGGTTCTGGAACGAAGGCGTGTAGTAGACCGTCATGCCGCCTCCTCGGGCGCCGTCAAAGTCGACGTTGGCTCTCTGCGGCACCCGGATGAAGGTGCCGTTCCGCGCGCGGAAGTAGAGGATGGCGGTCCAGTAGTTGGAAAAGTCCTCGGAGAATGTGCAGGTCGTGCAGGTAGCCTCCTCGCCAATGTTGTGGCGCGTTGGGTCCATCGTCGCGTTGAACATGTTGCCTCCTACAACCTGGTGAACGTGTGGCGACTGTGCGGCTCCAGGAAAAACGAGGCTGCAACACGTTTGTTAATATTTAGGTTGTCATCGTGGGAAGTAGTACCGCAGGCTGGCTTGGAGGGTCAGACTCACGGGTCTAGACGCTCAGTAACGAGCTCAGAGCATGAGAATCGAAGGATCGCATTGGCACCAGGTGCGGCGGCGAGCGCCAGTGCGCCAGCGAAGAGGCTGTTGTAGTGCATCTTTACCTAGCTGGCCTCGTGGTGATCGACTGCAGTGCTGATGTCTCGACACTCCAGCCTTCAACCTAAGCAGCAGGATGGGCAATCCTCAGCTTTTATCCCTTCTCCCATTCAAACACGCATGGGCGCGGCGGATCCTCCGAGACAGCCCAACCGTTGACTCCGTCCTGAGCCATCATCGTCGAATGTCTGGTTCAGCAACGACACCGTGACCATGACGGTGATAGTCGAGGACTGTAGTGCCCAATTGGTCACCAAATCCAAGAACATTGATTTCGGCTGAATACAGAGTAGCAGTTTCAAATATCAGCCGCTTTCTCTGTTCTCTTGAACGGAGCTGCTCAGAACATTCTTTCTACATCAATGCACACTGGGAATGACAGGCAAGCCACCGAGTCCGCCTCCAGCGTGGCATTGCGGGGGAAAACGACAGGGCAGTGTGGTAGTAGAATCTGGGGCAAACCTTTCAGGGAGCTTTCTCTCCCTTTCACACGTGTCTCCTGCAGCTTGCAGGCCAAGTGCCGTTCCCTCCGACGTGGTAGCGGTGCTCGTTACTGTCGCATTATACCAGAATCCGCTAACCCGGTCTGTGCTCATTTCGGCACAAGACATGCCAGACCTTCCCGTTTTGGCTCGGGAGTATCCCGCCCGCCTCCGTTGACAGCACGCCAAAGTCGCCCGTCATTTCCCTGGCACCCAGGCGTCGTGGGAGTAACGTGACGGACTTGTCAACGGTCGAGGGTGTCATCGTGCACAGGAAAAAGTCCGACTGTGTCGAGCAAGTCATCCTACCTGCTTGATTCAGGCCCATGCCAAGTCTTAGCCCTCAAGAGGAAACCTAACAACGTGGGCGCCAGACAAGGAATAGGGATAAATTTGAAGAATGCCGATGCTGCGGCGACGGGACGGCTACGCCCGGTTGATGATTTATTAGCAACCATGTGGCGATATTGCCAGACCACTCGGAGCCCTTGACGGTGAGGGTCTCAATTCTTGGTGTGGGAGGAAAACCGGGCTGGAAGAGAGCTCCATGTTGATGAGTGGTAGTGATTTCATATCTGTATATTAGCTGATAATGAAAATGCTGCCCACGATCAGAAAATCTCCTCCAGCGGCGCACCGAATGTATAGGTACGAATGAAACGCAGGCCACGCGACCCTCAAAATACAATAGTATCCGGCTTCCGGGTTCGACGTCTGCTGTATATAGTAATTGTGACGCCGTGGCGCTGCCTACCTAGGTATCCCAGCTCGTGGGGGTCATTCCGATCACCGTTTAAGAGGGCCGAAATATCCTTAGGCGGTCATGACTCGGCACACTCAGTGGCTGGGGACTATCCACTTTTTTTTTTTTTTTTTTTTTTCCAAATCTTGTACCACCTCTTTTGTCGCTACGGAAGAGCTAGGAGGGCGGGGTCGATGTTGCAGAATCTTGGCCTAGATGTTGAGATTTGTGAGGAAAAGCGTCCGGTATTGTTTAGATCCCCCGTCTTGCTGTTGGACTCGGCACACCACACCTAAATTTTCAAAGGGCCACTTCGGTCCCTGCTATTCCGCCTTTTCGTGTTAGTTCTCCCCCCCCCCCTCCTCTCTTCACAAAAGGTCAGTTTTGGATTGAAGAAAAGGAAACCCAACCGCTTCTCAGCCCAGACTCTTTAAAAACTCCAGAACCTCCTCCGCCACCCGCTCCGGTTGCTCCTGCTGCACCCAGTGCCCGGCACCTTCCACCATCTTGACTCCCCTAAACATCCCCTTTTTAACCAACTTCTCATCCTCATACCCCTCCAAAGCCCCAGGCACCTGATAGTTGCCCCAGTCCTTCTCCCCGCTGATGAAGACAACGGGGACCTCCAGCCTCCTCCCGCTGAACAACCACATATCCCCCACTACCTTCTTGCCCCCCTGCCCGCTCTGAGCCCTGTACCAGCTCAGCGCGCCCTGAAACCCCGTCCTCCGCCATTCGGCGCAGTAAACCGCCAGATCCTCCCGGCCAAGCCACCTCTCCGTCCTGCCGAGCTCCTCCCCTCGCATGTTGTCCCGCACGGCGTCGGGCATGCTCTGCTCCTCGCGCATGACGTAGTATTCGGGCATGACGGCCAGCTCCCCCGCGGTCCAGGATTTCAGCGGCCTCGGCGAGTTGCCGGCCCAGTCTGCCGAATTTAAGTGGAAGTAACCCCTGAGAAACTCTTCGAGGCCCTGCAGGGGGTCGGCGTAGTCTGAAGCCGCACGGGGGGAGGAGTGGTAGTGTTTGTAATGCTTTCTCGGCGGGTTGAGGTTCGACAGCTCGGCGTGGATATCTGTAGTAGTAGTAGTGGTGGTAGTAGCAGACGGGAGCGACGGAGGCGGATGGTAAGGATGGCTCATTTGAACGGCGGACTCAAATATGTCCGGGCGGATCAGCGCCGCGGCCGCCGAGGTTACGGCGCCAAAGTCGTGGCCGATTATGCTGCGGACTTGGCTGTAGCCTAGCGTCTGGACTAGGCAGACGAGGTCGCGCACGAGGTTGGTGAGCGTAAAATCGGTCAGGTCCGTTTCGTCATAAGAGGCTTCGGGCGACCAGCCTGTGGTTCGGCCGTACCCGCGTTGGTCCGGGGCGACGCAGAAGAAGCCGGCCTCGGCGACTGAGGGGAGGATCTTGCGCCAGGAGTAGGCGAGCTCTGGGTAGCCGTGGGTGAAGAGAACGAGGGGATTCTTGGGGTCGCCGGATTTGAGGATGTGGAAGGTGAGGCCGCAGGACGAGGTGCAGTCGATGTAATCTTCTGTGATGTCGTCGGGGAGGGGGAGAGGGGGTAGGGGCGGGAGATCTTTATTTTTGGTGTCCATTTTCTTTTTTTTTTTTTTTTTTTTTTTTTGTAACGAATCACCAAAAAAAAATCGGATTATGACTGGGTCTCTGAGGTTGAAAGCTGTCAGAAGTTTGATGAAGAGCCCTTTCTCGTGTTGAGAGTTGAGCAATGATGTCTTACTATAAGTCGAAGCATGTGAGAAGTTACCTACCCCACCATGTGCTGAGTCAACAATGGACCGGTGTTAAAACGGAAAACGAAACCCGGCTCGACAACCTGATCAAGTATATAGGTTTACTTTTAAATCATATTTAAATGGATAATTGATTCCTTTCGAAGACTAGTACCAAACCTCAGTTCAATATCCCTACATCGGTAACTTACTTTTGCTTGGGCCTTCTTATTTGCCTGGCGTTGCAACACACATGATCAATGTTAAGGAAGGAGATCAACGAAACCTGTTATCGTTTCGTTTGTGCCAACTTCTCAACCTAAATTAGAGACCTCGAACAGGCAAAGCACTTGGAGCGCATTTAAACCTTGTCAAAACAACTTCATCCTCTCATTATCATATCCCAATATCAAGGGCAGCTAGTCCAGCCAGCAGGCCAGCCATCCTCTCCCACCGATAGCCTCTCTGCCCGTCTACGACCAATCTAACTAGGTGTCTATCTTGGACTCTGTATATCTCTTCGGCTATCCCCCACCCCTAGACAGAAATATGATGAAAAAAAGTAATGCAAAAACTCTAACACTGCATGTCAGACCGATATGCTCTTCCCCGAAATGAATCACCTCCCGCTCGCAATGCAAAGGGGAAAAAATAAAAGGATTAAAAAAAAAAAAAGAATGAAAAAGAGAAGCAGAAGACAGAAATCGACAGGGAAAATAAAACCTGGCCCCCAACACCCAAACCATTGCTCTCCTCCCCCACCTCCCTATAGGTCCCAAATGCGAATGTGCCCCCCAATGCAGTGCTTTACCAGTGACACAATGCACCGATTGTGATCAATCTAAAACTCCTCCCGCCAAATATCCGTTGTGTTCCTATCCTTTGCCTGTAAACCCTCCCAGTTTCATACCCAAACCAGAGATTGCTGAAGCCTTCCTCAGCCAAGAAAGCAATTATTACCGACCGAGAAACCACCACCCCATTTCCGAAATTAATCATTAAAGCTTTCAAATATATCCTCCCAAATCCACCTCCCCAGGGCTGCCGGCACTTCCCCTAACCTCATCTTTTTGAATAGAGCTCAGCATCTCAATCCCTTTAACCCCGGCCCCAAAATCCAAAATCAGAATCTTGGGATCCTGTCCCGAACTGACGATCCTCCTATAATCGCTCTTGGCACTCAGCACCCAACTCGAATGCCACTTTGGGAAATCCAACAGCGCCTGCCCCGTCTCCATATCCCAAACTTTGATATCCGAATCATAGCTTCCGCTCACCAGCCGCCCACTGATGGAGTCCACGTGGAGACTCCTGACCAGGTTCGTGTGGGCCTTCATCTCCCTGACGCACTCTCCCGTGTTCGCGTCCCAGATTCGGATCACCTTGTCGTTGCCCGCAGATGCAATGTACCGGCCGTCTTCGGAAAACTGGCTGCACGCCAGCCCTTTGCTGTGGCCCAGGAATTCCCGAATGTTTTTGCCGGTATCGATGTTCCACAGTTTGACGCGAAAGTCGCCGCTGCACGAGACAATAGTGTTGCCGCGCATCTGGACCGCGTTGACTGGTCCGGTGTGGCCGCGCAGCTGGCGGATGAGTTGGCCGGTGGCGCGATCCCACACGCAGATGGAGATGTCTTTGGAGCAGGTTACAATGTGCTTGTCGTCGAAGACGAGATCGAGAACCGCGGCCGAGTGGTGGCTGAGTCTGCGGACCGGACGGTAGCCGGCCTTGATGTTGTAGACGATGCAGGTCGAATCGGACGAGCCTGTGACGAGTATTTCGTCGTCGTACTGAAGGCAAAGAATCGAGGCCTTGTGATGAACTGGAGGAGAGTACAGCGCAGGGATGGAGTGGTGGGCGCGCACAGGGGTGCCATCGGCGGATGTCGAAGGTTCGTTATCGGGAAGCGTTGCATAGTGGACTGGGTTGCCGTCCTCGTCGTAGAGAAGGGAAAGGGTTTGATCGTTGACGATTTCGGGAGGGCCGATGACGAGCTTGCAGGCAAAGGTAGCCATATCCCAGACGCGGATGGTCCTGTCACGAGATCCGGTAATGATCTTGGTCCTGATTCATTCATTAGTGATGCCCTCAGACGTTCTGCTTAAAAAAAAAAAAAAAAAAAAAAAAAAAAAAAAATTGACTTACTCATCGAATTGCAAGCAGTAAATGCTGTCAGTGTGGCCATTGAGATATACCGGCCGGGCCTTACCCGACTTCCAACGGCTATCCAACTGCTCCTTCACCTTGTATATCTCCTTCCAGTCGTTATTCGGCTTGATTGGGGGCACGCCAAGCCCAGCGCCTGGCTTGACGGGGCCGCTGGTGGCATATGCCACAGTCTTCTCCCTCAAGAAGGACTCGCGCCAGATATGCTGGTTCTTTACCACATGCGCCCAACGGCTGCTCACCAGGCTCGCCGTGGCCAGGGTTGAAGCATCAAGTTCGGCAAGAACGTTGATGGCCAACTCGACGGGCAGTCGCGAAATAAAGTCGACTTTGGCAATGTCGGCGTCCTCCCGATCGCCTGCGTCGCCTACGTCGACATCGGAATCGACCTCCTCTCCCGCGTCGTAGGGTTCCATTTCAGGACTGGTAAGCGCAATGCCGATTCCGCTCTCGCGGTCATCCATGGTGGTATCGGAGAGCCAGCCAGGTCGCGGAATCTGGAAGTCGGTCGTGTCGAACCCTTGCAATCCCAAGCAGGCACTAGCTGCTGCTTGTCGCGCTGCAGCGCCGGTGCTCCTGGGGATAATCGGGGGGTGGTCGCCAGATCCTGGCACAGGGTAGGTGGGGGATTCGATGGTAACTAGACCCTGCTCAAAATTTCGCTCTCCGTGGCCCGTGTAAATCATGCGCGAATGCCTGTGGAAGCTGGTTGCTTGCCGGAGGCGGTGCCAGGTCGAATGCGAAGTCGTGGGCCTCGAGCTGCTGCTTTGCGCCGAGCCCGCAGAAGTCGGATTTTCGTGTTGCTCTTGCTCGTCGTTGACCAATGGGTTTGGTGTCAGACTTGCGCGCCTATTCATCAGCCCTTTGACGCCTGTCTTTAGCGACACGGAAGCTCTCCGGAGCATTCTCTTTAGGTTGCCCTGGTGCGCAGGTTTTGGGGAGCCAGGCGCTCCATCTGACGCGACGACCCCGCCAGTTCCGAACCCGTGGCTCTTGCTCTTCTGGAGCTTCAAGTCCTCCCCAATTTCTTCAGAGATGGAAGAGATCGAGGGCTTTGCGCGCGGGCGCGCAGGAATTGAAAGGCTCATACTCCGCCGCCGCGAGTCGGCCTGGTGGGTGTCATGGCGACGGGGTTGTTGACTGGGTTGCTGGATAACCATTGTGGCCGCGGCGTCGGGGAATACAGCTTGCTGCCACTCGCGCATCTGGACAATCCTGCGCGACGTTGCCTCTGTGGTAGAGTCGTGTAATGTGTGCGCAAAGTGACCCGCGGCCTGGGCTTCAAGCGCGTGGTCAACGACGGAATCGAAGGGAGCCATGTTGGAATTTGTAACAATAATTATTTGGGGGGGGGGGGTGGTGTTGTCTCGTGCGACGCGCCAGTCCCAGGGTTCCCGGCTCTTGTGCTTTTTGCAGTATGCGCGCTCGCGTCCCTGCGTCCCTGATGGGTTTATTTTGGAATTAATCGTTTTCCTTCTCTTCCCCTTTTTATCTGCCAACGACCTTCCCTCCCTAGACTAACGGGCGGCGTTCAACTGACAAGCCGCAAACAAAAGCTCGCTCGTAAACGACTAACGGTCAATGGCTATGGTGGGAAGCACCGGGCATCGAATTGGCATGCGCGGGAAAGCGGTGGGAAATCAGCGAACGGCTATAGGATGGCGAGAATCGATTCGAGAAGCGAATTGGTGCAAACGAACGGTGGGAGGCGTGGTTCTTCGCGAGAAGGGAGAGATGTTGGAGATTAGGAACCAACTTTCTGTCCGGCTTGCCGACTCTTTGTCTTGCAAGCTGGAAAATAGTTAAGTTGGCGTCAAGAAATACACTACGCAAGAAAGTAAATCGCCAAAGACGGCTGGAAAAAGAGGGAGGAAAAAAAAAAAAGAAAAAAAAAAAAAAGAGAGATGTCTGAAGAGCGGGTGTTGGCACCACGGAAGCTGAGGATTGTCGCTACTGTTTTCGTCCTTTGTTGGGGGCTCGGGTGCGGCACAGGGGGGCCTTCCAGGGGTTTCTTGGCGCTATCACTAATGGCACAGCGACAACGCGGGATTCTTGGCAGGGCGGGCTTCCGACAGGGCAACAGAAACTCAATTAAGTTCACGCATGGATCTCACCTACCGTTTTATAATAAGGTTCTCGTTCCATTCGATTTAACAAGGCATGGAATCGCTTCCCGCTTGCGCCAACAAACGTGCGCCCAGAACCGATGCCAGAAATCGAGGGCCGGAGTTGACGGGAGGGATCCAGCCAAGCACTCATCAGCTGCTGGAATCGCTGCTGTGTGGGCCACCGGTGCGTTCCGCTGGTAGCGATGCACATTATGTATATGGTTAAACATCTGGGGAAGAGAGCATCTGAAACTTCTCAACTCCAAAACGGACATGTCTTATTTAGCCATTGCTATAAACCCATTCATTAACCCGGAACTCGTGTAATAATACGACGCCCAACTCTATGCGCAGTGTGCAGTTTGTGCTGTTGTTTCATCTCATCAGCAACCATCGTTCGCATTGCAATCCCCAAAACCGCGAAGCAATGACCTCATGAGCAAATCGTGCCCCCACTTTCTGGAGCTGGCGCAGCTCACTAAAATCTGATTGATGATGCCGCAGCTTGCTTCAGAAAGCCTCCAAACACGAATCGTTTGTGGCACTACGGCAAGTATGATGGTCACAGAGGTCACAGGTACCAGCCCAGCCCCCTCCCGGTCGTCATAACATGATTCTCTTGTCCAAGAGGTCATTCGCATCTTTTTGTCATCTTGTCGCTGTTGGTTTGGTCTGGTCCGCTATTGGCGGATCGGAAGATGGAAAGCAAAACAACAGCCCGGAAACACCGACGCGTCTGCGTCCTGACCTCATCCATCGTGGATTCCGGTTGGCTTTCACGCTTTTACGGCATCGTATTGCGCAGCGGTGGATGCATGTCTCGGGGATCTGACGGGTTGCGTTTCTTTGGCCAGTCGCTGCACGGCTCCGCCCAGCGAGGGACGCGATGGCAGCTGAGCTCAGGCCACCTTCCCCAGCCAACGATCTGCCACGATTCACCCCTTCCCCGGATCCACCCTTTCCGCGTTTGTGGAGTTTAACTCGGGCGATCTTGCCAGGAGGGGTTCCACCGTCCCTGACCGCTCCAATGCTTCTGGAAAATCGGTGAAGTTTGGGGCGTCACCTTCGGAGTTTTAAATTAGGAGACGGAGTGGATGCACCGATGACCAATCTGTCGGTAACTGGTTGGACGCCCTGAACTATTTGCATGCCGCATGGCGGATTGTTTCTGATGCAACCCTTTCCAGAAATGGGCCAACGGATCTCCTTGCCATTTCTCTCAGATCAGACGCTACTGCTTCGAATGCGCAGGTGAGATCTTGGTGGAAAAGAGGTCTAATTACGGGCGATCCTCGAAAGACATGAAAATGGTACTGCTGTGTTCGATGTTAAGAATGGCTTTTTTTCCCCCGAACAAAGAGGGGTTGCTTTTTCGACCGAGCTATCAAGCCCAGCGAGGAGTGCATTACTCTGTGAGAACAGTCTCGTCGCAATGTGACCAGACCCCGATACAAAGTCTTCATGAGCTTAAAGCAATTTTAAACACGCCAAACGAAACGCGAAGGGCCTGATTAAGGTAGGTATCTTCTGGCTGGCACATATAAGGTAATCTCTTATATTTGGCCTTAACGCCATCTACTGTTTCTGGGCCACATGCGAGGTCACGCTACTTGGTACATACATCGCTCAAGACTTACTGCATTGCGGCCAGAAATATCGCACTGCATGAGAGGACCTCCCTATGGCGCAGCTAGATCACAGTCCATACCGTCCCCACAGACCCTGAATCTCACCTTGCTCTTTGTAGGTATGATGCTCTCGAGTGTGTTGATTCAAGGGCGTGTCTCGGGCATTACAATCGGTAAAAACACTGTCTCCGCGAGTGACCAATCAGCATAAGATTCTTCATATGTCAATTTCTTGTGGTGAATTTGAAGGTCCCTCTCCCTCCCCACCCTGAGTTGTGGTCAGGAAAAGACAGAACGCAAGCATCCGGATGATATCCCGATCAGCTCTCACTCGATCACTCCTGTTACTCTTTAGAGAGCTTTGGCGACTCAAGCTTATTTCATCCAATCCGCCCAAGTACAATACTAAGCACTCTCTGTCCCGAGGAATTTAATTCCTTATATTAGTAATATTAAATTTATTTATTTATAATCTACTCTCAATAGCTCTTTGCTAAGACAACCTATTATTAACAATAAACCCGTTATCTAAGACGCTTCAGTTGCCGCAACCTAACCTTCGATTATCCTGTCAAGCTACTTTTAGGCATACTGCCTTGCAGTCTATACCCTTACCTCGGTGCAGGTTGTAACACGTGATTCATTGAAACATGTCACTAAACATTCTTATTCCGCAATTCCTACTGCCGCAAAGCGCTGTCCGGCTGGGGCGCTTTATCACAACGTTGATCATCCCCATCAAAACTATCACGATCCTCCCTACGCCAAAACACCGAAACCCACCATTTCCCCTCGCGAGTCTTACATCGGAGTAGATCGCAAGAGCAGCAATACGAGCTTTGGATCTGCCCTCACGTCTCTCATATCGGCAGGATTTTCAAAAGCGTGCTAAGACTCAAGTTCAAGTCAAGGCAGACTGCTTCACCAACCACGCGCTCGACAATTCCGACGAATGGTTCACTGAGGCGACGAGCATGCCGGCTACTAGGAACTAGATCGAGAGAGCGGTAGACAGGGGACACGACATCTATGATCGTAGGATTCCACACCGTCACGAACGCCCGAATTGTGCACAAAATTCGTCCGTGAAAGGGGCGCTGGCGGCCAAATCAACGTCCTTGTCGGCCTCTCGCTTGCTGCAGTTGGCGCCATCGTGCCTTTCGGAAACGTCATCGGTACTTCCGCCGAAGGGAACAGTGATCGCCTCGACAATACGCGGTCCTTTTTCATGGCTCCAGGCGAACAGATCCGCGCTTTTCAAGTACCGCAAAGTCCGGCATCGATGGCTTTCCAGCAACAGCATCGACACCTCACGGCTGTCCAAATCACCTCGATGGTCATCTGTTGAAAGGGGAAGGGATGAAGAAGATGGAGAAGACGACATCATCGAAGTAGAAACGATACCCGTTGAGGAATTTGACGGAAGCTGGCAGAGGCAAAAGGTGCTAGGTGGTGAGATTCTGCTGACCCGGATGGAGGAAGAAGAGAAGAATAGGTTTTGATGAAAGGGTGATGGATTGATCAAGTATATCCTCTCATAATGAGAATGTGATGCAAACCTCTAGCACTTCAACCACAGTCTCGAAACGCGGCTCCACAATTGTGTGATGCCCCTCGAACGCTTTCAGCAGTCGACATACTACTTCACTAGCCCTCAGGAGCTTGAAAATCGCCTCGTGCCCGTGCTCGGCAGCCCAAAACAGTGGCGTCCGACCATGTTTATCTTCCGCGTCGACATCGGCCTTGCACGTGCCAAGCAGCCTCAGCTGGACAGCCTCACGCCCTCCAAGTTCGACAGCCTACAACAGCGACGTGCGGCTAGATTCATCTCTCGCGTGAGCATCGGCTTTGCCCATGCAGTGGCGGAGGTCACCGATTAGAATCGTCGAGATATTCCCCAAACCCAGGCCTTCTGCGCCTTCCGCGCAGCTGCCACGCGCGGAACTCCTTCCATCGGTTCCATTGTTTGGAGAGGGCCTGCCACTTCCCCTTCGCATCCGCTGGGTGTATTTGTGTGGTCCATGGCCGCAGCAGGTTGGTGTGCGCGTCCGGATTCACTTCGATATGTGGGAGGAGATCGACGTGGAACAGCGGCAGTTGTCGTCGAGGAGGGCCTGGTGGCACTTGATTTCGTACTCGTGCTCTTCGTTCTCGAGTGGTTCGACGGTCGACGAGCGGGAGGGACTATAATAACTCTGCACCGGACGATGGTCTGATTCGGATGGGATTCGATCGAGTGGCGTGGTCAGGGCGGTTGCGTCAATCGACGGTCCTTGGCTAGGCAGCAAATTTCAACTGTTTGGATTATCTTATTGTGGCATGGGCAATTTGTAGATGGGCGATCCAGAGCAAGACTCACAGGAGTTGTTGAGCTTCTGGCAAACGTGCTACGCAAGCCCTATAACGTTATGGCGACGAAACTCTGTCGTCTCGCAAATCATCTGTGGTAAGTCCAAAAAAGCTGATTCCGCGGCCTCGTCTCATCGCACATCCTGATACCTAACCCACATCCCCCTTTCGCAGGGCAATGACCCCGACAATAACCATTACCACGCCCACGCCGGCGTCCTCGCCTCAGCCAAATCCTTCCTCCCAACCCTCATCCCCACCCTCACCACCGCCCTCACCACCTTCCTCTCCACCCTCCCGCCCGCCACCCCCGTGCACCTTAACTTCACAGGCCATTCCGCTGGCGGCACGGTCGCAGCCATGCTCTACGCGCACATGCTGCGTCCGCACCCGACCGTCACCCCTTATTATCCCACATCCACGCGTGCATCACCGAGATGCACTGCCTCATCTTTGGCGCGCCGCCGCTGACCACCATCACCCTGCACCCCACCCTCGTCCCGCTGTGGTCGCTCGACCTGGCCATTGTCAACGAGGGGGATCCCATCCCGCGCGTGAACCCGGCGTAAGTCGAGGAGTTGTTGGAGATCGCCGCGGAGGGGATGCCGACGCCCCATGGGGCTGTGGTGAGAAGGCTTCCCGAGAGGGAGATGGTGAACGCGGGGATTGTGCTGGTGAGTAACAGGAGCAGCCTCTATTTCCTTACATTCTTCGTTTTCCGCAGAATCTGCTGTGCAATGACAAAAAGCCCTACATCAATCGTAACCCAGCTATCCTCGTGGAATCTGATCCCACCAGCAAAGGCTGGGGAAAAAGCTAAACTGTCCATCATTGGAAGCGCGAACGAAAGATAAACCCGGGCGCACTGAACGGCCAGCTTCCGCAGGCAGCGTAGGCTGTGTCTCACACTGCTCGTGATTGATTTCAGAATCAACTTGCACATTTCCTCCTCCACTTCTCTCTCCCAGTTGGCCGCTTGCTTATCAAGCATAGCAAGCTTACCTTTATGCCGGCGGATAAGGTATACCACGCATGGGGTGTGTACTACCTTCAGCAAGAGGATGTGATCGTCCGCTCCGGCGCCACCGTAGATGCGGGATTTAGGGATAGTGATCCGGGAGATGAGAGAAGGTGTGCTGGAAAACATGGACAGCAAGGCGTTTCCGAGGCCCCCTGTGAGAGACGAAAAGATGTCCAGGAGTCGAAGAATTCGAAGCCGGTTTTCGATCCATTGGGAATCTGTCAGCGGCTGGCCGGACGCTGTGCAATACTTGTGGGCCGGAAGAAGGAGGTGGGATTGGAGCAGGGAAATGGCATCACGCGGTAGCTCCCACAACGCATCCGAAGCGGCGGCAAGACTCGAGTTGGTGTCCATGTCCGTGTTTCCACAGAGAATCAGCTGGGACAGCCAATCCGGGAAGGACTTTGGTGCTCTCTGCTGGACTGCTTCCAGATACTCAACAACGTCAAGGTCGGTGCTTTTGCTTCGGAAGAACCGAGAGAAGGCACTGTTGGGCTGATCGATGCTGATTCCAAGTCCTTCGATGTGGTTCCCAAAGCTGATGAGATATCGAGGCCACCGGAAGCGTGCGTCGTCCCCGGCACCGTCTTGAAGCCCGAAATCGGGGGGAAGACGGGGAAAGCTGTATTCGAAATCCTTACCGCCAAGGAGTCGGTTCACCATCCTCTGGCAGTTGTTGCCGAACATGCTCCACGACATCTTGGTATCGGGATCCATGAGCAGCTGAGCGATCCGTTTCAGGTACTTCGTAACTTCGGCCCCGATGCCTTCGCGGATGCGACCGACGAGCTCATCGGCACAAAGCTGGAGCCGTTTCTGCTGAATGGCCATCCCCTTACACGGGTTGATTTTGCACCTTTCGGCTACTCGGACGAGACAGTCAATGGCCGCTGTATCTTTCTCTGCCGAGCTCTCGGGATAGCCCGAAAAGGCGCCTCCATAGACCCTTTTGAGGGAACCCAGTGTCGATCGGGGGTTGATTCTCCTGTAATCCCGATAAAACCCACGCTCTTGTGTGTATTTGTCCTTGTAGAAGACGGCGCAATCCTCGAATCTGCCATCGGGGTTACCAACCGCGTCCTCGATGAATGCACGTTCTGCCGTAGGGGAGTTGAACAAGGTGGGCCAGGGACGAGGGCTCACTAACACCCCTCTTCGAGTGTTCGGGATCCCAGACTCAAATATGAGCGGCCCAAAGGCCATAGCCAGGTGGAGATCGCCTGCTGGAATCACTGTGGCTTTGTAGTTTCGCCAGATCTGGGAGAGTGCCTTGGGGTAGACGATGGTTCCTATTTTATTTTTGAGTCCATCTGCAAAGCTGAGAGCGGTTTTGATAAACTTTTGCGCGCCGGCCTCGGACCCCCGGCCGAGATACTCGTTGTTTTCCCGTTCACTAATGATGAACTGGAATCGGGTCATGCCTGTAAAAATGTAATGCAGTGAGCTTTAAAATCCAACAACAAGAGCAGCAGCAGCAGCAACAACAAGAAGAAGAAGAAGACGGAGGAGGAAGAAATTCTGGTTTACCTTCCATGTAAGGCTGGTAATGGAATTTTCGCCGGAAATGGTCCCGCTGACGGCAGCCATCCGCACCGATGCCGGTTGCGCAGCATTGGGGGCAAACGCGAACGTTGGACAGGCTAGAAGACTCCACGGAGCGATGGGGTCTTGCTTTTCGCTTGCCGCTGGCCCCGATGCTAATAGCAACAGAGGGGAGTTTTGCGGAGCCCGTGTCTTTGCAACCGCTCTGGCACTCGTAGTAGAAGGGTGACCGGATCAGGAGGCCGCATCGGCTGCAGCGTACCCCTCGCAAGACCGCATTCCCCGTGCTGGCAGCCTCGGAATCGTCTCCGTGAACTTCCTCAACGTTGGGCAGTTCTCTCCGGTAGCTTGGATAAAGGCGGAAAGCTTGCTCGTGGAGGATGTCAAGATCGAGAAGGCTTGATGACTGCAAGACGAGCCGCGCGCAGCGGTGGGGAGTGTCGGAGGAAAACCGTTGCCTGGATCGTTCGAGGACGTCGCGGAAGAGGCCACAGCTGTCATATCCTTTGAAGAGCTTTGCCTGGCCGCCTGTCCATACGCCAAACAGCTTGCGGAAAGTTTGGGAGCCCAAAGCTGCGTCGTCCCCAGAGATGTCGCAACCCACGGCCATGATCTCGTTGTAAAACTTAATCATGTTGCAGGCCTCCTGCTTGACGGCGGCCCAGTACATGTCTTCCAACCTGTCGCACAACGAGCGCACGGTTGCGGGCATGACCTCTGCTACCGGATGTGGGTTCATTGTCGGAATGCGAGAACCGGGATGAGCGGGTAGAACACTGTGATCCTGGAAAACGCAAAGGCAAAAGAATCCGACTGGCAAGGGGGAGAATGTACTAGTAGTACATGTGAGGACAGAGAGGCTTGGATGTCAGCCCGCACCAACGATGACGTCTTGGTGACTAGATGTACGTCCCGAGCCTTTCCCCTTCAGGTCTACCTAGGCTGCCTCGGCAGGTACCTATATACCTACCGAACTTCTTCCCCGCGCGGGGTTGTGGACAAGAATTGTCTCATCACACATCCTTCTCAAGTTGTCCATCGTGCGAGTTACTCTCCTTCTCTGAATCATACCAGAAAATGTCGCAATCATCATCCCAAGCATCCCTCGTACAGGATCAGGCGAGCCTCCAACTCCTTGGGGCACGTCTCTCACCTGGGAAACAAACCTGCCCGGCCCCAGCCCTCCCCGAAGACAACGAAGCAAACGACGAGGCGGTGATCCAGCAAATAGAAAGGACGGTGAAGACAGCTGAGACAGTCTTAACCTCGAATTCCAAACGACGAATCGCATTGGTTGCTGTCTCCATCGCCGGCTCGGCTTTGGATCAGGCAGCATCTTCGGATTCGAGTGCGGACGCGGCGGGCACGTCCAACGCCAGCGAAGAGGCTTCGAAGCACTTGGACACAATCCTCCAAGCCAGAGACTGCAAGTAAATAAATTGAGCGGTATATATTCGAGCCGTTCTGACGCCATCTAGTCAGCGAACCCCAGGCCCTCAGCTTCTCGGGCTACTTGCGCAAGGTGGAACAGCTCCCAGAGAATATCCGCAGGATTCAGGAAGGAGAGGTGATCCAGGCCTTCCAAGGGTAACGCCCCAAAACATCTCGGCGAGCTCACAGCATCAGGAGGGCTGGCTGACAACGTGGCGGTCACAGTTCTGTGGATGACTGGCGCCTTATCAATCTGGCCGCGTCTGCCTCCACTGAAGTTTATAAGGACCTCCGCGAAGTGGCCGCGTCTTGGAAGATGGAGCCCAGCGAGCTCTCCAACTTGAAGTCGGCAACAATCTCTGTCGCCGAGTTCGAGGGCCGACGCACGTTGGTCGTGTCCGTTCGTGGGTCGACAGCTGCCAGGCGAGACTGGATGGTGAACGCGAATGGGCGGCCGATGGCATCGAGAAAGGTGCGTCAAAGCTATGTCAGGGCTCGCCGACTCCACCATGACTGCATGATGGCTAATAGAACTGGGGATAGCTGCTGGATGGCTCGACCACATGGCACAGAGGCTTTCTGGCAGTGGCCGAGGCGATGCAAAAGACGATCGCCTCCGAGATTGTCAACCTGAAGCAATCAGGAGAACCGGCTGCTGGAACCCAAGAATTGCTCTTTACAGGCCACTCTGCGGGCGGAGCCGTCGCTCAGCTGTTTTATGCCATGTGCGCGAGTCCAGAACACAACTTGTCAGGGATCCTTGCTGGTGAGTCGAACGACTTAACAACTCACGTCTTGGGAAATGTCGCTCATACACAGCAGGATTCTCCAAGGTCCATTGCATCACCTTTGGATGTCCTCCAGTGTCGACACGTACCATCACGCGCGCCGACTCGGGAGTTTTCCAGGGTGGGCTGTTCCTCAACATAATCAACGAAGGCGATCCTGTGCCGCTGTGCCAGGAGGACTACATCAAATCATTACTCGATATATATGTGAAGGACCCGGAGGAACTGGTTGCTGAGGGATTTCGCGTCCCAGCGGCGAAGTACCGAGTCAGCGGACAGTGCATCGTTCTTCAGGACAGCGACCCAGATGATACGGATGCTGTTGGCTGGAAAGCCGTGGTGGTTGACGGGACACAGATGGAGAGCAAGCTGTTTGGGAACCCCTTTTTACATCAGATGAAGTATTACAACGCTGTGATAACAGCATTGGCTGCGGATGTTAGATGACAGCCGAGGACTTGAATGAAAATGGGCTGGGTTCATATAACCACTTACGACGCGCGTTGTTGTGGTGCAATGATAAAGCAGAAAGTGGCTTTGGGCGTAGTGATCATTTTTTATTTGCAGGAAGGTTTGGCAGGAAGGCATGGCAGGAAGGCACGGCAGGATAGCGCTGCCTGGGATTGTGGCCCGGGATGCGGACCGGGCGGGGCCGTGAGGGCGGAGTGGGGCCGAACGATGCATTCCGATCTCGGGGCGGCAGTCGGCGAATTATAGCGGTGCATACGGATGAGGTGGAAGGAACTGAGTGACCTCGAGCTGCTTGCGGAGAGCGGGGGGTTGGTCGGCCGTGAGGGTCTCTCTGCCTGTTTCGCAATCCGGTCCTCGTGGGCTTGTCGCTGTTTCGCGGTGAACTGCCGGACGAAATCGGCATTGCGGTCTGTGAGCGGCCGCGGCGGGCAACGTGCTGACATAGCGATGGCGTTGGGTGGCTGAGGTTGCGAGTGTCTGGTGTCGAGTGTCGAGGGCGACCGGCAAGGGACGTCATTTTACGCCTGGTTGCGCCGCTGCGCGCAGCTTTGCTGGGGAGCCGAAAATGGATGCCAGGCTAAAAGAAAACGGATTCCTGGATTCTGGAGTCGATGCTCTCTCGAACCAACCGCCCAAGACTGGGACGGTCATTGGAGGGTAGCTCCGCCAGGTTGCCGCCCGGGGCTGGGCGCTCATTGGAGGGTGGGGTCATGGATCCACCGTTGAATTGGAGGTGTGAGAGGTGATGAGGTACCAAGTACTTGGCTGCGACCAAGCGCCCCGCACTGTCAAGACACCCGAAAATGGCGTCCCTGCCCTGCCAAATTCGGCGGCCAGAACAGCAAATTCCATAATCTGTATCTTGAATCTTGGCCGAAGCTTATAATGGAAGTGGGGGCAGGAGCAGAGGAGAAAAAATCGTAGAAATAGGGTTAGGGATATGTATAGTGTTGCTGAGGTTGAATTTGGCTCTCAGCTTGTGGTTGGCTCCCAGCCTGAGAAAACCTAGGTAAGGTAGGAAGCTTTAAATAGGCTCCATGCCAACCACCAGGCTCGGAGCTTTGCAGCCATGTTTTCCCACTACGGTATCCATCGAGGCTACTAGGCCGTTGCTTGCAGCGTTCGGAATATATTGGCCCCTATGTTTGACTTGCTGTCGATTGCGGCGTGAATTGATCCAGAGACTTCAGTCACACTTTCCGGGGATAAAGGCGAAATATGTGACCAACGGTCAAGACATAGAGCCTACCTACTATCAATCCGGAGAGGCCCCCAGGCGTCCCATGCGTCACAGATCTTTGATTCTTCCTGATTTCAGCCTAATACCACATCAATGTGGTTTTTCGAGTCCAAGAAGTTACCTAGTTGGTGGACAATTTGTCATCGTTGCAAACCCGCTAGACATTTTAATGTCGACAACATCAGTTAGATTAGTAGTCTTCTTTTGAAGCACTTTCATCTTCTTGTTCGTCATTGCCCCCCTGTCTAGGTGTCTTATTGTCGTCTTGTGCGCGGGAGAAAGAAGGAACAGTCGCCCAGGACTTGTTGCCAGACTTCCCGTGGTATCCATACGCTTCCAAAGCCTGAATTTTTGGCAACTGGGATCGCGTATCACCCCTTGTGGGTTTTCAGATGCTTGCCGATGGCATCAACCAGCCATTTGACATATCTGCTCTAGAACACAAAACAACGATATATACCACCAAGACATCTGCGGATGTGGGGTAGAGAGCATCTAGATGGGCTATCCTAACCTCCCCAACCGTCATTCTAATAAGTACTTAGACTGAGGAAGATTTATGCGTCTTGGTACCAATCTTCCGAACCAATGGCGCTGTTCGATACCATCAAGTTTTCTGTCTTCAACAGAGCCCTTGGTTCATCCGAAATCCAGAAATTCCTTCAGACCTTGTGGGAATCGACAGAGGTGTGCTCTATATATTCGCTGGCTTCACACCTTGATTTGCTCCAGAACAAACGAACGCCGCCGCGCGGCGAGACACAAGGACATCCACGTACGAGAGTTGTCGTTTCGCGACATATTAACCGTCAGAGACATCATCGTGGCCCAACATGATAAAAACAGAGCCGAGCTGTGGAGCGCCGTATCGAGCGAATTTGCATCACGAGATCCGCCGAGCTCTCTACACGAAATGACGGTTCGGGATATCATCAAACTCACGTTGAGCTTATTCCTCCTGACCAAAGATTGATATTCGTCAAAACCGTTCCGCACTGGCAGCGTCCACTCCCTTTCGGCGAGGACCAAAGTCTCCAGGACGCACTCAGAAAAGACTTCAAACATCGACATTACAGCAAGACGCAGATTCCTGGATCGACCTCCAGCCCTGGTTCAACGTGATGGGACTTGGAAAAGATAACGGGCCTCAAGATCGCCTGGGCGGATTTTATAACCGGTCACCTCGCCATCGTCAACGGGGTGACCCTGTACCTGCTCCGCAACATCAAAGCGCTGAAGTAGATGAAGCGCTTAGAAACTCTGCTTGACGACGACCACGACGCTGCGGGAAATTTCTTTAGCAAGGAGTTCCTCGAAGAAACCATCCTCTCCGTCCTCGTGTTTTTCCCAACAGAGAGCGAACACGACTATGGGGAATGGTTGGCGGGGAGAAACGACGGCCGTGGACTGAACGATTGGCAGCTGGCGCTAGGGGCAGAGTACACCAGCCGAACGGTTCCCAGAGAGGTCGCAGAGTACCCGATATGGGGACAGAGACTTCTTCGAATAGCCGAGACTGAACAAGAAAAGAAGGGGCCTTCAGTCTAAAACGGCTCTGGTATGACAGACGCGACGAATCTTTGTGGTGGACTAGGTGGGGTTTTGATTACCGGTGGCTCTTTGACAATTATATTCGGGTTCATCTAGTCCATTACGGGCATAACACAGGTCGTGTATGCAATGAAATCTCCTGCAGTGCCGGTTAAGGTCAGAAAATGGTAAAGATGAAAATGGGTTAGCCGTCTCAACTCTCCAAATCTTGATGATGATGTTTAGGATGCAAACGGATTATTGCCATTTGCCTTACTTTCTATTTAGGACAGGGTGGAGGGGGGAAGGGCAACTAAGCGATAAGAGAGAGCATGTGCCGGAACAACAGCTCCAGGAACTGATTTACTGCAATGAGAGATGACTGATTTGACAAAGTCCCACGGGAAAACGAGGCACTCACCAAAATCCAGCTTGACAGAAATTCCATTTCTAGTTGGGCGAGACGCTCGAAGACCAGCAGAACGCTTTGCCGCGTCAAGCGCGCACAGGCCAGTACATGGCCTGAATGTGAAAACCTTCCTCCGTGGTGGTTGCGGTAGGTGGTTCCGAGTCCGCGGGCCGCTTACCCCGCCGCCGCAAGCCGTATTTCAACGCGGACTTGGGGCCCTATAAATTTGCCCCTCATTATGCTTGCCACTTATTGCCCTGGGAAGGTATATTAAACACACTTTTTGGCAAGGGGTTTGGGCAAGATGGCCATATGATCAGCACCTAAATGGGTCCAGGTTCAAAGGGAACGTTCAACAAGACTCGTGGGATACTTTAGCGAGGAGGCAAGTTGAGCCTTGGAGAACGAAGGCCGTGGTCTAGATTGACCAGTATGCAATCCATGCATTGACGAATAAATTAAAAAAAAAGTTGCGGGGTTGAAGTGTCGAAGGACAACGAGAGGCCACGATTCTTTGATTTGCAGGATTTGCTCTAATGCAACGTAGTGTGATGATGTCTCAAGTTGATGATAGCACAGCGCCTGTCATTTCCCGAAAGAGAGACACCAAGGCCAACGAAAGAAGGTGCTCCAGAACTCGTCGTCAAGGTCAATTTGAACAGAATGATCTCAGAGAACAGCCGCGAGACAGGCCGAGATGGTTCTCACAGCTAGATTAGAAAGAAACGTTGCTAGCTGGCTCATGACGGAGATAATAACTAAGTCAGAGGGCCAAAGTTTGTTCGGCCGAAGGTCCAACTCGAGCAGAGACAAAAAAAAAAAAAAAAAAAGAAGAGCGTGGCTGGAGAGATTCCACGATAGGGTCCGAGACTTTTCACAAGGTACAGTACAACACCGGGTTGTGCCCTGTATTATCCTACAACGGGCAAGAAGCTTCCTTGCGCTGTTCCGACTTTCAGCTGAGCTGGGAAAAGTTTATGACGAGGTTGAACAGGCCGCCCAAAAGAGTTGGCCAAATTCCAAGTCGCACAATTTTGAGAACTGCCGACAGGGACCTGCAGATGGCCGATGCTGTCGTGGGGTTTGCGACCAAATTGGTTGGTGCTGGGAAGTCAGGATTGGGCATTCGCAGGAGTCGCAAAGGGCGCTCTGCAGCCAGCCAGTCGTGGGGGACAATAGGGCTGCAAGGCACGCATCCTCAAACGCTGCCAAACCAGGCCATGACGAAGCATGAAAATAGAAGGGGTGGCGCCAAAGCTGGTAGGGGAATTGACGGGAATGGCTGGCTGTGGAAGAATGTTGGAATCGGGCCAAGGTGGGGTGAGGACCCACCAAGTGTGTTTCGAAACGTCGCGTTCCTGGCAGGAGCGATTCGAGTCCCAAACTCGATCATTTGTCGGTCGGCACCTTGAAAAATCTCGCCGCGCCGTTATATCCAATCCCATCTTTGTTTGATGCATCCTGCCAGGGCAGCCAAGTAGTGTTTCTTCCAATCTATGTGAACCTATTCTTTATATTATCATTTTTCGAGACTCAGGCCTTTTGAGTGAGTGCCGCCAGTTGCTGGTCCGTGCACCGTATGGATGGAGTGTACACTGTAAATAAATTGATCCAGCAAAAGCTTGCCAAGCCGCGCTTCGACGATCATCAGCCACTTCCCGCTTGCCCAGCTCGACAACCACAAAAACCTTGGAAGGTCGACGAAGAAGACATCACTTGCATTCCTGTTTTGGCAGGAAAAGAGGGAAACATTCACGGCATAAGAAAGATGACGTTGTGATACCGCCCCTGCAATATCCCATATTCCATTCTGAGCACGGTGGAGGATTTTTCTTGCCCGCAGCAAAAGACGTGGCTCGATCGGCGGCTGCATAATTAGGTGCCCTAACGACCCCTGGCAGCCCCTTAAGTACCAAAGTACCTTTCGTTTTGGACGTCGCCTCCCAGGACCCGACTTGCCAAGTTGGAGCCCAACAAACTTTCGACCTTCGTCTGATGTCTTTCCCCCGAGCCAGACCTTAGCTTCCCAGCACTGGGATGCATGGGTTGGGAGAGCTTTTCTCATAGCTTGTCTGGGCCATCTGATGTTCCCATCCAATTGCTCGATCCGGCGAAACCCCTTGTTTCTTTTTGCTCTCTCTTGGTTCGGTCCACCCCGAAAGAGGGCCGATTTCCTCGACCGACAGCCATGCTTCAAGGTTGTAATATGTATAGCAAATACAAATCGGTGGACGTCTAATCATTGCATTGTCCCATAGCCGCCAGACATCCATCCGGGGTCCCCCCAAGTTTGCCCCTCCCACCGATTCGCCGCCAAGAAGATCTCAAGAGTCATCATCCGCCTGTCCCTTGAGATGTGCTGCGCTGGAAGGACTGGTTCGGCTGGGGCTCTTGTTGGTGTGCTGTCGCATTGGCATGCGATGCCGGTGGTTGACAACCTGGTGCAAGGCACGAAATATACCCCGGCAATCAGATGACGAGGAGCTATCACGGTGGGTTTGTACTTGTGTCCCACGTTGATGTGCGAGGGACGTTGAAGATCACGAGGCGGCTATTGACTCGCCACCAATGAAACCTGTCGTCGGTTACTTCAAGGGAACCCTGTCTGATGAAACAGGGGAGGCATGGGCGGGGTTCGGGAGCGGCGCCAGACGACTACCGCTTTGGTCGTGGCTGCGCATCCATATAAGTTCGGATGACTGCCGTGGTTCACCATCAACAACTACTGCAGGTCCCAGCACCTTCTCGCTCACCCTTTTGGACCGGTCACTGTCATAGTGCCGCGATTTTTCTTTCCTTTTCACCAACATTCTATCCTTTCCATCTTGTCAGAGCCAGACTCGACGACAACAAACAAGACAGAATCTTACGGCTGGCTCCTCAAACTCTGGACGAGTAAGTATTGTCATCTCGTGCCCCATGCCTTTTATTCACAATTATACACCTTGTGATTATTCCATTGAGGGACAATGCCACCCATCAAACCCATTCATCTATGTATTGTTACATATCCCTATCCACATCATTCGACAACCCGCATATATCTTCCCTTCTCATCCCACCAAAGACATCTTACCAAGACTAACACAAAATACAGTCATCACCTTGAAAGATACCCATAAATTTACTTTTTTTTTTTTTTTCCCTTCGTTCACTACCACGATACCCACACCGACAGGATCACCCAAGAATTAGCTGGACTGCACTACGATGGGGCTGTCAAAACTCACAACGATATTACTCTTGGCGCTGGGCGCCGCATCGCCTGCCCTCAGTGCGCCCGCGCCCGCGCCCAGACAGGCCTCAGGCTGGTGGGTCAGCAGCATCAAGCGGCAAGGAGCTCCAGCGTTCAACGAGGATGCTAGCTACAAGGTTTTCCGCAACGTCCAAGACTACGGCGCCAAGGGTGACGGGTCAACCGATGACACGGTAGCCATCAACAAGGCCATCAGCGATGGCAACCGCTGCGGGCTGAACTGCTCCTCCCAGACCACAACGCCCGGCGTTGTCTACTTCCCGCCCGGCAACTACGTCGTCAGCAAGCCGATTATTCCCTACTATTATACCCAACTCGTTGGCGATGCCGTGAACCCACCAACCATCAAGGCCGCGGCAGCTTTCGAGGGCATCGCTGTGATAGACTCGGACCCCTATGAGAATGACGGCAGAAATTGGTGGACCAACCAGAACAACTTCTTCCGCCAGGTTCGCAACTTTGTCATTGACTTGAAGGCGATGCCCGTCGACAGGGGCGCAGGTATCCACTGGCAGGTCGCGCAGGCCACGAGTCTTCAGAACATTGTCTTCAACATGCGAGAGGATGGAGGCGACGCGAACCGACAGCAGGGCATCTTCATGGACAACGGATCCGGTGGCTTCATGGTCGACCTCACCTTCAACGGCGGCAGGTATGGCGCTTTCTTTGGCAATCAGCAGTTCACGACCCGCAACTTGACCTTCAACAACTGCAAGACTGCCATCTTCATGAACTGGAACTGGGCCTGGACCTTCCAGGACGTCCACATCAACAACTGCGAGGTCGGCATCGACATGTCCAACGGCGGTCCCAATGACCAGACTGTCGGCTCCGTCTTGATGGTCGACAGCACCTTCACCAACACCAAGATCGGCGTCAAGACTGCCTACAACCCCCAGTCTCCCAACACCAACGGCACCCTCATCCTTGACAACGTCGACATGACCGGTGCCGCAACCGCTGTCTTCAACAATGCGACCAGCGAGGCGGTTCTTCAGGGCGGTCAGAAGGTCGACTTCTTCATCCAGGGCAAGACGTACGAGGGAGCAGTTCCCAGCGCGGGCAAGAACGTTCAAACCTCGGGCAAGGCCGCCGGCGTCGAGAAGCCCAAGTCTCTGATCGATGCCGCCACCGGCAAGGTCTTCACTCGGACCAAGCCGCAGTACGAGAACGTCCCGGTCAGCAACTTTGTCAGCGTCAAGGACAACGGTGCCAAGGGCGACGGCAAGACCGATGACACGGATGCAATCCAGGCCATCTTCGACAAGGCCAAGCCCGACCAGGTCGTCTACTTTGACCACGGCGCTTACATCATCACCAAGACGGTCAAGGTTCCCAAGAACATCAGGATCACTGGCGAGATCTGGCCCCTCATCCTCGCCGGCGGCGACAAGACCTTCAAGGACCAGGCCAACCCTCAGCCCGTGTTCCAGGTTGGCCAGCCCGGCGATGTCGGCGAGGTTGAGATGTCCGATCTCATCTTTGGCACCGCCGGTCCTCAGCCCGGCGCCATCATGATGGAGTGGAACATCAAGGGCAAGACCCAAGGTGCTGCCGGTCTCTGGGATGTCCACACTCGCATTGGCGGATATGCTGGCACTCAGCTCGAGCTGGAGCAGTGCGCCAAGAACCCCAACGCAACCAACACCATTCCCGAGCAGTGCTTCGGCTCCTTCATGATGCTCCACATCCCCGCGGGCGGCAGCGCTTACCTTGAGAACACCTGGTACTGGGTTGCCGACCACTCGCTCGAGCCTTCTGCCAAGGACGGCCAGATTGATGTCTTCAACGGCCGCGGCGTCCTCATTGAGGGTGAAGGTCCCGTCTGGGGCTGGGCTACCGCCTCTGAGCACTCTGTCCTCTACAACTACCAGTTCAACGACGCCTCCAACGTCTACCTTGCCCTGATCCAGACCGAGACTCCCTACTTCCAGGGCAACCCTGATGCCACGAAGCCCTTCACCGTCAATGAGAAGTATGCCGATCCCGACTTTGAGAAGCAGTGCGCCAATGATACGAGCGGCACCTGCAAGCGCTCGTGGGGTGTCCGCGCCGTCAACTCCAAAGACGTCTTCATCTACGGCGCCGGCTTGTACTCGTTCTTTGACAACTACGCCCAGGACTGCCTCAAGACCCAATCGTGCCAGAACAACATGGTCTCACTTGAGGACAGCGCTGTTCACTTTTTCGGTCTCAGCACCAAGGCCAGCGTCAACATGATCACTGTCAACGGCAGCGGCATTGCCTTGGACAAGGATAACAGGAACAACTTTTGCGCAACTCTGGCGCGGTACTCTTCAGCCACTGCATGATGGGGGACTTGAGGATTTAGGGGGGAAATGATTACTTTTAGATGATACCCAAAAAAACAAGAGGACAAGGGGCATGGTTTTATTTGTTTGGACTTTTTTTTAGTTATGACCCAATTTGGTGGTTTTATTTTTGCTTTTTTAGAATTTACCTTCTTACACTTGGCCCATAGCGGCATTCTCTACAACCAATTTTTTTCTCCTTCTCTCCTCTCTTTTTTTCTGCTTTGGAATTGGGCGTTTTGTAAACAAGAGGGAAATAGTTAGAACTGGTAGTTGATACTAGGCAACAAGCGGGTACACAAAAGGAAGGGAATATAACACGGATTCTTGTCTATTATGACACACACGAGATACCTTGGAAGCAAGTCTAGAATGATTTTTTTTTTGTTAAAAATCTTTTCCTGAATGAAATGGTGAAGGCATTCACAGTCCCACTTTTCTCTGGTCAAATCTGCGCTTGTTAGTCAGCAAGATTTCGGCTTGCTCTTCTGTGAAAGCTTGGCTGTGTGGGAACCTTGGCATGCTGAATGTGGCATTTGTGGAAAAAACGTCATAGCTCTTTCCTTTTGTCGCGACCTTCTTTTTTTTCTCCTTTGCGTTTCACAAAAGGACTGCCACAAAACACACCATTCTCTTGAACTCGTCTCCTTGTTGACTTTGAGCTTCTTAAATTTTGGAACAACAATCTGCGCGCGATTCTACATTTCATGACAAACACGCCCGGCTCGACTTGCCACTCGATGCGATCGATCAAACCTACCACGCCCCTCTAGTCTCTCTACCTTGAATTGACAAACGACAGCTCACCTTGTTCCTGTCTTTTCTCCTACCGCAAACTCTCGGCAACCTTTTCAACATGGAACCATCTTCGCACGATGTCTTCCCATCCGCTCGACAAATAGCCAGGGGCACCGCGAAACCCACCTCGTCCTCCACCACCTCCTCCGCCCACCCATACCCCCCTCCTCTAAGCTCTCTCGACTCCTCCTCCTCCTCCTACTCCGAATCATATCCCTCAACCCAAAAACGAAACAATCCGTACCTTCCGACGCCGACCGAGATCGTCCTGCTCGTCGCGTACCCGATCCTCTTGATGTTCGGCGCCATGTTCGCCGTCTTGTCCCCCACCGTCCGCGCGGCGCCCTACGACGAAGCCACGCAGTCCCACATCCAGGACCCGTCGCTGGCGCCTTCGTACTTTGCCCGCAAAAACAACCTGTTTAACGTTTTGTTTGTCAAGAGAGGCTGGGGCTGGATCACGCTTTCCTTCTTCGTGTTCCTCTTCACGCACCCGGCCGTCAAATCCCCGCAGGCGAGGATCAAAGCCAGCATCCGGTGGGGCGTCATCACTGCGTGGTGGGTGTTTGTGACGCAGTGGTTCTTCGGGCCGGCTATAATCGATCGGGGGTTCAGACTCAGCGGAGGCGGGTGCGAGGACAGTTTTGACGTGAAGCTGGAACAGGGGGAGGGAGTAAAGGGGCTGGTGAGCGCCGCGGCGTGTAAAGCCGCCGGGGGAAGGTGGAGCGGAGGACACGACATCAGTGGACATGTTTTTCTGTTGGTTTTGGGGAGCGCGTTCCTCCTGCAGGAGGTTGGTTGGGTTGCCGGCAGGTGGGCTAGGTACGTGAGGGAGGAGAGGACGGTTGTCATGGTTGATGGGGCCGTGAAGGGTGCTTCGCTGGAGAAGGACAGAAAAGCCAAGCAGCACTTGGAGGAGGAGAGCGTTGCGAGGACGACGGGGGATGCGCTGGGGCATGGAGGGCGGTTTGCGGTCTTGGTTATGGGCATGAGCGTATGGATGCTGCTGATGACTGCCATTTATTTCCATACTTGGTTTGAGAAGGTAAGCTGGAATTTCTGCGCTCAAGTACCTTTTTTCTTTTTTTCTTGACATGTATGCTAACATTGTTGGTGTTAAAAAGCTTACGGGACTTCTCGTTGCCCTCTCCGGATTATACGTCACCTACATTCTTCCGAGAGTGGTTCCGGCGCTGAGAAGCATCCTTGGATTGCCAGGCATTTAAGCATATTTTGGTTTTTGGCATAACGAGACGGATGGATGGATACACAAAAATCGTAAATATCATCTACGGATACAATTAATGACACCACTGTAATTATTTTCCTATAAAATCGCAATTCTTGTATTTTTTTTTCTTGGAAAGGAATATTTCGACAGGGGTTCTGAGTGTGCACAGACCACCTTCAATGACCTCATCGAAGCTATTCGCAGCTTACTTTTTTTCCTTACTTTCTTGCATCAACAACCTTCCCTCTTACTTTGCGTCAAACCTTACACAATGACCGCCGTAGACGGAACCATGGCCCCAACCAGAATCTCGGTTCCTCCAAACCTTCCAGAACTAGTCAAGAATGCCTTCAACCGCGCGCGCGCATCGGGAGATGTCCATTTCTACCCCACCCAGGTCAAACTTTTGAACATTAACTCCATACCCGTAAGCAAGCAATTCTTTCCTTTCCGCCTTCCACTCTTTTCTTATATGTACATCTATTCCTAATCTTTTCTTGGGGGGCTGTACCTAATCAATTTTTGTTAATTTTTTTTTTTTTTTTTTTTTTTTTTTTTTAGTTCCAATTACGATTCGCTCCGTCCCTCCTCTCCAAACCAAAATCCCCTCTCCCTCCACCCCCCGCACCGGCTACCTCGGCAACCGCTTCGTCGACCCCGCTGAAGAAGCCGTTTTTCGACCCATTCGAGAACCCCCCGCCCGAAGCGATGCTCATCTCCCCCTTGCCGCCGTCCCACAACCTCGTCCTCAACAAGTTCGCAATCGTCCCCGAGCATTTTATCCTGTGCACGAGGGAGTGGAGGGAGCAGACGGACCTCCTGGACGCTGAGGACCTCGAGGCCGCTTACGCTTGCATAAGGGGGTATCGTGATGCGGGAAAACAACAGGGAGAGGGTGGCGGTGACAAGGAGCTCTACGTCTTTTACAACAGCGGTGCCGCGTCGGGGTCCAGCCAGCCGCACAGGCACCTGCAGCTCCTGGTTGCCGAGCGGATGAGGGAAGGGCTGGAAGGGCAGGGAGAACGGGGGAGCGGCTGGGACGTTTTGGCGAAGAAGCTGGCTGATGGAGAGGTCAGGGGGAGGTTACCCTTCAAGACGTTTGCCGAGAGGATTCCGGCTGCTGTTGTGAGTGGGGCTGATGATGATGGTGATGATGATGATAATAAACGGGTCACGGACGACGGAAAAGCGCTTAGGGAGGTTTATCTTTCCTTGTACAGGAAGGCCTGCAAAGAAGTGCTCGGTTTGCAAGGTGCGGAGGAGGACGAGATAAAAGGGGAGGGCGAGGCGAAGATGGACTACAACTTCGCCATGACGCGGGACGTGATGGTTCTGATGCCGAGGGTTCAGGAAGGCGACGAGGTCAAGGATGGGAAAGGCGAGGTTGTGGGCAAGCTGGCGCTGAACGGGACCGTGCTGGCCGGCACTGCGCTCGTCAAGAGTCAGCAGGAGTGGGATGCGCTGAGGGAAGATGAGGGGCAGCTCAGGGATATTCTGGGGAGGATAGGGGTTCCTGTCACGCCGATGCCGATGAGTAAGTTGGGCGTCTTGTGATGCGTTCCACGGTCCCCTCACGACGACCAATCAACGGTAGGTGGATGGGGGGTGTATATACCTGAGGTACAATATCATTACAGTCAATTACAAATCCTAGACTACCTAATCACCTTTTTCTTGCTTCTTTCCTTTGTCTTCCTTGGCCTCCTTTCCCCATTCCTCATTTGTCATCTTGATAGTCCTGTTTATCGCCCTTTTTTATTTAAAACGCAACCTTGAATCGCAATCCTTCTTCATCGGCTTTGGCTTCAAATATGTTCCATCACAAATCATCCAAGCAAATAGTGTGTGTATTTATGAGCCTCACACAGATCCTGGACCGTATCCCTGTTGGCTTCGGTACGACATCTCGGTATAAACCGACTGAGCAGCGGCCTGCTCGTAAAACGGTCGGCGAACGTCCCTGCCCAGGGCGGTTTGCTCCCGGACCAGCTCGTCCCACTTCTTTCGGCAGGTAGAATTACCAAAGTGGTAGGTGCCCCCATTTTTGACAATGTACTCGCCCACCTTCTTCCAGGGGATCCTGTGGGAGTTTGGGTCGGAGCTCTTGGCATATTCGCGAACGCCCTGTTCCAGGAGGGTTATCTGTTGAACGAGCGCGAGTTCGGTTAGAATCTTTGGGTTTGAGTGTATTCACAGGTTACATCAAGATGAAAGTGAAAAAAAAAAAGGAAGAAAAGAAAAAAGGAAGAAAAAGAAAAGGAAGAAAAAAAAAAAAACTTACATCTCTTGTCGACCATTCGGGTTTACGAACCCTTGCCTCTCGGCTCTTTGTGAGGGTACGATAGCGCCCGCGCAATGTCGACTCGGCCTCGGTGAAACCTCCGGCCAGCCTGATCTGCTTGTACGTCATGCCTTTCTGCTTGCTCTCGATGAGAAACTCGTCCTTGGCTCTCCGCTCCTCGGTTTCCGGATCCGTAAAGATGGGCGCGACGGTCGGCTGCTGTCTGGGTGACTTCAGCGGAGCCGGACTGAGCAGGGGCAGAGGCCGACAGAGCGGAGAACCCGGCTTGGCCTTGGCGTTTGCCTTGCCTAGCTGCCTCAGCGAGGGGAGAGAAGAGTCGCGAGGCGGGCGACGGCAAGACGACTTGGAGATGTTAGGGTAGCCCTCACCGTCCCTGCTGCGTCCTCGGTGGGCTGGCCTCGGTGCTCTGTCGGGTAACATCTTTCGAGGCTTGGGGGCAGAACTTGAAGCTGCATCGATATCCATGGCTTGAGAGAGCGTGGACGGAGAACCGCTGCAGGAGGCTACTCGGGAAGCAGCTGCATCTCGGGGATTTCCGGCAAGAAAGCTTGTTCGGATCGACTCGGATGATGAAGTAGGGGTTGGCGTAGGCCGAAGTCGCAGCAACTTGGGAGAGACAGTCGCCTGCGGGGCTGAGACCAGAGTTGACACCTCCCAGGAGTTGGGAGAAGAAAGTGGCTGCTCGACAAGGGACGGCCCCCCGGCGGTGCCAGCAATGCAGGGCAGACCCTCGGCTCCGAGATGGTCTCCAGGCATAACCCAAGGGGAGTGAGTCGAGTTGGGGTTCTTGAGCATCATGGCGTCTAACGTGTCTGATGCTCCATTGGATGAGAAGCTGCTGGATAAATCGTAAAAAGGAACGGAACCGTCATGTAGGAAATTGAGGTCGTCATCTTCGGGCATTGCTTTAAGAGCCATTCCAGGTGCCGTGAAGCTCGATCCGAAACCAGACATGGCTTGTGGAGAAAACATGGGATTTTCGCCCAACATGAAGTACTGGTTCTGGCTGTAGTTGAGCATTTGCGCGTCGGTGCCGTGGGGCTGGGAACCCAGCGGCGGCTGCGGTGGCCACTGGCTACCATCCTGGGAAGATGATGCAAACGTTGCGAGATGGGATGGGGCTCCTCTGCCGAAGCCATGCTGCCAATCGTAGTATGCTGGGTTCGTCGGTGCCGTTGAACTCAGCAGAGCGTTTGAGTTTGGCGTCAGTGTCCAGTCCGTCCTAGGGTTGGCTGGGAAGTGTGAGACATGAGGGGATGATGAAGTGGAAAACGGCGAGGCTGTGCTGCCCAAACTTGAGTATGCGTCCCCTGTCTTTTCATGCCAAACACACAAAAAGAAAGTGCCGTGTGTTAGTAGCTCATACTTCGGAGGGCGGACAAAGACACATAAGACTGCAGAGACACATCGGACATACCAAGATGGATCCATTACCGCTACCCACGCTGCTGGAGCGCCCGTTGAATCCTCCATCCTCGTAAATATTCAGCCTCTGGTGCAGAGCCTGCGACTCTCTGGACCGTTGGGGCCCACCCTTCTCGTGTTCGCTCATCAGATTGACCGAATCGAGAAACAGGCCGTTGACGTGCGGCCGCAGCTGATGGTGCGAGTTTGGTCGTTTGATTGGATGTGAACTGAATGACGACCAAGCCGCTGCACAAGCAAAGACACTGTCTCCGGGCACCATCATCTCTGCCGGGGGCCTGGCGACGCTCATAAGCATTTTCAAGTGTCTCTCGCCCTTGACGATATCTCAACGTGCTCTGATGGCCAGATCCCAGCTCGCCAACTGTCTTGTCTCTGCTTGGCTGCAACCCCTCCTCTTGCCTCTCTTCACCGCTGCTCCTACGCAGTCTGTTTCCAGTGCAAATTGAAATGTATAGGCCGAATTCTCGCTGAGCCCCGCCTGTGACGGCTGCCTGTGAGGGTCGCCGCAACGCCTGATCTAGCGGGGGAGTTCGTCAGGCCGTGACTGTCGAGCGGTCAAGGCTCGCTGGTATTTGGTTCGTATGCAAGTTTAGTGTAGGCTCCCGTCGATGAACGCCTGGGGGTTTAATTTTTTTTTTAATCACCTCCTCTCGAGAGTCAAGCAGAGGGTGGGTGATAAAAGAAGCAGGGAGGGAGGAAGGAAGGATGGAAAGAAGGAAGAAAGGAAGGAGCAGATTTGCGAGTGATGTTCCAAGTTTCTTTCTTGGGCTTACACTGAAAGTATTAGATGATGACCTCGCAGTGTAATGAAATGCGTGATTCGTAGTAAAAATGCGGGATGGGATACGCGAGATTTTGTTGCGAACATGGGAAGCGGGGGAGGACTGGTGCCAGATGGTAGCCAGCCAGCTCGTGTACGACTTGGATGCTTTGCAACCCCTTCCCAAAAGAATTGAAATATGATGACATTTTCCATCGCTCTGCCCTGCCGCTGGGCTTTCCCATTTTCATTTACTCCAGATTGAAAGGGGGTGGATGATGAGGATGATGAGACCGGAAACCATTCTTGAACTGGAAGCCAGACTACCAAATCTGGATGAGATTGACCCCATCCGACCCGGACCCCGGAATACCTACCTTGGGAAAGACTGACATTAGTCTGGCAAGATCCTGCCATCGGATGCTGCCAGGGTATTCCAAAACAACCTACAGGAAATTCTAAAGATCACTAGTGAGGTGGCGAGCCATGAGCAAAGAGCTGATGCGTGGGCGCCGTTCCCGGAGAGCCAGAGCGGCTAGCTACTCCTTCAGCAGAACCATGTCTCGGCCTGAACCAGCTGCCCTCATGGCATGGCCAGCCAATTGTTTGTCTTGAATTGTGACTTCTCAGATTCGGAACCATAGCAGCAACAAACAGTGTCGTCTCTCGGAAGCACACGGACGTCGGCTGTCCCTGTTTCCCACGGCTAGACCCCAGGACCGAGCCCCCCCCTGTCACGTCGCTCGGGTATCTAGATCTAGATCATGGATCGAGCAGGCTTGCAGGGTCATAAGTGGCCGTTGCGACATGGGAACCAAGGTAAAAGCTGCATCAAGCAATCCAGCTCTCCCAGTGGGATGTGTGTGTGGTTGCATCAAAGATCCATGAGCGATCAACGCATGCAGGGGACGGGGATGTGAAGGCCTGCATATGTCAGGTTCGTGGCGAGCGAATAATCGTCAGCCACTCACTGCAGACGCGCCAAAAGCGCCAAGTCAACCCGCTACTGCTGCTTGCAAACCCAGCTCAGCATCTAGCGACGGGAAACGGCAAACAAGAGAGCTGTCATATTCTTTGCATCTTTGTTGCCGTTGCGGCGGCAAAATTTGATGAGGCCACAATGTGGGGGGTTTTTCCGTGGGCAAACTGGTTTCCTTGTTGGATAGCAAGTCGAGTCGACGGCTCAGTGGTGACGGGGACAGTGCCCAGCCAGGATGGGCCCCTTCCTGTTCAGGATGTGCTCACATACCGGGACGCCGGATGCTATCCGTCGCACGGCATCAAGCCTGTCATGGGTCTTGGCGCAAGTTTTCGGTGCTGGCTGGGGTGCGGGCGTGAGTAGCTGCAGCATGTAAGTCTTGGAGGCTATACCCGCCACGTGTGGGGGTTGAACCTACCACCGGCTTCACGCCACTACCCGTGGGGCAGTCGAGGGGTCCAGTGTCAGACTAGGTAGGTAGGTAGGTAAGGCGGATGAATTCTCCGGAGAAGCATGCCCGGGCACCGGGAAAGAGCCGCCACTGATGGTTTAGCCCATGTTTATCCCATGGTGCGGCATTCGCCAGCCACGGATGACCAGGGAGCCAAAGCGGACGGAGCGGCTCAACTTCCCATTTTTTTTTTTTTTTGACTCGTCTGTTTTCACCTCGCCGGTCTCAATAATAGACTCAGGATTGCGTCAGAAAGGTACTCGACAAGATACTGCGGCATGGGTTCGACATGGTGTTTGTTGGAAAGGATCGAAAGGTGTAAGGGTAATATGCTTTGGAGAAAGGAGACTGTCCAAAAAATGAGTTTTCCACTCTGATCGCGCCAATAATCAATCTACACCCACCATGTGTTGTTACTGCCTCTGTCAAGCGCATCAATGCCACAACCATTTCTGCAACGGACTTGAGCCCTAACCATCTCACGGTGGGTGTAAACAATGAGAAATGAGAAGAGTGGGCCCCGATCGACTTTTTTGGACAATCTGCAAACCACTCATGCCGCCATAAAAGGAATGGGGCCGGCAAACGCTGAGAATTTTCCCGCCGGTGTTTGAAGTTGACATTGCAGTTCCGAGATGCTTCGTTGTTCGGAAATCAATCGACCAGCTCTGCTGCTTGATGCAAGCAGTTGGGCACTGGTGCAGAACTTTCAAGGCTGGCTGCCACAAATCGTTGCGTAGGTGATCGCACTTTACCTTTGACACCCTCCATGCAAGACCAATTGAACACATGGTGCTGATATCCCCCCACGACGCGACGGTGATTTGAAGTGGAAGTTACTACTGCGCAAAAAAGCAAATCAGGCAGCGGGATTTATTGATAAATGGCAAGAGGGGACCAAAGCTTGCCCTCAACAGACAGCCATCTGTACTTTCCGTTTGAGAAAACGAAGCTGCAATGTGGGGGTGTTGTGCATGGCACCCCCGTCAAGGCCTGTGTGCAATCCGGTTTTAAGATATTCAGCAGGCAAAAATGACCTTGACAGAAGCAGCAACTGATTTGATTTCAGGCTCTGGACATGCTCTGGCAAGATTGCCGGCAACAGACGGAATGTAGACCGGGACACAAAACTAGGTAGTTAATTACAAGTTTGCTTCACTTGCAGGCCTTGGCTTTAAGTTTGCATCCAATCGGTTTTAATCTGCAGTCTTGGGTTCTGAATTTACCTAGCCTCTCTATTTCTGCTTGAAAATCGACAATCTTTTTCTTGCAAACCATTACCCGGTTTATACATGCCCATCGTTTTGCCACAACAGGACGTCAGTTGATCATATGGCCCTCCTCACAGCACTGTTTTCCCCTCACCTCCCCTTAGCTCACGCTGCTGATCCAGCACACTCCCGATAATCTCCTCTATACCCCTCCACTTGATACCCAACGCCTTCTCCGTCTGAATTGTATCGGCTGTAAGAGGCACGTCAAAAGGTCCCTCCAGCTTCACATCCACCTCTGGATACTTGTTCTTCACAAACCGCACAACTTCATCATAAGTCGTCGGCCCTCCAACGGCAAGGTACTCGGTCACCAGCTCCTCCTTGCTCAGCTCGACGTCCAAGCTCTTCAAGACAACGAGACTTACATCTCGCACGTCCACAAAGCTTGCGGGCACGATGGGTTTTCCTCCAGGAGGGTTCGTCAACGACTTGAGTAGGTACGCATTGATCCCATTTGGTGAGTCAGCACCGCGCTGCGTCAGGTCTCTCCCAAGCACAAAGGTGGGATGAACAGTGACGACGGAAAAGTGAGGCTTGTGAGCGGCCACCCAGTTGATGGTTGCACGGTGGGCCAGGACCTTGGAGGCTGCGTACTTGACGCCATAACCGGCAGGACCTTCCGGGAAGGCCATATCCTCATTCACGGGTATGGAAGGGTTCGCTCCGGCTGTTCCGTTTGTCAGTCAGCGATCTGATCCCAGCGTTTACATCTCTTCCCTTGTCCTGCATATTATTGGGATGCACATACTTTTGACTTTCAATCCCGGCCTGTTCGTCTCGCCCACAGGCAAAAGGCTAAGCACCGAGGATGTGATCACCACCCGCTTGATGGACGGTGTTGCGGCCGCCGCAGTCAGAATTGCTTCTGTACCCTGGACGGCTGGCTCGAGGTACTCGGTCTTGAAGTCATCGGCTTTGCCCGGCATTGGTGAGGCAATGTGCAGGATGTACTCGACATCGCTGCCGGCGAAAGCTGCACGAATGGCGTTGGCATCGCTGAGGTTCGGGACCACCGAGAACTCCAACTGAGATGCATATTGACTGAAACGGGCCTTGAGTTCCTCAACCTGCGTGCCACGACGGACGCTGAGCCGGAGGCGGTGACCAGCTTTGAGGGCGTCAAGGACGACACGCGAGCCAATGAAGCCCGTGCCACCAGTAACAAATATGAGTGAAGGGCCCATTCTGAGTTCTTTGATTGATAAGGTATTTTGTAATTGTGTGTTTGTATTCTAGTTTGGTGATGAGTTGGAAGTAATCATGTCACCCATGGAGGATGGCACCGACCATTTTATCTTTCTGTGAGACTGGCCATATTCATCAACCATTGGTTTGAAATGACTCTCAGAGAAATCGACGGAAGGCTCTCTGCTTGTTTACCTTTTCCCAACTGGACAACCTCACCAAGCCATTGTGATTTATGATCAATAATCAATGAGAGATTGGCGGCTTACTCATTGTCATCCTCGGCGCTCCCTTCTGGTGGTGCCAATACCAGCTCATATTGATGAGTGATCACAAATTCGCTCTACATTTCCAAATCTGATAATGAGATACTACGTTGAATATTAATCATCCCAAGAAAAAGAATTACAGGTATAGTGTGCCAGCTATCATGAATGACAACGAAGTTTTGGGCAAGCAATTCAAGATTATGAAAGCCTGATGACTCTTGAAATAACGAAAAATTTAATTCCATCTACAATTTTTATTCTTTCCTCCAAGTATAGGTCCTGGAGTCCCTCAAGTCACCCCATGGGCATGCGACCGGTTGGTTGGTCCTAACTTAGTATTACATGCTCCATCTGTTTTCCCCCACCCTCACCATCCTACCCATCCAGACGAACACGGGCTTCTCAATTCCAAGAAAAACTTTTCTGGCTATCCCTCAGCTTGATTTAATTCGCTGCATAAGTCTTTCATGGTTCACAGTCTCCTTGTCTCATGGCACAAGGGTTAGGGTCTACGCAAGCTTCATGAACCTCCTCACCCATCAAACCCACGCACAAAGAGTCCATTCGGAACAATGTCATTGTCAACTCGTCTTTGTGCGGGAACACTTCACGTTTTTAGCATCACAGCAACATTGATCCAACTCATATAAAACGTTCCCCCTCCACAACCCCGGCTCAGAACTTCCATAGCTGTGTCCTCATCACACATTGGCACATCCTCACACTCGTCTCCTACTTTACCAGTATCTCATCTCAAGCAGATCAAGTAGGTAAGTAGATAGACAGGCAAGTATTCCCTCACCCCACCCCAGGTTCGTGATTTGTCACATTTTTCCGAGAGCAGTTCAAGCTACACCTCATCGCTAACCTGACGACTCTCTCTTAAACATGTGCAAGCCCACCCACAAGCACTTCATCTGCGTCTGCCCCCACCGCAACCACCCGACCTGCTCCCATCACGTCTACGTGCGCAATCACGCAGAATACATCGCCATGGACGAGCCCAACCTGACCGTCGAAGGCGGGTGGTACCTTCGGCTGCCCTCCTCGGGGCAGTCGTGCAGGGCGTGGCAGCCGTACGCCGAGGAGTGGGAGCACTGCATCTACTACAAGCTGAAGCACAGGGACGAGAGGACTGGCGAGGTTATTCCGGGCCAGGAGCTCTGCTGTTCCGAGAACAAGCAGTGGGGTGTCAGGCCCATCATCAAGCACGAGACGGGCGTTTGCACCGGGTGTGCGGGGTGCGAGGAGGCCGCGAGGACGGCTGCCGAGGAGAAGAAAGCTACCGAGGAGGAGAGGAGGAAGTGCAGGAAGTCTGCATTTCTTAAACTGAAGTGAGAGAAATTCCGCTCTCTGGTAAGTGAGCTTATATAGTCTAGTTTCTTTTTCTGTGTTACGGTAAGTCCCTAGGTAGGTAATTATCCTTCATTCCCCCTCTCTCTTGAAGAGAGTATAAGTTTATATAATACCTTTAATTCTACAAAAAAAACTATATCCTATATTATATATTATATAATTTTTTTTGGAACCATATCATTCTCACATGTATGTACGCGACTTAATTTTGACCTTGTCCCTTGTATAAATTTACTCCATTCATGATCGCTGTCCAGATTCGAGCATTGTCGCAGTCGTCAGCATAAGCTATCTAGTTTTGAAATATAATGGTGAGTAATGAATAGTTCTCTGCACCGTGACAAGAAAGACATTTATTTGCCAGTAATTACTGATGCACTGCTGTCGTATACTATTCTGTCAAGTAGTATTCTTTGATTTTTTTTTCCTTCATGTCAACGAACTGGTGAAGATACCACCTGATTTCGAATAGAAGCTTCGCTATAACAAGAATGAGAGAGGTACCTACCGCGTAAAGTTGACCCGTCTTCCACTGTTACAGCACATTAAACCACACCAAGCCCGAAAGGGTAACGTGACCAAGTCAACACTGCCTCTTACTATTAAACTTCCCCGCCTTTCCCGAGACGTAAGCTCTTACCACAGCACCTCCCAATTGGCGCTGCGCATACATGCTCGATTCACTTCCTCACCATCATGCGGCTACTTAATGCGGCAACGAGATGCTTGGAAGAGTTTGTCGGCGATGATATCCCTCGATACGCGATTCTCTCGCACACATGGGGGCCGAATGAACTGACTTTCGATAACCTCGTGCGCTCGGAGCCGGTCCCTTCAAATGCAAAAATCGACGGCTGTTGCAGAAGAGTGCTGTCTCGCAACCTCGGCTACGTCTGGATCGACACCATATGCATCAACAAGAACAGCAGCGCCGAGCTCTCCGAGGCCATCAACTCCATGTTCGAGTGGTACCGGGCATCTGCAGTGTGCTACGCCTACCTGAGCGATGTCTCGTCGCTGCCGGACCTCGATGGGAAGCCGCCCGGTTACGCGTATTTCGTAAACAAGAAATCCGAATTCTGCCGCAGCCGGTGGTTCACGAGGGGCTGGACTCTCCAGGAGCTGTTAGCCCCCGAGACGGTGCAGTTTTACGATGCGGACTGGAAGTACATTTCGCAACTCAAGAAGGATCGACACCACGGTGACGTGTCTGATATAAACGGCAAGGGCCGCTACCTCATGTCAATGGATAGAAAAAACAGTTGGTTCTACGCGGCCGTTGCACAGATTACCGGGGTCCCCCGCCTCGTACTCCAGGGTGAGACCAGGCTCGAGGACGTGTGCATCGCGGCGAGGATGGCGTGGGCCGCGAATCGTCGGACAACCCGCAAGGAGGATATAGCATACTGCTTGATGGGCATCTTTGGGGTCAACATGGCCATGCTGTACGGCGAGGGGGACCGCGCCTTTACCAGGCTTCAAGAGGAGATTATTCGTAAATCGGACGACGAGTCAATATTTGCCTGGGGTTTCGGTTCGACTGGAGAGACGAGTAGCGCCAGCACGCAGTTTCTCGCCTCTTCGCCGGCCGACTTTGAAGGCTGCGAGGGGATTTGGAAGGGCGTCGACAAGCCAGAGCCCGAGGGCAGTGTCACTAATCGGTCATACTGGGAGAGGGAGTTGACGCCGCACTACTCCCTCACCAACAAGGGCCTCCTCATCAAACGCCGGCTGCTTGTTCTTCCGCCGCCGTTCAATGCGGCTGTCATGCCGCTGAACTGTTCTGCTCCTTGCGAGGTGGGAAGCACAGAGGCCACCAATATCAACAGAATACTTGCCCTGCCATTACGAGGGGTAGCTCGAGAGGGCGGGAGGCTTTGGCCCGACCACTGGAGGAGGCCCATCACGCTGGACCCCAGAGTTTTTAGGTCACACGCGACGCCCGCCTTCCAAGTCTACGTTGACACGCAAGCTCGGCGTAGAACATCCAGTCACCACGCTTTGGCAATTTGTAGCCGAAGGTGTGACATGCCTTTTTCCTCCCTCGTAAAGGCCACAGTTCTCGAGATATATCCATCCTGGTGGTTCCTGACCCCGGCCGAGGATCCCGAGGCCAGGCACTACTCAACTTTGAGAATTCAAGAGGACCGCCTGAGACCTGCGCCAGAGTGGGAACACGTTCTGCTACGCTTGGTACCGCCTGGCGAAACCCAAGCCTGCCTGATACACCTGAGGTTCCAGTTTACGGTCAGAGAGTACCAGGATGAGTGGGAAGATCGGCCGCACAGGTCCATTTCAACCATTTCTGACGACTGCGAGTTGATGGAGCAGCCGGAGGGCGACGTGTCCCTGGCTCAGCAACTCATAGAAACCCCAAAGCACATGGCCGACTTCTTCAACTCGGTGTCCTGGCCCAAGGTGTCGCAGGATGGGCGTGTCAGGTTGGAGATGATGCGGTCGCTGAATGGCTACCTGGAGCTAGCAGTCATCACTCACTCCATGACGAATCCTGGTTGCAGCTGTGATACATCTGAGCCGCCGCTTTGATGGGTCCTTTATTTAAACATGGCCTTAAATATAGGTACCTAATTGTGACTAGGCACAGACAGATACCCGCCATCTCATCTATCTATCTGGCAATCTCTTCTCCTCGACGGCTTTCAGTCGTCCTTCCGTTCCATTTCATCAGTACTAATCAACTAGGTACCTTAGGTAAGTGGGTAGCTAGGTATATCTGGACGAAAATCGATATCATATCTGAAGCGACATAGGTTTTTGTCCTCACTGGTTTCTCCCGAGCGATCGTATCCTCTTTCAAAAAAATACCCTGTGCAATTTATGGGCTGCCACCTTTTATGATAGTCTCGACAGGCAGCGTTCTCGCAGGCAGGCGGGACAACTTTGAAAATGTTGGTGTCACCACCATCGAGCACGTAGGATTCGTGACCCACGGCATGAAGCCACTGGTGTGACGGGTTGATCCGACTAGGGGAGGAGAGGGCCGAGACCTGACCGCCAGGCGGATGTGAAATTTGCGGTCTTACTTTGAAGTGCCGGTCGAGATCGATTTGTCGAGTGTACCGGGTCACGACGCATCGTCGGTCAAAGCTGCTGCTGCTGCTCGATCTCTCGGCGGCTGGATTGGACGGACAATCGTGGACCGTCACTTCGCCGTAACCTTTTGTGCTCCAGATTTTGTGCTTTCTCTTGAGCAGGCACTCCCTGTATCCCTGGCCCGGCACTTGGATTATTTGGATCGAATCGCCCTGGCTCCCATGCCCGGCCAGACTTGAGTTAATATAGCTCAGACAACAACACCAATCAGTCCCGAAGCACATCATCTCATCTAAATGAAGGCGCCGAATATCGGGCTCGGGGTCCAGCGTCATGGAGGCCGCGCCGGTCCGGCGATGACGCTGAAACATTTCACGGACGTCGCGCGACTCGAAGCGTCCGTCCTGGTTGACGGCAATGGTTGCGTGCGCGCTCCAGGTAAGCCTTAACTTTGCCACCCCGGATCGCCGATTGAATAAAAGTTCAATTGATGGGTAAGTGCCCGTGTCCGCAGCCTCCGAGGCGCTGCTCTGATGAGGACAGCCACGGTGCATCAGGTGTCTACACCCTGCCAGTTGGATCGTCTCTGTTGTGTCGCCGCCTCTCAGATGACAGAGGGCCAGCAGAGGCTGTTCGATATCCGGCCATGTGATCAGCTTATGGCTGCAGAGCCGCAGATGCCCCGCCCGTGCGATGCAAACCCGGCTCTCATGATCCATGGCTCTCTGAGCTGCCGAGAACTCGCGAAGCTCGTGGAGGTCGTCGCAGCCGGAGCAGTGTAAACGCTTGGGCTGCCCCTTTGCCACCCAAGACCGACTCACAAACTTGCACCCATAAGGCCGCCTGGCGGCGCGCTGTAGTGAACAGTGCTCACACAGCCCATCCCTTGCCAGGAGGACCCGAACTGTCTTATAAACTGTCTTGTAAACGTTGCAAAACCACTCAACATTGCCCCAAACCATGTTGCTGAGGTCCATCTCGACGAGGTATTTGTAGTTCAGCTCCCGCCCTCTCGCTTCGCTTGTCTCAGCCCGTTCATGAGCCCGGCCCGGGGTCTTTCTGCTGAGATCATGCGTGTACAGCCCGCACGAGTCGAGTGTGTGGCGGCGAAGCAGACGGGACACGCGGGCGAGGCAGAACCTAGCGGCCATATCCCGCGGATACAGGAGCTGCTTGACGATGTTGGCCAAAACTTCTTCGGGTATCCTGTAGAGCGGACTATTTTGATAGTTGTGCAGTGTTGCGGCTACCAAGAGGTCCCGATCTGTTGGCTGTTGGAACCTGTTGTCCTGCTCCTCCTTTGTGCTTTAAATCAGTCACCGCTGTCAATTTTGCGACTACTTTGCAGGAATCTGGTAGATAGTGTCAAGCCACTCACATCAGACTTGGTGGTGGTGGCGGCTTCTTCGGCCAAAGATTGGTTCGAGGCTTTGCCGTGTGTGTTATTCTCGCTGTTGGCAGTCGCGCCACCGGCAATTGGTCTGTCGGCTTCACTGATTGCAGTCGGCTCATGTAAACTGACTTGGTCATCGACGAGTTTCAAGCTGGCAATTGGCTGGTGGGTGGTTGTTCCATTGGTGGCGATGGATGGCGCATCGACGACGGCCTCGCCAGCGGTGGATTCATGGCTGTTTGACTGAGTTGTCACCGCTGCTTGTGCTTGGGATGCACGCCGCTTTGAGCGCCCGAGACCTCTCAGTCGCTCCCAAACTGACTGAAGGGAGAACGACATAATTAGGTATTATCCGATGACTGAATGCCCAACAGTTTTGGTGTTGTTGCCTCTTGTATATCTGCGATTTCTCGAATCACGGATGATGGTAGGGGAAAGAATTTCAACTCAAGGTGCTTCGCACAATTTTTACCTTTTTTATCAGGTCAGTGTGACCTGTGGCGTATCATACTTTGGGTCTTTGCACTGGGGCTCATCATTGAGTTTTAAGAAAACAAAATGCGCTCGTAACCGCCGAAAGATATAACTGAATGCCCAGATAATGAACCTTATATTGAGTGAAATTGTGGGCCGTTTCACCGTTCACTGGAAATGGCAACTTAAAGGTTCTGGTTCATCCGTTTCTTGCTCACGGATGGCGCTGGTTGTTGACGAAAGCTAATGGCCGGCTCCAATAAGGTCAACAATGTTTATCGAGGTTGTTGGACGCTTCCGCGGTATGCCTGTGACTCTAGCCATCTAGTTCCTGCCGCCTGGATTTGCTTTACGATGATGAAAAATTGAATTGAAAGTCTCTTGTGTGGATAGGGCCTGTGTGTTATCACTACCTCGAGGTATTATTGCTTAGAGGTAGTAACAGATCCATGACTTTTCGAGCGGTTCGGTACATCACCACGGATTAAATAAACAAGGCCTACTTTATTCTTGCACCCTCTTTTCTTCACACATGCACCCCGTACCATCTTATATTTGCAACCCTTTTCCTATTTTTCTGCTCCCCCCCCCCCCCCAAAAAAAAAAGAAAATCTAAAACCAGCCTAGGAATATATTATATCCCATTTAGTAGCGTCTTTTTCTATAATAGATATTATAAAAATCTATTTCAGTTAAACATTTACCTACCAACATGACCTTTTATTTTGATTCGTTTATGAAATCCAGTTTTAGGGTGCGCATGTAAAGGAAAAAGGTTGCAAGATTATTAGTGTAAGGGTGCGTAGGTATATAAAGAAAAAAAAAAAGGTGTGCAAAAATAAAGTAGGGCTCAAAGAAACCTACTAGGGTCAATGAACACGATAGAAGCAAGCCAGATAGGTAGGTATTGATTCTCCCACAAGTAAATACAAGTAAAGAGCTAACCACCTTGACTTAGCGGTACACATCTGCTAAATCGCCTTCATTCTTCCCAAGCCTAAACCCTGGCTATAAATTACTCCATAAATCCTTGACCAGCTAGTTCCAGACTGCAAAGCCAAAATAAAAAGATGCACCCCCCCCCCCTTCCCCCCCCCCCACCCCCCCCCCCCCCCAAAAAAAAAAAAAAAAAAAAAAAACCGACAAATTTTTTTTTAAAAGCCAATCGAGTAAGCAGGCAGATACCTACTTTCTAACCATTCAACTGAAATCTGATAAGATATCGTTTAATGTTCTAGGAAGCCTAATATCGAATGTTGACGTCTTTGTACGTACCTAGGTAGGTAGGCAGATTTAGCTGACGCGCCTTAATCTCACCATCACGCCCGGGCACGCCGGGCACCTGAGTCAGATGGCAGAGGTCTGATATTTCGTGGTTCAGTGACCATGTGCATAATGTCGCTCAGCTGCTCGGCGTCGACTGTAACTGTCGGCAACGAATTGACCCATTGGATCCAACTCGTGACGACTCGGTGTCCAAAATCTTCGCCGCGGGGAGGCCTTCTAACCATCTGCATGGGTTGGTCTGTTCGGCGTACTCGGATAGACTGCCAGGAGCTGAGAGGCGCCGGGAAACTGTCTCTTCTGAAGTCTGGCGCGAAAAAGAGACAATGTTAGTAAGCCCTGCTGCACTCATGGCTGTTTGCATTCTTCAGGGGAGAGCTGCAGATATGACACGATCAACTTACCAAGATATAGACGGTCCAACATCCAACTCTCATTCAGGATGTAATAAACGTTGCCTGCGCTGCTGCGAGCCTGGCAGAGCAGCTCGCCGGCCTGGCGGTCGCCAAGGCCGTGATTGAGTTGGTAGGCCTCTACGAGGAAACCTGTAAGGGCACCTTCAAAGAAACGGCCAGACTCGCCGGGAGTGGTTGAGGATCGATCTCCCGGCCGAGGGAAGTCGGCAGGCGGCGGTGTAAGCGTCGTCGTGTCTCCGGTTAGGACCCCTACAAAGGCGTGCACCAACTCGTGTGCCGTCGACATGCCCATCAGGAAGAGGAAGCGCCGGAACTCAGTTTTGTCGTGGGCATCGGCCGCGGCAATGGCGTCGTCAATGATCTGCACCAGATGATGAGCACCAATAATCGACCCCAAGACCAGCTCAAGAAGCCACTTACCCTTTTGTTCAGTCGGAAGATAGTACCCCACTTCACCTCAAACTGCTCCCTGAACTCGGACCATTCTTGGCGCTGTGCGAGCCCCTCGCCTTGGAGACGGGAACTGACCAAAATATTCGGAGGGTCCGCGCGGATGTTTTCCAGAAACCGGTCGACGGCACGATCCAAGACCCCTCGGTCCCGGTTCACGTCCTGGCGGAAGATCAGAGTGCGCCTGGCGCGACCCCAGTTGTCCCAGATGGTGTGTGCCGTCTCGTACAGGGCAGCGCGCCCACTGTCCGACTCGAGCAGCGAGATGGCAAAATGCATGACGAAAACTGCGAAGCGAAAGGTCGGCGATTCCGCAGCAAACGGGGGCGTGTCAAAGGGGTCATCTCCACTCTGGTCCAGCACGCGCACCTGGGGGAGCATATTGCTTCGGACACTGCGCCGCGTCTCTTCCCGTCGCGATGAGGTCGGGGGACGGGTGCGGAACCGGTCATCCCCGGGAGATCGGGAGCGGTTGCGATCGCCCTGGCGTGAGCCTGAGCCGTAGCTATTAGCGGAGAGGTATCGAGACATGTTGTGACGTTGGACAGTTACCTAGGTAGGTAGGTACTAGAGAAGGAGGAAAATACAAAGGATAGTATGAGGAGAGAGACCAAAGGAATTCTAGAACTTGGGAAAAAGAATTAAAGACGATGGTTCATACGTGATACCAGACCACGAGAACCCTGTATGCGAGAAGACTGGAGATGGGAAACAATGACTATGACAGACGACACCGATGCTGAGCATCAACTTTATAGTGATATGTGGCCCCTCGTCGTCTTCCATGTTAACAGAGCATTTGTCTTCAGAGTTGCCTCTGCACATCAAGCAAGCGCCTGCTCTTGCTCTGTTGGCCTCCTGCGTGGGATCAAGAGCCTAGAATGTGTAGCCCGTTTTAGTACTGTTGGGGGTTCAGTGCGCCATCCTGACCTGCAGCGATGGGACTGGTATTTAGGGGGCCTCACCAAAATGTTGGCGGTTTAAGCGCCCGTACTGGTTACGGCCTAGAATCTGGCACCAACCGTTAGAGCTAAATGTTTCGGGCTCTTGCTATGCACCAACACGGCGGCAAGTGCGTGCATTTGTCCCACAAAAAAAAGTAAATCCATATTTGGAAAACAGTTGGAAACCAACCAGAATATAAATGTTGCCCAGATTCGGTCGCGAACGGTTTGGTCCTGTTTCCATGAGCACCGGATAATTTTGGCAGGCATTTCATTTTTGTGTACTGTTTGCTTGCACCTCACTCCATCAGTGATTTCCCTCTCCCCGCTTTTGTGCCCCAAAACCTCAACCTGCAACTTCCCGGACCGATTTCTCGGTTACCCATCCCGAAGCTCATTCCCATTGCTCTTCGGCATAAACTCGTCAAGGCATTCATGATGGATATCGCCAACATTTTCCCGGACGACATGCCTATCGTGGTTGAGAAGCTCCGCATCAAGGCCCAAGCCGACTACAGGGCGCGCATCTCGATTGACAAGCTTGACGCAGCACACCGCGACGTCCTCATCCGCGCCATCAACAACGTGCTAGCTACCGAGAACGCCATCTTCACCTATGCGCAGATCATCGACGGTCTGCCAATCGCCGACGTCGCCTGGGACCAGAGGATCCAGTGCCTCTTCGGTGACCACCCCCTCGACGGTGGACACGAGGAGCTCTGCCTGGGCGCTCTCGACAAGGCTCGCGAGGTTTGCCCGCAGTGGGATCCTGCATTGTTGACCTTCGACCCACGCGTAGTCAACGCGTTCCAACGCGCAGCTCCCGGAACCAGGATGTTCAACACGCGCCTCATCGAGATGGTGGCCGTGGCCCTGCACCAGTTTGGCGTCCTGCTGCACCAGATGGACTTCCGCATGCACCAAGGCGACATCGAGTACATGATCAACTGGACCATGCCGAAGCCCGCCTATGCGCGTGACGACTGGGAACCAATGAAGCCGCTGCCCTCCATTTTCAACCATTCCTTTTACCGCGACTTCGTTATCTATCCCGAGGGCGTGGCCGACATGGTCGGCTACTGGGCAGAGGACCGCATCCTCGGTGGCGTCGTGCTGTTTGACCGCGATGCCGAGCTTGACGCCAACGGGGACATTGTCCGCGAGCCCCCAAACGTCTATCTCCACCCGTCTCGCGCTAAAGTGACTTTCCGGGTCACGCAGCTGCTGGACTGGCAGCAGCAGGCCCTCATTGACTTTTTGCTAGCCGAGCCGGAGCCAGCTGCTGCGCCCGCAGACAAAAATGCCCCTCAAGTCCCCTGTCCGCTTCCAATCCTCGTGGACGACCGCAACCGCACACGCGTCGACCCCCACGAGGCGCTGGTGATACGCGGCATCTACCGGGACATATGGGAGCGCAAGCCTCTGGATCGCAATGAGTGGCAGAAGATGATCCGACGGCCTCAGGGCACCGTCGACTACCCCGAGATCGGTCTCGAGGGGCTTGTCTTCAACAAGAACGCCGGCGTCCCGCTTCCTGAGGGCAAGCTCAAGCGATACTTGGAAGGAAGGGAGTCGGTACCTGAAGGGCCAACAAAGCGCCTGTTTGATGAATACAAGGAGTACATTGGCCGTGAGAAGAGGGTGAAGCTTGATGAGGACGAAGAAGGAGATGTGACAGGTGAGGCTAAAGCAGAGGTCAAAGAGGGGGAAAAAAAGGAGGACGGCAAAGATGAAATGAGACAGCGAGATGATGATCACCAAACAGATGAGCAAGAGGGAGGGGGGAAAGGGGAAGAGGAAGTTGTAAAGGGAAAAGAGGAGAATATAGAGGAAAAGGAGGAAAGTGCAGAGGGAAATGCCAAGGAGGCAAAGACAACGTCGTAAAACGCGGGTTCTGAAGGGAGGGAGAAAAAGGGAAGAGAAAATTGTAAAGGGAAAAGAGGAGATGCCCCTGCAAGCGTCGAGTGTGTCTTGTTCAAGCTGAAGCTTTTGCGTTGGTAAGACCTGACTACCTACCTACCTACCTACCTACCTACCTACACTAGCTAGCTAAAGTACATCGACCTCCGATGTTTGCTCGGCAGTTTTAGCTGGAGAAGATTGACAACCTCGGTGTGACCATTATTCCTCGCCCTCATGATCGCTCGCATACCGTCCATCTCGTAAACAATGACGCTGCCACTCAGAAGAAACCCAACCATCACCAGATGGCCATTCTCGGCCGCGCCTTCGAGAGCAGTTCTTCCGTCCTGACTTGCCGCTGGGGCGTTGACGTCGACTCCTCTGGATATCAAGGCCCGAGCTATGCTGAGGGACCCTACCATGGCTGCGTATTGGAAAGCCGTGGCGCCGCCTCTCGGGTGGGCAGGCGCGTTGACGTTGGCGCCGTGATACAGCAGAAGCTCAACAGCTTCGAGGTTATTTAGGCTCACGGCTAGTTGCAGCGGGGTTTGTCTAGCTTGGAGCAAAGAGACATTAGAATGGAAGAGCGCACGCATACTTGCCCGATCATTGACATCTGCGCCGTGAAAGATGAGCGCTTCCAGGACGCCAAGGTGGTTCCAAGAGATGGCCAGCTGGAGGGGCGACAGGAATGCGTCGATGGTTGACTCGAGGCCCTTGTACCAGATTGGACTTCTCCGCTTGTTGGGATTTGCGCCCTTCGCGACGAGGAGGTTGACGAGGGCCAGGGATCCGGCTTTGGTGGCAATCTGTAGGGGGGTGAGGCAGGTGTCGTTGTCTGAGCCGGAAATGATGGTCTCTCTCCCGTCGATGGATGCGCCGTGGGAGGTGAGCCGCTCGACGATGTGCAGGTGCTGCAGCTCAACCGCGATCTCCAGGGGGGTTCTCAAATCCTCGCTTGACCACAAGTTTGGATTAGCGCCGTGGTTCAGGAGGACAGCCACCGTGAGCATGTCGCCATTGATGACGGCGTGCTGCAAAGCCGTGGTTTTGCTGTGAGCTCCCGAGCCCGAATCAGGAGCAAAATTGCGACTGAGAAGCAATCTCGTGACGAAGAAGTTTCGATTTTTGGCCGAGATTTCGACCAGTGTCATGGTGCTTGTTTGATCCCGGACGTCGTCACCGGCCCCACAGTCAAGAAGGGCTTTTACGAAGTGGCATGCGGCGTTTTGTTCTACCGCCGCCCGTAATGAGGGTGCCGAGCGGTTCAAACTCTGCTCACTCCCCAAAGACGCACCGGACATATCACCGGGCACAGACGCCATGGCTTCTGTGGTAGAACTGCTGCCGGTGACTTGCCCGGCAGGAATGATGCTTGGCGGGACAGGAGGGCTATCATTTATTGCGGCGGCGGCGGCGGCGGCGGCGTCGGCGGCAACCATTGGCGATCTGTCACCTTGCGCGCCTGTTTCCTTATGGCTGCTGTTTTCGACATTTTCTGATGAATCATAGGTGCCTAGCTTGCCGTCAGCAACTTGGTGAATGATGAACAGCGGACTGTCGTGGGTCTCACCTTGAGCATAAACCTCGGGATGTTTCTCAAGAAGCGCGGTCAAGGCTCCCCTCTTTTTTAACATTCTTGCAGAAATCGGCCGCATTGAAGATGCATGGCGGAACAAAAAAGATTTGTCGCTAGCCTGATCGGCCTGCTTCTTTTGCAGGGCGAACTGCGTGGCGATGGCCTTGACATCTTCGTCTTTGGCCTTGAGGTATTTGCGGAATCCCCATTTCTTCTTTAGCTGGGTTTCATATTGCGACTTGGAGGCATTGAAACGATACCGCTGTGTCATTTCGGACATGACTCGCTTCAGAGGCAGGTCCTGAATTACGTAGAGGTGGTGTATCACGGCTTTATGTTCGTCCCAGCGCCCGCAAGGTTGTCGAGTATCGTTCATGGTCGCGACGATGCGGTGTTGCCAGCCGGCGCAACCTTCAGTTCCCACTGCCAGGGCCGGATTCGCAATGGGAGGGAAAAGGAGAAAAATAAAAAGCAGAGTCTCGGGGTCGTTTTCGGAAGAGAGCTTCGAGCACTTCAAGATGGGCAACTTAGATTGCCATACGAGGGACCCTCGGTGCGCCGGCCCGCTCCATCCAGCTTAGTACCTGAAGGTGGTGTGGGTTGATGTTGAGCGCGGCTTCCCATTCGCCGACGTCACAAATCTGAACCAGCATCTCACCAAGGTACCTAGGTACTTGGACCACCTGCCGGGCTGCGTGGTGATCCCATCGCAGGAAAGAACTGCAAATAAACCCAAAAGCATGGATCATTGGCCAAATTCCCAAATCTCATTCTCCACCGCCACGGTTTGCACGCCCCCCCTATGCAATGCCAGGCTAATTCGTCTGAGGCGCCATGGCATCTAAGTTACAAAGCCTGCAGCACAATTCCACGCACCGATGTTGCATTGGTGTCTGCCCGCTGCGGCCCTTTTGGAGGATGCCTTGTTGTTCCAACGCCTGATTGAACTAGTACCCAATTCTTGTCTTTGATTGGCGCTGGGGAACAGGCATGGGGTCGCAGGATCCATAACAGGAAACAGAAACCCCAAGAAGGGGAAAAAAAAAAAAAAAAAAGAAACAGAAACAGAGAGAGAGAGCAATAAATATGGACGGAACTGTGGTCTCTCTGATTTATAAAAAGCCTCCCAATTCCAGGCGACTCCCTTCTTTTTGAGAGCATCATGCCTTGATTACCACAGTCGACACGATTTTTGTTTCCATCACCTCCCTCATCTGATCTGCGACAGACACACACACACACACACGCAGCTCCTCTTATTGTTAAACGTCTTCCAATTCGGCTTCATTGCAGCCCCTACCGGTCATGTCCGAATCCATGACAAGCCCTGTTAATACCTCTGCTGGAAACAGCACGACAGAGTACGTCGGCCCTCGGCAATGATGGTATTCATTTAGTGCTGGATACATATACCTCCCTCACTGCTCACACACATCATCATCTTGCTTGAGTATTTCTTTTTTCTGACTTGTCGTCGACCACAGCCAGGGACACTTGGCCAGCAGTTCGGCCGCTGCCCGGCACACAGCAGCCCGTGACGGAGCCAACTCTGCCGACAACGTCTTGGCCCGAATCATGTTCTCTGAGAGCAGCGCCATTTCAACCGTCAGCTCGTACCGAGCTCGCATGCAAGCGTTCCTCGACGACATTGAGCCTCAGCTTCCTACCAACAACAACCGTGTCAGCCATAACTAGGGCTAGAGACCTTGCCGGGTTCAAGTCAAGTGTGGTACTGAGAATGGTCCATAGCTAGACAGAGGAATCACAATACAATCATAAACATTTGTTCCTCTGCTTGATATGCCACTCGTGCTGCCACTGTATAAGTGGTCATGGGGAGGGTTAGGGTTCTACGCTCTCTCCTTCCATTTCCGTCAATAACTAATTATTCGCCTCGACTTACCTGCTTGGCGCCCCACGCTCCTTGGCTGCTCATTTCCGCGTCTTTGCCCCCGGTTTTTCCAATCCCCATCCGGGCGACAATTGTCCCATTGACCGCTGCATTTTTGTTTTATTTTTTAAAAAAATTCTTCCTAATAATAATAATAATAATAATAATAGAAAAACAGGCTGCGGGTCGTTGAAGGATGTCTCACCCGCTGTCTCTCCAAGTCGGACCGAGTCCCACGCCCGTTGCGCATTACCAAGCGCCCTCACCGACTCATGGCAACCTCGAGTACCAGCAACAAAATGTTCCGATCGGCAGGGCACCAGAACCGCCCGCAGGACCCGCGCGGCCTGATTTTCCTGCGCCACCGCCGCGTCTGCCCCCACTTCCGGAGCGGGCCCCGATGAAAAGGGGCCCGGGTGGCTCCGGACGACTCCGGATTGACTTGCCGATCCGGACCAGTCCGCGTGGAGATGAGCCGCTGTCGTCGCCGTATGGTTATTCCCCACAATTCGGCTCGCCCGGCGGTCCTCAGCTCCGTCCGCAGAACAGCATGCCGGATTTGACCCGCTACGGCGCCCGATCACCGGGACCAAGCCCCCTTTACACGCCCCGAAGTCCGCGAACTCCCGGTCCGATTGGCTCGGCAGCGACATTCGGACCAGGCGTCACTTTGGGTCCCAGCTCTCCTGCAACTCCAGACGCGAAGCCGTTCTGGCAAAGCGCCCTCTCAGAAGCCAAGCACTTTGCAGGCGGTCTGATCCCCCACCCAACCGAGTCGACAAAACACTACACCATCCTCCGCCACTCATCCGCCCTCGTCTTTTATCGCGGCCCCGGCACCTCGGTCACCATCTCAATCTTCAGCAGCCAGGATCACCCCGTGCCGCCCGACCGCACAGTATGGATGCAACAGCGCGGCTTCTCCGGCGACAGCGGCATGAAAGTGAAAGCTGCCTTCGGGTCGACCAAAGATTGGCTAGAGGTAACCCCCTCCGCAGAGGCCCAACCGCACGAACTCGACAAGGCCGCCGACCGGGCCTGGCAACGCGACATCGCGAAAGTTGCCAGCCGCTCCCTCAAAGACAAGGGGCCCCAAAAAGCTCACGTACCCAGGGAAACGCACGTCATCCGGATCCCAGAAGCCTCCGAGGACGGCTACTTCCGCCTTCACCTCTGCTCAGGCGGCGTCCACCCGGGCGAAAAGGGCAACACGACCAAGCGGAAAGTCCTCTGCAGCAGCCCGATCTTCCGGGTAGCCAGCACGTCGATCGACCCCTCAGTGATGCGCGGGGCATCCCTGACGACCCTCCCGCTCGAGGTTGGAGCCTTCGTCGGGTCCAAGATGCTCCTAGCCCGCGCCGCCCCCGTCCTGGCGCCGATTGAAAAAGTCTACGACAAGATCGCCCCGTCCTTTGTCGCGCAAAAAGTGGGCGGCATGGCGGCGGACGCCGTGCAGGCCCAAAAATCCCAGCAGCGCTCCGCTTTATTAGCGGCAGCCTCGCAGCAGCAATCCCAACCCCTGGACCCGTCCTCGATCCTCCACCCAAACTCTGAACCCTCCCCTCCCTTCCCCCTGAAGCTGACGGGGAAGGTGATACCCGGCACCGGCCGCTCGAGCTCCACCTTGGGGATCCCGACCGCCAACCTCTCCTTCGTGACGCCGGACGACCTGCGTTACACCCTCAAGGGCACATTTCTCGGCTGGACGGCCCTGGTTGTTCCTCCTCCTCCTCCTCCACCTGCTGCAGCTCCACCCCCTTATTCTTCCTCTACCCCTTATTATCCACCTCCCCCTCCCCCTCCCCCTCCCCCTCCATCCCAACAACAGAATCCACTTGAACTCCAATACCACCCCTCGATAATAACAATCTCCCCCGGCTACTCCTCCTCCCCGACCGTGACACCCACCCCACAGGTCTCGGTTCACATCATTCATTCTTTCCCCCAGCCATTCGTGGGCATCTCTCTAAAAATCATAATCATGTGCTTCCTCCGTCCCGCCCTGCCCCTCCGCTCCACGCCGCCCGAGCAGCAGCTCGTGGCCTTCAGCCAGGACGTCCACCTCGCCTCGTCTGTTCTCCTCCCATCATCCCCGTCCCCTGATTTCGGTTCCAGTTCAAGCAGGCCTTCGTGGACCGCCGAGCGAGCGATCCACCTGCTCAGCCTGAGAAAATCCCAGAGGGGAATAGGCGAAATCATCTCGGACGCAAAGGAAAAAGCAGTCGAAAAAGTTATGGGCCGAGGAGGAGGAGGAGGAGGGGGGGCATCCGAGGTGGTGACTAGTATGCAACAGAAACTGGGCGTCAGGGTTAGTAAAAATGATGGTGGCGAGGGGGCTGCGGGATTCAGGGATGAAATTTACGGTAAAGGCGGGTATTGGGTTAAACGGTGAGACAAAGTCAAAAAGCCTCCCTTTCTTTGTCTTGCAAAAAAAATTGGATTTTTTGCTCCCATTTCATTATTATTTCTAGATTTTTTTTGGGGGGGTGGGGGGTGAGTGGGCGGGAATTTACATCCCTATCACACGGCGGCGTTAATAGAAAAAAAAAGCCGATGTTGTGTTGGATGAGACATGTAAAGAGAAAAGAGGGAACGAACTACCGAATATAAATCATCTGGACAGATACCAAAGTTAATATCTAATAATTGATGAATCCTTATTGTGCCAATATATGCATGCCTATTCTGGAAATATAATAATGGATTCCCACCAAACTTTGGAGGGCACAAATAAAAAAAGACGAAGAAGGGTGGAATTAGGGGTAATTAAAACAAAACAAATCAATGTCACCAAACATAACTCATCTAACCAATATCGTATATTATTGTGTTTCTTTCTAATTTTTGTGCTGATATTACTCGTTACTTGTATGCATAGAGCTGATTCGTCTTTATTTGACCTTTGTGGTTTATTACAGGCGTCGTTCATCTAGCCTACTGGAAAGTTGAGTTTTCTTGTTTGCTGCAGCGTCAGAGAACAACCAACCTTTCTTTTTGCTTTTGAATACCGCCATGCCATCTCTTTCGGAATAGAGATGGTAGCCGTATGCTGGACTTTGCGGCCATTTCAGCAAGTGTTATCGGAGTGGAGGGCAAGTTTTATAGCCCATCCCGCGGCTGCTTCGCCGAGCCACTTGCATGTGAAAAGTAGTTCCGACCAAACGTGTAGGGGAACGTTTTTGGCGCTTGATGTTTGGATCCAATCGCCGCCGCGTGCGATTTCCTCTGAAGCAAAGCGCTTTTAAAAAAATACGTTGCTGCCCACGGTCCCTGGTTCATCTGTTCAGCTCGGTCTCATCTCCCTTCATCTCTCTCTCTCTCCTCTCCCTCTCTTTCACAAAATCTGCCCAAATATGGACACATCACCCTTCACTCACCGTCGCCAAGCTCCTTCTCCCTCTGCGCTCTCATCTCATCCAGCAACCGCCTCACGGTGTTCATCTTGACCGGTTTGGTCAAAAACATGTCACATCCAGAAGCAGTCGCCTCGTTCCTGCTCAGCTCACCACTAAGCCCCGTAAGTGCCACAATTTTGCACCGACTTATCCCGGCATCCACTTCCACCTGCCGGATCGCCCTTGTCGCTTCGAACCCGTCCATTACAGGCATGCTTATGTCCATGAATACAAGGTCGAAGCGCGTCTCTTCTTCTTCCAACGACTTCTTATACAGCTGCACAGCTTCCAATCCATGGGCCGCTGTGGCAAAGGTGTGATTCAATTTGCGGACCACCTGCGTGAGGAGCTTCATGTTGATAGGGTTATCGTCGACGAGAAGAAGATGTTCGCGTTTAGTTGGTGTAGACTTGGCCATCACATCAACAGACCGAGGTGCGTGGTTCGCGATTTCCTGCAATTCAAAGGGACGATTGAGCGGCTGAATCGCCGAGTTCTTCAGAGGCTGAACGCCTTTTGTCAGGTAATCTCCACCCTTATTTGAGATAACTTGAGCTGCTGGTGAAGGCAGCGGTTCGATAAAGGCAGGGTAAGATGCCGACGCCGGGTTGATAGTGTGAACTTGGGGTATAAAGTTATTGATCTCCCCGCGCAGGGCCGAGCAAAAGACCGACGCCAGTTTTCGGGGGCCGATGGGGTGATGGAGGTGAAGCCCATGACCTTTTGCGGCCGGTGACTTCAAACAAGAAGGATGGCCTGACCCAGAACAGAGCAGCATGAGGAGCCTATTGGACGAGGCAAAGGTTGAGACGAGCTCAGACACGTTGTCCGTAACCTCAGTTACGAAAGCGCTATCCAAGACATATATATCCGCCTGCGGTAATACATGTTCCTTTGTCAAGGGCACCATCTTCATCCCTAGGGCATCAACAGCATTGACCTTGATAGCCTTCTCCACCGCCGCTGCTCGAGTCCGCATCTCCTCGGTGACCTTGAGCGTAGGTAAGGCGTCAGCTGTGCGCACAAGGGTTTTGCAGATCGCTGCGCATATGTCCGGTGTCAGGATGCAGAGTGTTCGGCCAGCGAGTATCGATCGATGCTCTTTGAAGACTGATAATTTGTCATCAGCAACGACCGGTGCTTCCGCATCTGACACCTCGCCGGCGGCGGGAACCTCCCTGGAGTGATCGAAGGGAACCAAGACCTCGACCACAGTGCCGACAGACACAGAGCTCTTCACGTTTATGGTGCCGTCAAGGTCACTGACGAGCTGTTGGACGATGCTGAGACCCAGACCCATGCCTGGAGAGTGACTGTTTTCCTGTGAAAAGGGTGTGAATAAGTGGTATTTGAGATAGTCCGAGCTCATTCCCAAGCCGGTATCCTCGACCGACAGGGAGATATAGTCAACCATGACTCCTGCTTTGTTGGCTCTTTGGACCAATTTGAGAGCCACATCGATGCGGCCAGATATCGTATATTTCAAGGCGTTGCCAAAAATGTTCATGACGATGCGTTTCCAAGCACCAACGTTGAGTAGAACTTTCCAGTCTTCTCTCTTTGCGATATTGACAGTAATTAGCAGCGGACGATCCGGTACTACGTTTGCCGAACTGGCGGTTGTATTGTAGATCGGCTTCCCCTGCATTGCTGTCTGCATGTGAAACGCGTTGCCCGATAGATGGCCGACCCTCACTGCTTCCACGACGTCCTCGACCAGTAACCCCAGGTCGGTGACCTTGAGCTCGCTGATTGCCGCCTTGGATCCGTTATTGCGGCCGGCGTGCGTCACAATCGCATGATCCAGAAGGTTGTTAAAAGTGTCCAGCAGGGTCGTTGCGCACGAGTCGAGCATGTCCAAGGTTGGTAAAAGGCGGCTATTCGCCATATTCTCGCGCAGAAGCTCGCTGCTGGCCATGATGCCATGTAATGGACTTCGGAGCTCATGGCTGAGAGACGAGACAAAGTCGGACTTTGCACGACTAGCCGCGAGGGCCTCGAGGCGCGAAACCTCGGCCATGATGGAGTTTCCAAATGCAGAGATTAGGCCAATATCCGTCACCTCCATGGCTCGAGTCGGGTCTTCGACCCAGCCCAATGTAGCGGCGTACCAACACTCTCTCTGGAAATGCCAAAGGGGAAGGAATATCACGTATTTGGCCGAAGGCAGCACCCGAAAGAGAGCTGTAATGTCATTCTGGAGACGCCGACTTTCCCGGTCAGCTTTCCGACGGGATTGGAAGGGTTTCCCAAGACCATAGCTATCGTCGATCGGTCCGAACTCATCGGCGGTGAACACGTGGCCCTGGGGGTATGCTCTGATGAACCGCTGAAGAGATGCCTCCGGTAACCGAGTTTGTGGAGCATGGGTAACAGTTTCGCCAGTGGGTCCAAGAGTACATCTAACAATTGTTGTACAAAACGGCCCTTGAACCTGATCATCTGGCGCATGCTCCTGACCCGGCAGATGTTGCTGGTCTGGCCTGTCTATATATGAGCTTGGGACGGCGTCAAGAAACATGAGGCCGTGCATGTTCATAGACCGTCGGATGGTGCCTGCAGCTCTAAAAAAGGTTGTCTTGATGTTTGCCGAACTAATGAATCCGTGCGAGTCTGAAGCCTCAGATCTCGGGGGGGACGGTCGGGGAGGAGCGGCGCCGAAAGTTTGCCCCTCCACAGCGGCCGCTAGCTGTTGCTCCATGGGGTTGTCGCTAAGCTCGTCCCGTGGAGTTGTTGGTGGGGTCTCTGACCTTCCTTCGGCAGGGCCAGATGACAGTGACGTGGTGGATTGAAGCGTATCAACGGTCGACGCCGAGATTTGATTCGGAGGTGGAGGTCGCCCGGAGCTGGCGGATGACTGCGCGTCAATCTCGAGGTGGGACCCTACGCTGCGTGAACCAAGAGAAGGCTCTATCTCTAGAGGCGGCTGTCCCACCGCGGCCGCAGGGACATCCTGAGGGGCCGAAATGCCTTCGGGGATAGACTGGATGTGAGAAGGGTGCTGCGCCGGCGGTTCGTGACGAATAAATCCACTCAACCCTTGAATTAGCTGTTCGGAGCGGTCTCGGCTTTGTCGTATCCTAACGTTTTCCAGGTGGGCCATGATCGCATCGGCGATCTCGTTCAGGGTCTCCACTTTCGCATCGTCGTCAAAATCATTGTGCTTGTTATCCACCACGCAATAGCTTCCGAGCAGGTACCCCAACGGAGAAACTAGGGGAACTTCGAGGTACGATCTAAAGTAGGGATAACCCACAACATATGGACGGTCCTTGTAGTCTGGATGGGTCGTGAAATTGTTGATGATGTACCTCGTCCGGTTGGCGATGACATGAGGCCCCGTCTGTATCCACTCGCCCGTCTCGTCCATGAAGGCCTTCATCGTGGCCGGGCAAACGCCATCACAGTTTCTGAGCTTGCAAACGCCGACACCGAGGACGTCGCCTGGGTCGGATTTCATTGAGCGGATCGAGTGGGATCGAGTGATCTCGGTGACGACATACTGAGACTGGCGGTCGATGAGGGAGATGAAGGCTCGGTCGCAACCCAGGCGAAGGGCGCCGAGCTGTGTCAGGGCGTTGAGGGTCGGGTCAGAATTGAGGAACGGGACGGGTTGGAAGGCGGTGGGCAAGCCCGGCGGGAAGGAAGCAGCAGAGAGGTATCTGGACGGATGAAACGTAAGCACGCGGATAAGGAAACAAGGATGCGAAAGGAACAGGGAATTGTAGTGTACGCTGTGATTTCGCGCTGTCGAGCCCGTTCCGAACTCTCCACCCGGTCATTCTCACGAGTCGTCGCGGCATCGGCCGGATCGTCGGCGCAGACCTCGTCGAACATCGGATGGTCGTCCGGACAGACCTTGCAGTCGGCCACGATTGCGGTGGTTGGGAGGGAGGTGTCGGCGAGGGGCAACATGCATTGTGGGATTCCCCTAACAGAGAAGTCGAAAATTGCATGTAACTACAGCCAGAGGAAGATAAAAATGGAAATCCGGAATCCAAAAGAGCGAAAGATGGCATTTGCGGGGAGAATGCTGTCCCGCGAATTTGCCAAGATTTTGCCGCCTTCGAATCCTGCCGCACTAAGTAAAGGTGGGAAATGCCTCGATTCCCCTTTAGGAAACAATGACCTCATCGTCGGTTCAAGTCGTGTTCACTGGCTGTTTGTTCTCAACTCAACGCCTCGAACAGACTCGGCGGGATAGTTATTTTCTTCTGTTCTGGGGCATCATTTTGATGCGCAAAATGCTGTTGACGACCAAGGCAGCTAGGCTCCTTTCCAACTTGGTCAGTAATCTCTAGACAAGAGCCTGAAAATAATAACCGGGCGAAATGAACTCGGCACGCCATGCGCCAAAGCGGGGCAGCGTTCCGCCAAAGGGCTGTCTCCACCACACAAGTTCCTGCATGAATGGGCATTGGGGATACTGTGTAATTGGGTCGCCACAATTCAGTTGTGGATATGGCCTATGCGGTGAAAGGGGGGCCCCGCGCGCAAAAGGAAATCTCTCGTGCACCCTGGGATTGCGCAGGCCTCCGAAGTCAAATGCAAAAGCTACATAAATATATAAAAATGCTTGCTGATTTCACAGAGAATGGAGGTCAAGTTAGGAAAAGTGTAACAAAATAACAATACGATGCGCCTAGTAGTAATAAATATCAGACGGCACATCTTGGGTAATTGACATGTCGCTGCACAAGTAATTTCGATCACCGCATGGGGGGGGGGGGGGGGGACCGGCGCTTTATCGCAACAAGTAGTGAACTTGGTGCGGATTTTGCAAACTTGTTGTTCCCTCATCAAGTGCGGCCCCTAGACGTGGGAAGGCTGTGATAGAATTCGTCCCCAGATCCTCGATTTCTAAGTCTGTTTTTGAAGGTCGAGATACAGGCCTGAAGTCGTCACGTACAAAGCCTTCTTCAAACCGCCCACGGCCTTCTAAGTTCCTGCGCACTTGACTGCCTATGGACTAAATCACACAAGGACGTGGTCGACAGATATGATGTCAACATCATAAGTTGCAGGCTCCACTCTGGCTCTTGTATTCGTGAGGAACCCCTGAAAATCGGGCGAAAGTTTAAGGGATTCTATTCTGTATCTATTCAGATCAAAGAGACTTACAGGTAGGCCCAACTTGCTTAAAGTTTACTTCTCAAGTAAATAAGATCAGAGGCAAGTTTTCGAGTCGCACATTAAACCCAATAACGTCAGGAACTTCCATTCTTATAGGAAGCGGAACAGGACAGCTTCCAGCATGGCTTGTATGGCTCAGAAATTCTAACAATATTGGGAATTCGGAAGGTTTCTTTGGGTATTCCGACTCGATTTGTGTTTGGGATCTTGGTCAGAGTATTGCAAAGTTGAATCCCTAGCAGGCATTCGGTGGCAGACTGGGCGATGAGATTTCAGAAGACTAAGTCGAGACAGTTCTCGAGAATATCTACCTAGTTTGTTAGATTTTTGTTGAGGTTACCAAGGATCTAGTTCTACTGCTCTAAAAATAGTACGAACGGCAGCAAATCCCTTTGGCGGACCTTTGATTGCTGAGGAGGCGGAATAGATACAAAACGAATGAGAACAAAGACCACTTGAAATGAACAATCACTAACCTAAAGTATATAGCAGGATAGAAAGTGGCTAGAGGCTTATATCCTCGATATAGCCTACCTTGTTAGTACCCATCTAATGTTCTAGTTTGGGTGCACGGAGGACCGATACTGTTAGGATGAGTGGGGACTTTACAGGTTTTGAAATCAACTATCTCTTAGGATTGCGAGCCAGTGAAGCAGCCGTAAAACTACGTGGCACTAGGTAGCCCATTAAGTCACTTTTAGACACACTAAATTATACCCATACTAAACACTTTACCTCACCTCAGCTCGGGATAATACATAATCCCAAACAGGGTATCTAGTTGAACAGAGCTATAATTAGTACTTAAGATTCAAGCTTGACTTACCAAGGTTATAACATATATACGGTGTGTGTAGAAACATGAGCGATGTAGTCTTCTGTAGTTGACAACTCCAGAGAAGCTGCGAACTTAGGTGCGGCGTGTTTTTGTTCGTTTGTAGTGATGACCGTTCTTAGGAACTAGAATAATGGTCAATCTCGACTGAGGGATAACTAGAGACAGTGAAAAGCAGTCAAGCTTGTATGATTCATTCAAGTATGCTTGTAGTTTGTTCCCTCTGGACTCTCATATCCCCCGCGAACCCGTCTGTTCGATCTTGCCCCGGCGGGACTATATCTTGGTAACCATCACAATGATCAGCTTTAAATAACATCTCAGCTTACCAAGAGAATGCAACCTTGAGCAACCTCAAGATTTAGTAATCCAAAATTGGAACCTTGCCCAAGTCAAGACGGGCACTCACGGTATTCGATGGACGTCCAAGCAACAGCTTCGTCCTTGAACTCGTACTATTAATCCCGCCCCAACGTCCACATATGGCTGATAACTATCTGGGACAATCCTGGCACAAGCTAATCCGCTACCAGGCCTCTCGAAATCCCTCACTGCAACTCAGATGAAGTCTAACCTCCGTACCGAGAACGCCTGCAAGCGCCACAATGCATTAGTATTTTGCCAGAAGTCTGGGCATGATACATCTGTTTCGCAGGTGATGACGCATGAGAATTACAGTCACTTGATTTGTGAGTGGTTGGTGCCATGTGAATTGTGATGATCATAATATGGGTTTACCTAGGATATCAACTTGCGGGCAGCCAGCGTGCTTTGGGCAGCATGTGGCGGTTACTCAGGCCCTAAATATCTCTTCTTTCATTGTTATTAACTCTTACTGAGCTGGCATAGCACCGGCTTCCCTGGATTGAAGAAACATGAAAGAGTGGAAGGGGGGAGGATGGTTGGGTTTGGAGTTGGCGGTCTGAAGCCACGAGTGAACCGTGGAGGAGTCCGACATACCCCTAATTGAGGGCAATTCCTTAAGCTTCTAACTATCATTGCTTAGATGTCTATAAACTCGGGTTACAGAGAGCAGTCTTGTAACATCTAGAGTTTATTAGAAAGAAGTAATCGATAGGTATCTTATCTACCTGGCTAGCAAACGGACGAGCTCAAAGTCAATGGGTGAACCAGCCGTCAATAATTAGGGATTTGAATCTATCAAAGAGCAGCCGATCGTCGCGCCAGCGGTGTGACGTCTACTGCATCTATTATCTGCAATGCCACTTCCCGCCGTGCAGACGGTGGTGGCTGTCACATGAAGGGTTGAGCGGCCTGAGGCATAGAAGCGTCGGATGGCCTTGATGGTATCTAGAGAAGCTTTGAAGATATTGCGTGCGTCCGCATTGTCAGAAGATAGTATGTGCAGCTCAGAAAATTATTTCGTTTGGAAAGACGATGTTTTGTTGCAAATAACCATGATCACTCTCTGGTGATTATGTGGTTCAGGAACGAACACTGCGACGACTCCAGGCCGCTGCCAACCTACCAGTAAGACCAAGCCGTTCCACCAAGCGTTGAATTACTTCTGCTATGCTTGCAGAGATAAAAAGAACCCGGGAAGTTCATTAATGCCACGTTACGGTCATTGATGGCCGTCGTACGTACCTGCCTTAGCACTCACGGACTTGTGGTTTCCGCCGAGTCACCCAAGATTTCCCCACCTTGCCTCCGTCACACCCATGTGCCGGATGCTTAATCCGAGTCGGCTCTAGGCAGCATTCCCGAATTTGGACGGTTGGTCAGGGGATGTTGACCACGCTGAGCTCCGAACTTGACTTACCAAGATTACAAGACCTGCACGGGGTGTGCAGGAACACGTTTTCGGCCCCGAAAAAAAACGTGGTATGGAGGGCAGAGCGTTGGGGGTATAAGATCCATCAAACGCCCGGCAATTTTTACCTTTCCTGGTCATCTGTGTCTCCTCTGGTTGCCGCATTTTTGCTTGCGCTGCCGGGTGCGGACAGACACGATATCTACGTCTGTAAAGCCATCAGGCTTGTTGGCCACGCCAGGTCCGCTTGTTCGCCTCTTGAATTGAAAGTGAGATCAGAAGACAATCCGGTCCTATTAACCTCACTTTTCATTTTGGTCAGAAACTGTTGGGAGGCACTGCTTGGTCGCCCGCAAGGCAGACTTCCATGTTGATGGGGGGGAAAAATAACATGACAGTAGCAGGGTTAGGGTTCACTGCTGGAATCACTCCCTCTGCCCCTGGCACGGTATTCGAGATTGGGCAAAATCCAGATGGGGGGTTCGAGGCCTTGACCATGGGGGGTACTCTGAAAAAGTTGCCAGAATTGGACGACCCCCACTCTTGACCGGTTGAGATGAAGCTCGTCTTCTGATTGGCCGCAAGCGAATGGTGGTTCGCCCATGCAGTGACACGCGGCAACCAACCCCCCGGCTCCTGCTGTCAGACCCCTAATGGAACATGCAGCTGCACGGCACATGCATTTGGACCTGTCTCCTTGTGTGTAACACACATTTTTCCTTGTCGAACTCAAGCGAATCGTAACCCCCTCTGAAGAGGTATTTTGTTGAATTGAACTTGGCGAGAGCCGTGATGATCATTAATTGCCAGAACGTCGCTTGGGTGCTGCAAGCTTTGGGGGCCGGGTTGAGTATGATGAGATTACAGGTTGAGTTTTCTGCAACGACGGCTCTCACAAACTTTGAAAATCCACAACCCTGCTGCCGATCGTGGTCATCTCCTAGGTGCGGACAAGAATTTCCCGCATTTGGCCATCGAATTTCACACAGCGACGGATCGGCTTTCGACAAGTAGCTTCTCCGCACTCATGGACATGCAGAACAGTACACATGTAGGTACGTAATTGGAAATGGCTGAGCTCAGCAGCCACACAACGAGCCGCGGAAGAGGTTTAAGGTTGTTCATGTTGAAACAAACCAGCGAATCTGCAAGGAGACCACCAACAACCCGCATATTGATTACAGATGGCTCGTGTCCCTGGGCCGTAGATGTCATTAGCCTATCTGTGGGTTTGTACCTTTTTCAACCGATGAAGGCTCCTTCGTGTGTAACCGTGACATTCCCGACATTCTAGACACCTCTTGGTTGTCGATTGCCCCAGCAAAAGGCGGTGACTTGTAGGCGTGGCCGTCAGATCAAAGCTTGGAAGAAATATGCCACGGTCCAACACAAGGTAGATGCGGTCCCGTCACAACTCCCGACCGGTCGGCGGCGTTTAGATTTTCGGTCACCATCTCCCACGAGCGGGCCCCGCCGGACTCGAAACCTCGCAGGTCGTGGTTAATTTAGCGTTAATACCATCCAGCTTCTGGTGCTTAGCTTCTGGCACAGCTTGCGCTAAGCAACATGCCGTTTCCTAACCAATAATAAGGCGTTTCAGCAATGTTTATGCACCGCACTAAACAGAATCGAGAACAACAGTGGTGATTGTCGAGAAAAATGACGGCGGAAGCAAACTGCATGGCGTTGGTGGTGGGCAAGGCGGAGCCCAATGGAAGGTGGAGAAAGGTGAGATCAGGAAAGGACTCCTCTCGACGCATGTCACGGTGGAGGTGGGTGTCCAGTGTCCATCGAGTGGAAGGAGCACTCAGGCACCGGGCAGCCATCGCCCGCCCACGCAACCTGAGCAATCACTTTTTTTTCTTTTTCTTTTTTCTTGTTCCTTTAATTTTTTTTTTTCTTAGGAGTCTATTGCGAAAAAGAAAAAACAAAAAAAAAAATTCAAAAAAACAAATCGGTATCTATATACAGCGTGGTAGCGGCCTTTGCAAAACCTCCCAGGTCTCCCCATTTCATCTCATGTGCTGTTTTGCCCTGCCTGGCCCGGTGTCTCCCGTGCAGCGCCTGTTCCCTGGGTCAAGTGTGAGGTGGGGGAAGGGCACAGCTGCCAAGGCGAGGACACGGCACAGCACTACCGCGATGGTAACCTGCCCTCCATTCCATCGTTCAGCCAAGGCCCGTCCGCTCCAAATCACTCCCATTCCCTTCTGCACGATGGAGCACCCTCACACGATAGTCGACAAGGCGTTTTCCTTTCTTTTTCAGCGGCAGTATGGGACTTCGGGGGGATGAGCTACCGAAATAGCGAGACCACGCGGCATTTACCACGAACCCCGCCGACGGCTCCGGAATTTGGCCGTTCTCTTTATCATGTTGAAGCTTCCAATGCTACCCTTCAAGGTACACGGGTATCGTCGAGATCCCAGATGCTTGGGTTGCTCCCCTCGCAAGCAACGCTCCTCCCTGTTGCCAAGCAGCACTTTTGACGCACATGGCGGTCTCCAAGTACCAACCCGATTCCCCGAAACCACCAGGCGGCCCAGCACATAGTACCTGAACCGACTGTAAGGAGCGGCGCATGGTTATTGTAAAGGTATTGTCAGCACCGCAACTCTGCCGGTCTATGGATTCTGCCAGACAGTGGCCGAGCACCGACACCCCTGTTCACGCCACCATCCCGAGGACACTGATATAGACCCAGAGTTCCGCCATCCTTGTGTCCACGCGGAATCAGAAGCGTTGCCGAACACCACTTGTGCATGGTGTTCCCTTTTCCAAGACACACTGAAAATTCCCCATATGCCGATTTGGCTCCCACAAACCACATCGCAACATGTCGTCACGCGTTGCTGCGATATCAGAATCGGCGGCTGCCCCCGAAGCTCGGAGCCATTCTCCCTGGAAGCGATCTGCCTGTGATCGTTGCCGTAGCCAGAAGCTCCGCTGTACCCGCAAGAAGGAAGACGACACAAGCACACCTTGCACACGATGTCTCCGCATACGCTTTCCATGCTTTACGAGCCCTGCCAAACCACCGGGTCGTCTGGCGCATCGAAGACCTGTCATCAGCGATGCCCCGTTGTGTGGCGAGCGGTATCGACAGCCCGGACTTGCTGGCACAGCCGGACACCAAGGCATGCCGCTCGCTCTTGCTGGCCAGGCATCTTCTGACATTGGCCCGATCTACGTTCCTTGGTCATATTACCCAGATGATGGGCGCTCCAATATGATCGAGGACGACATCCTGGCACTTTCCTGGCCAGCTGAACAATACAGCATCGACCCGTGCAGCTTCGCGGGCGACAACGGTTCACTACTATATGACACGACGCATCCGTTCAATAATCCGACCACCGCTCCGGTCGATCCTCGAGTATCCGCCTTGTCAATTCCGAGATACACGTCACCACCACCACCGGGTATGGAGGCGCTCGGTTTTGACAATATGCACGTGCAAGCCAATACGGTTCATCATCACCCTCACGTCAGCGATCTCCCGCATTCCTTCAATCCACCATGCATGCTGGACCCTGGGGTTCTCCTGGCCGGTCTACAACAGGGCCTCTCAAAACAGCTGTACGCCATCAAGGCGTCGCCGCAGAACCCTAGCGTTCTAAATACTACATCCCGGGACCTTACAGAGGACAACTACGGCTTCAACCCGCTGGCCTCTGTCCTCAAAAGCACATCTGAGCTTCTGGCCATCTCCCACATCTTCACGGCCCCTGAAGACCTCGGCGGGAGTCCTCCACCGCCTGCGAGCCTTAGCGATTACGAACCAACGCCGCACATGAGTACTGAGGATTCCAGCATCCACGGATCACAATGGCCTTCCCCAGCTTCCAACCCAGTGCAATACCAACCGCAACAGGTGTTCAACCAGTACTCGAGCGGATCCTCAGCAGCCAGCTCGCCGGCTTCAACAGCACTGGACCCAGCACTCTTGGCGCCCCACGCAGATTTTTCGGGCCAGCAAGTGCTCGGTAGCACATACCTCCTAACTCTGGTATCTTGCTACCTTCAACTTATCTCGATCTACGACGCCATCTTCGCCGGCATTCTCGTCGAAGTGTCAACCTCACATCGGTCTGCATATGCCATGAACCTTCAACGTGCACGAGCTATTGCGCAAACGGTGGACCGACGACTAGATACGGTGGAACAAACGCTAGGACTGCCTCGCGAATACTGTATTTCCTCGGCTGCCTCAAACGGGGCTAGAGCCACGCAAGGCCTGTTGGCCGGACGTGAGGCGCGGGCGGTTTTGGGAATTATGCTTGGCTCCGCGGGCATTATGGGTTCGGAACTGCCAGGCAGGCCCACAGAAGAAGGCATGTTTGAGGATCGAGTTGTTATGGATCAGCACGGCGGCTTTGGTGGGATGAATGCCGGGCAAGCACAAACGGGGCCTGGGTCGCAGGGTGGCGATGTGGTCGTCAGCCTGAGACAAAGGATGAACGATCTCCTGAGGAGCTGATTGGGAGCATAAGTTGCTTGATCAAATCACAGCAACTGCGTCTTGGAAAGGCGAATTTTGTATTTGAATGAAATGGCTTACGAGTACATATATCGGGAAGGGAGGAATGTTTGTGAAATTCGGTTGCGTTATTTTTCTGGTTTGTCGGGCGTTTACCATGGTGTTTGAGGATCAGACAGGACAAAGCGTTGTATCGATACCAGATAGTAAATGTTTTAGTTTGTTTTCACGATTCTGTTTCCCAAGATCGAAATCTAATTCCATTCACGAACACGTTTTTTTTTTTTTTTTTTTTTTTCCTTCTTCAACCAAATCAGGCATTTACCGTTATATCATTGCTCTGCGCGTCTTCAAACGTCTTTCGTAACTGTTGCCAACAATAAATGATCTGCGAAGGGGTGTGGTATGTATGGGACCCAATTACGGTACACTGACTTGTTACATATCAAATGAACCGCGAGATCACAGATCAAGAACATTTAACAAGGAGTGTGTCATCAAGCGAGCACCGGCGGCCTGAGCAAGTTCTAGCCCTACCTACCTACCTACCTACCTACACCAAGGGTGGAGTTTAATATGGATTGGGGGGATGTTGGCGGTAGACTGAAGGAGACCTAGACTAGGTATCTAGTCTAAAACTCCTTCCGCATGGTCTTGTGGGGTATTTTTTTGTGTAACCTTTGTTGGTTGGGGGAAACAAAAAAAAATAAACGGGGGGGGGGGGGTGGGTTTCTTGTTACCTTCTATGCAGGAAAGTGTGTGTGGGGGGGGGGGGTGTGGGTTTCATGTTACCTTCTATGCAGGAGCCTTCTATGCAGGAGAGAGAGAGTGTGTGTGTGTGGGGGGGGGGGGGGGTGGGAGGAGGCAGACTGTCTGTCTACCTAACTACCTACCTACTTAGTCTAAGGTACTGTACTAGGTAACTAGGTATCTATCTAAACCCTGGCATCTACAAGGGTGGGAAGGGACCTAGTCAAGATGAAGGGAGGGGTTGGTGGGTGGGATTTGGTTCGAGGAGACTTGTTTTTTTTTTCTTTCTTTGGTGCCTAGATTAACTTGTTGGTCGGATGATTGCGTGTCCGTGTTTGTGTGCCTGCGTGTGTGTGAACGTGTTGGTTCCGTTTGGGTGGAGTATAATTACCGGCTAGCAGGCATGGAAGTGGCGTGTAATTCATCATCATGTCCTGGCGAGTGCCAAGTTTTTATTTTACCAACAAGAAACGAAACTCTGTGTGGGCCTTGTGCGCATACGTAGACGAAAGGGGAATAATTATGGCAAGGGATCGTTGTTCCGGGGTTGTTGTGTCCGGAATAAAAGCCGGGGTGTTTTGTGTGTGTGTGTGTGTGTGTGTGTGTGTGCGCGGAATTAGAGTTGGGGTTGGGTGTATAAGGTAGGCACGGAATAAGGGCCGGAGATATGCTGAGGAGACGCCGGATGCCGGGGTGGCGCTGCGGATAAAATACATACCTGCTACCTGGCTACAGGTCGGCTGAAATTTCCAAAAAGAAAAAAAATAACTACCCCAAAAAGTAACAAAGAGGCAAAGACGCATGGGGCTTCCCCGACTGACACTGCAGGGCGCATCCAAGCGCAAGCGCCTTTGGGCGCCCCAATACCCGGAAAGCATTCCACCAGAACATTTCTGCTGCAAATATGTGTGGCTGCCACGGTCGGAGGGGAAGGAGGGTTTGAACAAGTCAAACCGGCTCGGCGGGTCTACACTAGCAGTAGTGTGCGGCGCAACTTAAACACTATTCTTCGCCTTGCGATGGCGTGCGGCATGGTCGGGAGACTAAACAGCTTGTCTCGTGTTGTGGCGTTTTCTTATTTCAAGTGTCGGACGGAAGCGAGAGGACGGCAGTTTTCCCGGGCTCGGACCCGAACTGTCGGGATTCGGGGGTGTGGTTGATTATGTAAGTGTGCATTTAAGAGCTGATGGAGACCGAAAGCTTGGCAACACCCATGACTGTCCAGGACCTCCTGCCCTGGTGATGACCGCATAAGTGTAATTTTTCTTTATTTTTGTTTTAGTGAGTCGTTGTTTGTGATATTGGAATAGAATCATCGGAGATGCCTTCATTGGTGAAAATCGAGAGCTGCCAGGATCATTTCTGGCTTTGGTGTTTTACAGGAATGGCAGGCGCAGGTGTGCCCCCTACAGCTGTCCGTCGTTCGATAGGCTTCCCCTGCATGTCCGGGCAGAGCCGTCGAGTCATCACTTCCTCTCGCGCTTTCCCTGATGGGCTTTCCTTCCAAAGACGCAAGTGGAACTCCAAGATAAGGTTTGACTTCCGCCATGGGTTCATCATGCGCGTTCCCCGACACCAAACCCAACGAATTAGATACTCCCATATAGTGTAGTGGTTTAGCATACCAGGTTTTCAGACAAACTTCTGCTGATCCCTGGCGACCCGGGTTCGAACCCCGGTATGGGAATCCCTTTTTTTCTCTTTTCTTTTGCAACTTGAGGCACATGATATGCATTCCTCCCCGCCTTCACCTGATGCATGCATGGTCAGCGAGCACGGCATCCTTGTGTTGGTGGCGATAGGTACCTGACCTGTAGCTGGGCGCCATGCCCCTTTAGTCACGTTTTGCAACTCGAAATACCCCTTGATGCCCACGCCACCAACTGTCTGATAGGCTTCACATGAGGCCCATGGGGCGCGCAGCCTGGCAGCCCTAGATGGCACCTCAGGAGTTCCCATCGAGTCCTATTTTCATTCGCCATTATTGAAAACCCTCATTGCCCCTGAGAACTTGCATGGCCAATAAGAGGGCCGCGGACACCAAGATCTGAAAGAGTCGTGGTCATATTCAGTGCCTCAGCATCCCTTTTTCGACATCCAACGACTTGAAGGGCTAGATAGTCCCCTCACAAACCTGGGCCCAGTCTGAGAATTGTGGGCTCACCTGACGGAAGGATCGCTGCGCGGTCATGCAGCTTGCCCCTGAGGAACACCCTCTGGCGCTTCGCCGGGCTATCTTTAGCAACCTGATTAGCAAAGCTTCCGAAGAGACGCACGTTTCAGTCTGTCATATCTCACAAGTATGTTACCAGAAAGCTTCGATCAGCCAGGTTCTAATTACCCCTGAGCCAAGGGGGGCAAGGCGTTCAAGGGTGGTGACGCGAACACAAAGAAAATCAAACTAAATTATTTCCGTTCTCTGCCTTCTTATTGCCAGCGGACGATTTACTCAGTAAAAAACGGGACTTAATGTACGGTAAAGCAAACCTCGAAGGGTAGTCGAGACATCACCCATAATTACTCCGTAAGGGAGGTAGTGTCCGAAAAAAAATTTAAAAAATTTATTAGATCCTGGTTTCAAAAAAACCGATACTTCCTAGTGCAGGGCAGACTTTGCTTCGTGGGAGTAGATGAACTCATCATAGTTTCTAGATTCAGGTGCAAAGAGAGCATGATCTATAATGACATGATGTGACAAACTGATTGTCTCCGCCGACAAATCTACCTCGGCAAAACACGTCTGCCAAACTGCATAATACCTACCTCAGGTCTACCTATTTTCCCTGGCAAACCTTTTTTCCCCAGCTCCACCCTCAGCACAGTTATCTATATTCTCCATCCAAAAAACCCCGTAACACTGATCTGGACCGTGAGACCCACACGGTTCCCTCTCAGGAAAACTCCTCTAAGACGACGGTCCATACCGGTCCATGACGAGCTGGGTCTTGAGCGAATCCTGGGCCACGAACCAGCCCTTGTCCTGCAAAAACGCGCGCAGGCTCTGCTGCTTCGAGGCCGCGTCGGCCTCCTCGTCGACCGTGAACGAAGCCTCGACAATGTTCTCCATCTCGTCGGAGCCTCGGGCCTTCTTGATCGGCCAAACCTCGATGTCGACGTCAACCCCGTCCCAGCTTCCCTCGTAGCGCGTGGCGAAGACGGGCCCGTACAGGATCGCGGTCTTGAGCAGGTCCTTGCCCCACCCGTCCGAGGACCAGTCGTTGAACTTGTCGGGCGCCTCGTCCCTCAGCACGTCCCGCGACTGGTCCACGTCGGGCATGGTCATGTCGCTCTTGCTGATGTCGTCCTCCTTGACCTGGTGCTTGCGGCTGATGGACAGCGTCTTCTTCTCGAGGCCCCAGTCGATCTCGGCCTCGTACTTTGGGTGCGAGTCGTCGAAGCCGTCCTGCATGGCGATCAGCAGCGCGTCGGTGATCTCGGCGGGGATGTTGTTCCCGTCGTCGTCGACCGGGTACCGCTTCTTGTACGTCAGCTCCCAGCCCTTTTTGCCCTCCTTGTTGCGGATGCGGGGCGACCAGCCGGCCGCGTACATGTCCTTGGCGGGCGTGTCGACGTATTGGACATATAGCTTGATGGAGTCCTCGACGGAGAAGGCCGACAGCAGCGCGTCGGTAGGTACCGTTGTTCCGGGGGAGAGAATGAGGGACGAGTTGAGGAGGAACTTGACCTCATAGTCGGGCGTCATGGGTGACACGGCTGAAGCGAGGCGAGGGATGAGTACCGGTTAGCAACGATTGAAGGTTGGGAGGGAGTGTGAGGCGCTGGGGGAATGAGGTGACTTACAGTCCCTGATGTTTACAGGTAGCGTCCGGCCGGCGCACACAGAGGTGAGCAGGAAGAAGGCAGTGTTGGAAAGGGCCGCAGCTGGCCAATCCGAGCCGCCGCAGCGGGCCTGTCCGAAGAACTTCATTTTCGAGGAGTGTTGGAAAGGCCGGGGAGATACTCTTTCCCGTTGAGCGAAATGATGCAGAGAGAAGGTGTTGGGAAGGTTGGTTGGATGGTTTCGTCTCTGAGATGACGGCAAGCGGGCGGCGATCGCGTCCTTAAGAAGGCATCCGGGCGACACAGAATCTTCAGCCTGGCGGTTAATGATAACAATCGCAACAACACCAACACGGAATATTCGGTCTTGGCATAGATACACGAGCTTGTATCCAACCAGATCATTGGTGCCTCCCTCGAAGAATGTGGAATCCCTATACCCATAAAACCTCTCCTCTGAGGGCACTAAGTGAGGGTCACATTTTTCCTTTAGATCGCAACTAACTACATCACTAGCTTCGTGATATCAGTAGATAGTCAGGGGGGCACGTGCCCATCTCGGTAGCCAATTTGGATGTCTTTAGGCAATATCTGGTGGTCGTGAGAAGATGCAAGCCACTTTAGCACATTGTGATTGGTGGGTGGGCGCGATCAGATAGGTAGGTATGTAGGTACCTACATAAGGTACGTACATACATTTTGAAATCTTGATCTCTAAGCCTTATTAGCCCCGGCAAATACGTTACATGGCTTGATAAATTTCAAAAGTACTCTCATGATCTCGCCAATCGCATTCATTGTTCCCCCTGGATTTTGAGCCCCCGTGATGCTCAGCCCTGTATTGATTGGTGCGCGGAGCACAACCACCCTACTGTCGGGAAGATCTTGATGGGCTCGGGCCGTTATTCTAGTAGGAAGTAAAACACGAGGAACTTTTAAAGTGGTTAGCACACCAAGGTAGCAATGCAAAAGCACGTAATAGCGCAGGGCTGATGGAGTTCTGAAGAAGCATCAAAGCACGTGCGAGGCGCCGTGATTTCTGATTGGACAAATTTGTCCTTCCAAAAACTTGACTTGCCCCGATCCACCCACCGATGCCCGTCCGAAACCCCCTTCCGATCTGGGTAAGTAACAAGATGCAGGTGGAAAAGTTCCTTGCCAAGAAAGAGATCTGATGAGAGTATTTTGGGATTTCTTCTTTTGAGAAAAGTTCACGTGATGAAGTGTGGTAAGTATAATGGCGTAGTACAAGGAGCGGTAGGTGTAGCTAAGGTGTGATCGGGGTGGAGATTGTGTGTAAGGTGGGAAGGTGAGTAAGGCGAGTAAGGTGTGCAAGGTGTAAGAAGTGTATCGGGTGCATTGTTTGGGTGCGGAAAACAAAGGAGGTGCATTGAATACGATAATAAAAACAACATCATCTTCTGATCTTGTCTTTTGACGGAATTCATTTTTGGCTTGTTTGTACTTACTTGTCGACCCATAAGTACTCTGCCCATTTTGGTAATGTACATACATACCTTACTCTTACACGCTTACCACCTGCTGTTTTATTCAGGCGCTGCCACCAAACAGCCCTCGTTTTAGTAAAAATTGCATGCAAACAACAAACGGGTTTCAAGGCTAAGTAACTAGCAAATGTATTTATATATGCCTGCCTCAAGGTAGGCAAGCCAGCCAGCCAACCACCTTCTCCCACGCGGGCCCACGGCCACTGCTCAGTCCACCACTACTATCCTCTCAGCCATATCGGAAGGACGGTACCATTTGGAACACCTACTTGATCCAACGCTGACTAAGGTGGCAAAGAGATCAGTTAGGCACCTAAAATATGACAACCAAGACGCCTGGGTGGGTAAGGTAGATACCTAGGTAGGTACCTAGGTAGTTAAGCCTTCCATGGTTTTCACATGACGGCTCACCTAGAAAACTCAATCTTTCCTTGTGAAATGCTGAACACCTCAATCTTAGAATCAGAAAGAAAGATAGTACGGCTTTCCGAAAGCGGCCATATAAATAGAACGAGCCCTCTGACAACATAGAGAGCATACCATGGAAGATGCTTTTAGAGTTTTTTTTTTTTTTTTGTTCATGTTGTTTATAAAAAATGCAATTTTAGGATGCTGAGTTTGGTAGGAACAACAAGAGAAAATAGAAACATCTACGTACTGCTAAGCAATGAGAGGTGTGGTCGACAGCTGTGGCTGTCTAAGGTCTCTAGGTGTGAAAGAGATATTAGGGGGAGAGCACCAATTTAAACCATGATTGATGGCTGTCACCTCCGACTGTGGTTTGATAAATAGCGATGTACGCCTACTTATGATAGGGTAAGGGTTTGCCCAAACCTTTCAAGAGCTGTGCAAGACATCGTTGAATTATCTGGCAATACTCTGGCCGACCTCGCTTGAAAATAGCGAGCCTTAAGGCATACGCACTACTTTGACAAGCTGCAGCGCCACCGAATATTATCAACTTGCCAAACAGTCGTCCGCCTTGGCTAGGTAGCTGGGGCGCTGGAGAAGATACCCAATGTGGATATATAAGTAGGTATGTACCTAATGTTGGCACGGAGAATCTCACCATCCGAGACGTCACTCGCATGGGAAAGGGGATCAAGGTTGTGATCCGCTGATCCGTAGGGTGCGAGGGTGAGGGTTACATGGCACCACTCTCTCATGGGACCACTGTACTTGGTATAAAGAGAAGAGAAAATTCGAGCAAAAAAAGCTGTCAGGTCTGATAGTCAGAGGGATTTTCGCATTCAAGATTCCTTGAGGTTTGCCCGTATCTCATCATTGTCCAAGGCGGGGTTGAGTGTTCAACGCGCATAAGGTAGGTAGGTACGGTAGGTTGAACTGCAATCCTGAAGCCCACATGCACTTGATATCCTCCATCCCTGCCTCCTCCCCGATCATCACTTTTTCGATAACAAAGCCTTCAACTAGGTAACTTGAATGAGGAAGCTCCGGCTATTTGGTTTGCATGCACTAACCCCAACAATTGAGCTTCATCAAGATCCCAAGCAGTGACATCACTAAACACAAGCGACGGCAGCAAACTTGAAGCGCTCGATACAACGACGGGAAGTGCGAGTACAACAAAACAAAATTTTCTCTTTCTGTTCCCCCGCAAAAAGTTGAGCAGACCCACGCGTCTCGCTCGGCACGCGGCAGTGTCTCCCGTGGTTGGGGGCGTCGAGGCTTTTATCTTTTCCCCCTTTTCCCCACTACAAGTTTCAAGATCGACAACTGGGGTTCGGATTCCAGCCGCTGTGTTCCCGGCGGTTTCGGCGCTGATTACTACTGGAAAACCAGGTTGGACGACAGCGGAATCTCGATGCTTGGAGTCAATGCTAGGCTGAGGCCGCATAATCTTGCAATTACGCGCACTGATCAGTAACAAATGTCTCTGACTCTGGACAAGGCCCAAAAGTTCAAGACGGGACGTCATCCGCCGGGGACCCGGTTTTTGGGATCGTGGAGTGCGGCAGTTAGATTCCGTCTTGCCGAATTCAATATCCAACATATTAACCGCGTCCGAATCCACCAATCGTTCCGCCCCCACAACCCGGTTTTGGCAGCTCTCAAGCACCCCAGACTTCGCGTGGACCACGTATGGGGTAGCATCGTGGTGGAGTACGACACCAAGATCTGTTCACGGGACGCCGTTGAGAACCGCCGAGGGAGCGGCAGCGAGGTGGAACTTTCGGGAACAAGCTGCGAAATTGGAGGACCAGAGGGGGCCGTCGCAGCGTGACCAAGCACCAGAGACATACAATGGTTGGATATGGGGAAATGGCAGTTGCGTAGGTAGGTATATAACCAGCCATGACCGTCCCCAGGTTCTCGCTGTCAGAGTTGGAACTAACCACTTCACCGCACGCCCGCAAATCCTCCAAAGTAGTACCTAGTAGCCAGACTCGACAGCCGCAGCCATGAAGTCATTCACCGTCGCCGCCCTGACAGCCCTCTGGGCTCAGAATGTCGCCGCGCACGCTACCTTCCAACAACTCTGGGTTGATGGCGTGGATTTCGGCTCCCAGTGCGCCCGTCTTCCCAACTCCAACAATCCCATCAGCAGTGTCACCTCGAACGATATTCGCTGCAACGTTTACGGAACTCGCCCGGGAGTCAAGTGCCCCGTGAAGGCCGGCTCAACCGTCACTGTTGAGATGCACCAGGTTGGTCTCCCCTGCCCGCTCCTTCACATGGACATATCTACCTCTCCCCAGATGGCACCTCTTGCTAACATTATGAGCTTAGCAAAACGGTGACCGATCGTGCGGCAGCGAGGCTATCGGCGGCGCCCACTACGGGCCCGTCATGGTGTACATGAGCAAGGTCTCGGATGCCACCACCGCCGACGGCTCAACTGGCTGGTTCAAGATCTTCCAGGACGCCTGGGCGAAGAACCCCTCTGGCGGCTCTGGCGACAACGACTTCTGGGGCACCAAGGACCTGAACACGTGCTGCGGCAAGATGAACGTCAAGATCCCCTCGGACATCCCCGCTGGCGACTACCTCCTTCGTGCTGAAGTCATCGCGCTGCACACAGCTGGCAGCTCGGGCGGCGCCCAGCCCTACGTCACCTGCTACCAAATCACCGTCTCCGGTGGAGGCAATGCCAGCCCGGCCACCGTCACCTTCCCCGGCGCCTACAAGGCCACCGACCCCGGCATTCTCGTCAACATCCACGCCGCCATGTCCACCTACGTCGCCCCCGGTCCCGCCGTCTACTCGGGCGGATCGACCAAGGTCGCCGGCAGCGCCTGCACCGGATGCGAAAACACGTGCAAGGCCGGATCTGCTCCCTCGACCACCCTCATTGCTCCCGCCCCCACCGGCACCTCTCCCGCTCCTGGCGGCGGCAGCGACGGCGGTTGCACTGTTGCCAAGTACGCCCAGTGTGGTGGCAACGGCTACACCGGCTGCACCACTTGCGCCAGCGGCTCTACCTGCGTTGCCGTCTCCGCTCCTTACTACTCTCAGTGCCAGTAAATATGGGGCCAGTATCATCATCAGGTACAACCTAATGTCCCATGCTGGATGGGGATCATATGGACGAGGCCCGCCTTCCTGGGTTGCCGTTAGCACCGGGACGGCACAACTTCTTGTATATACTTTAGTTGGCTTTTTAGGCCATCTTGCATATAAATACATTACCAACTTTGGTTGAATTTGAACTTGATCTTTCTTTTTCCCATGCCAAGTAAATTTAATTTTTTTTTTTCATCGAGCCCTGTTTGTGCCTGGTAGCGGCTGATGAGCTCCGAAATTCCAACACGAATCGGGGTTGTTGAGGCATCCATGCCGAGTACGGACAGAGCCCTGGAGTGGCTGCAGGCACAGAGTATACATAGTAAACCCGAAAAGCAGCATGAAGGGCGGCATAATTACAGGGGTGTGAAACCACGCCAGGCCAGTCCCTCTTTTGAACTTTCTTTTGCTGCTCGTCTGATTAGCTGATTCCCTTCTTCACATACCCACGCACTCACGTGTTCATGTCTGCTGTTGCTTGGCTCGGTCTGACGTCACAGCAAAAACTGACACTAGGCATGCGGCCTTCGGTCTTTGGCAAAGGTATTGGGTGGTTTGGAAAGTCCGAGGCTGTGCATTTTTACTTTTTTTTTTTACCAAAAAACGCTCGACTGTCGCTGGCAGAGCCAGTGTGTGTTGCGTACGTGGCAGTGGTGCTTGGTTGTTTGACAGATGGGCACTCCACAGTACGTAGAGCAAACGGAACCACTGGAAAGACGGCGATCTAGACCCCTTGTTCGACGATGGAGCATGCACAATCGAAGCTTGGCAACACCCTTTTTCCCAGTCTGGAAACCATGTGCACAGGGGCACTCACTGCGCTCTTGCAGATTTATTTAAGCCGAGAATTGTGAGGCCTTGCAGGGAGAGGGAGGGGGGAGGGAGTCACCGACCGGAGTCTACGATGCAAGCCGTCGGCCACCCCTCCCTTGGGATGACACGAGCCCATAATTACCACACTGCCCGCTAAAAACTGGAGATCAATTGGATACTATTACCAACATCGTGCGTTTGGACCACTCCAGCTGATTTGCAAATGCATGCATTATCTTGGTGCAAGTGGCGACTTTACTGTCCTCGGTACTCGTTCTTATCAAGGTTCTTTTCCCCCTCTTCAATTGCCCATTCCGTATTTCTTCAATTCTTTTGATGATTTCTTGAGCAGACTCATCTGTTTCACCACATAACACAAGCTATTCCATCGAGTACAAATACCAGTCATCGTGGAATTACTAATTACCTAGGCTCCCCCCTTCACATCATTTTTATCCTCAAACATCAAACCCCGCTTTTGGGTCATCATCCTGCACACCCTTGTCTCGCCATCAACGACATCACATCATCAATTTTTCTTCCAGTTCCACAGAACTGCATCATCGAATCTTTTGGACAAAACAGCAAAACCCAACACAGTTCCATCACGCAAAACACACACACACACACACACAATGTCTCGCAGATGGCCAGTAGACGGCAACAACTCGGAGCGACTCCCAGACGGAATCGTGATTGAAGGGTACGACGCCGACACGCGAATCTACTACTACCGATCAACCATCGACGACACCCGATACCGCAGCAAGCCCGGCGTCAAGTTTGGCCTGCTGATCCCTCTCGTGGACAAGTCCCGGCGGGTAGCTGGGGAGGCGCCCGTTGAGTTGGTGGACAGCTCGGGACGGAAACACACCGCCACGCCGTACAGGATGCCTTCGGCCGCCAGTGGTTCCTCGTCGCGCCCCCGCGCCGTCACTTTTAACGATGCGTTCACGCCGCGCAGTCAGCCGGCATGGGATAACGAATCGCGGACCGTCGTTGAGGAGGAGAATGACGACGATGATGACGATCAGAGCGATACGTACTCGTTTGTCGAGGAGAAGGGGTCCTTTACTGTTGAGAAGGGCGGGAGCGAGGTGAGGGCGGCTCCGCTGACCACTAATAGTGGGCTGAGGAGGGCGCATACCACGAGCGAGGTGAGGAGCTCGGCGGACCAAGGCGGAGTGGGTAAGAAGGTCGGGAAGCTCGCGCGGGCCTTGAGCAAGAGGATCGTCGGTGGTGGCTCGGGAGCGCCGAGGTGGACGCCTGAGGAGGAGCAAGGGGGCCAGGCGATGAGGTATGACCCCGCCAAGGCTGTGGGGAGACGGAGGGCGGCGACGACCTTTGATGATATACTTTCTGCTGCTCCTCCGGTGGAGAGAAAGAGGTGAGTTTGTCCTGGAGGGAAAAAAAAATCAAGTAAAAAAAAAAAGACTGACCATATGATAGCCCGGGACCGTTACGGCATTCTTTCTCGATGAGACAAAAGAGGACGACAACTTGGTGAGGTAGGCTGCGTTGCATGAAAGGAAACGAGTCTGCGGTGATGGGTTGGGAATTTTGTGGCTTTAAACTATATCAGTTCTGGCTGGGTACATTGCATGCCGAGTATGAAATTTGCTTTTTTTTTCTTCTTTTTTTGGGATGCTAAAAGAGTTTAAACCTTACCTAGCTACATGGAGAGCAAACAAGAAAAAAAGGAGGACTAAGTAGAGCTTCGCTCTAATTATGTATATTATGAAATTGCTTTTGAAAGAAAGACACAGCACCTAAGATTATTTGAGGCTCAGTTCTACTTACACGTTAAATGACCCACATTCTCTGGCCAGCTATCATGAGTTTAGTGTAGCGGTCATAGTATATGGTGTAGCATCTCTATGCCTAGCATATAGTATCAAGTGTGCCCCTAGACCAGTGTTACAGTGTCGTAGTAACGTAATATCCATGATCAAAATATGGTACGAATCACTGAATCCGGGGAGAATCCTTATGACCCAATAAATTTTCTATGAAGAAATGATTAAAAAATAAAACAAAAACGAGGAACCATTACGTGTCTCCAATGACGAAATGCCTGCTCCTCATGTTCGAGGCGACCGTCCAAGGAAGTCCAAAATTTGATGACTTACTCCCCTTTTCTCTCAACACCTTTCCCCCTCACCCCCTTTTCCCTCCTTCGGATCTCTTGATCAAGGCATCTCTTCAATAGACTCGGACACGTCCTTTATAGACTGAGGGATGTCGCTCTCGGACTTGATTCCGTAGATCTTGACGTCTAGATCGCGGTCCTTTCTCACCTGTGAGGTTTTGTTAGTAACCATTCAACCGCATGATATATTCCGTCAAAAAGGAAAACAGTTTAAATGCGTTTGGGTACAAGTGCGGCGCGGGATGACTAGTAGGCAAGGTTGGAAAGGCAGACTCACGTTGATGCCCCACCAGACGCCGCCGGCCGTGTCGACCTTGAGGGCCAGCTCTTCCATGATCTCCAACTGGTCCATCTTCTTGAAGGGGATACGGACGATGTAGTCGGGCATTTTTTTCTTTCTTTTTTTGGGGGAAAAAAGGTGTAATTGAATTTTCTTTTGAAGGAAGGATAAAGTTACAAGTGGTGGATATTTTTGTAGTTGTTGATTGTTGGTCTTGCTGTCCTGTGTCTGTGCGATTGTGTGTTTGAGGATCTGGTTAGAATTTCAGGGTATGCTTTGCGGGTTGCAGGGCTTAATATATGCGGAAGGAAATCTTGTAGAACATGATAAATACAAGTGGCAACTCGGTGTTCGTGTTCCAGTATTTGTCAAGAGTCACAATGGGAGCTGGAATCTGAGCAGGTACCCCCATTTCGCAACGCCGATGAGTCCTCTCGATATCTATTCCCAGATTAGGAAGTGGTTGGACTTTGTCTATGAGATATGGAGAAATGCAGAAGGTGAATAGTGTATAGGTAGTACAAGAGCGCTGGCCTTCGCAATTTTTCCTTCAATGGTGGCGTGGAGCAAACCTCGCGGGTTGTGATACCCTGAACTGAACTCATGGGGTCAATCTCCCACAAGACCTCGTGCCTTGCGGAGCTCGATAACTCGCACATATTCTGGTCATGCCTATCATCATACTGGGACAACGTCACACAGGTGGTGTACCGGCACACTTGACAGGTTATTCCAGGCACAGCTACTGCCACACCGTACACTATGACTGTTTGCCACTTTGTCTACCAATAAGTTAAAAAGCGAGCAAAAACCGTGTCTTGAATGCATGAACAAAGGCTGAGGTCCACACACAAACAATATCACAACGCCCTCAACTTTGAAATTCAAAAACCTCCAGCCACAATGGATTATTACCTCGTCACTGTCCCAGTCCACAAGCTAACGGCGGACGCCATCAAGGATGCGTTAGAGAACTGGGCGCCGCCGACCAAGTCCACGTGGGCCGTCGAGGTGAGTTCTCATTCAATTCTGCCAGGATTCTAGCGGGTTGAGGTAGGTTCCCAGCAGTAATTTGTTAGGATATACTAAAAAAAGAGAATACCGTTTTCTTTTGGGGGACACAGGTCGAGATGAACACATACCTTGTCAAGATTTACGGCATCAATTCTGAGAGTGATATCCCCGAGGTTCTGAGGGATAAAGCTGATTCGGTTGAGAAGAAGGTGAAGTGAAGCTTTCACTTCTGAGGCTGGCGAAAAGCCAGAGTTGGAAAAGTTGATCCGGGGTTGTTAATATGGTTACGGCCGTTTTCTGAGGTCTGAGGTGCATCGATCGTTTCCGGGGCATGGGTTGAAGACTGTTACCTTGAAGGTGATTAAAACAATTTGGCAAGAAGAGAGGATGGGGGGATAAATCGTTTGATTGGGCACTGAAAATCTCTATAAAACTCTGACCGTGACTAGCTGTTTGAGCTCAAGTTTTGGATCTTGAGATGTAGGACAAGGGACCCAGATGTTGTCCCCCCCCCAAACTGACAACTTAGATGCAAGTTTTGAATTGAATCGGCAGCAGTTGGCTCAATGGTCTAGTGGTATGATTCGTGCTTCGGGTTTTTCCCAACATCTGGAAACAGGTGTCAGTAATGTGCGAGGTCTCGGGTTCGATCCCCGATTGAGCCCATGGTTTTTTTTTATATATATATATTTGCATGTTTAGTAATCATAAGTTAGTTAACCACTTGGAATACCAAGAACTTTTTGTACCCTCGCTCCCATCAAAAGTGATTCGATTGTCATTTCTTTCCATGTTGGTCTCTTCAATCATTGTTCTCGGCCAGTTCTGTCAGGATTTCTTATTTATGTTTGATAGTAGAAGCCGCGAAATCCGAGTGGCCAGCCTCCAAATGTCATTTAATTCAATATCTCTAGCGTCATTATTAAGAATTAAGGTGAGCTCTGTGCTCCAGGTCCAACATTATAAAAATAGTTCCCTCTCCTGTGTTCTCTGTATGGCATGCACGACCCAGCCACGCGAGGGATTTTGATTTGGCATTCACGTCTTGTGTTGATAAAACACTTTGATAATAATAGGCATGGGGTATATGATTTCAACAAATGCTGCGGGGCCGACCCTAGTAAACTGGCATCTTCTCTCATCACCAATCGCCTGCCACACATGTGTATTATATCTGGAGATATTTCCCATCATAATGTCGTCGGTGTCGCGCAGGTTTTCTTGCTTCCAGTAACAATTCACCAGACGAAATAATGTTTTCCCAAGGGAAACGAACACATAGTATCCCTAGAAAGTGTTTGACTTTCATCAGCACCTACAATTGCAACCAAATCTTGGGGACAGCTCGATGCAGATCCAAAAAAAAAAAAAAAAAAAAAAAAAAAAAAAAAAAAAGGTTCCGCGTGGTATTCGTAGATTAGGAATAATAAGTGCCTACTAACCTTGACCCCTCAAATTCCTTTTGCTTGAACCAGCCAAAATATTTAATGACTGCTACTTTGCCGCCTGGCCTGATCCTTGGGTTGATGAGCTTGAAGTTGTGGATCATGCTCTTCCTGCTGGTGATGTTGAGGGTCGTCGTGGCCGATCAAGTCTAGCGCATCGACCGGGAGGGGGCCCCAAGACATTGCCATGAGTCCCGAAAGGAGGGCTTGCTGACTGAGGAGATGGTACCAGTGGTGGTGGTGGTGGTGATGGGCACCATGGTGTCCGTCGCGATCATGATCAGGTTCATGATGATGATGCTGGGTGTTGATTGGGGTGTGGTTGGAGTCCATAAGTTGTGAGTAAGGTAAGGTAGGTAAGGTACCTAGGTAAATATACGGATTTTGGTGGAGCTGAAAAAGATTATGAAGATTTTGTTTGATTGTTTGGTTCCTTCAGGGTGTGTGCACTTTTCGTGACACAGTGTGATTATTGATGGTGTTCAATCCAAAGTGATGATTTGATGACGAGTCCAAAAATCGAAGGTAGCCAATCCCCAGGCATGTTTTTATGCTGAGCACCGTTGGCCGTTGGCGGCAAGCGTCATGATATTCACCTGTTGTTATTGGGGACATATCTGGGGAACGGTAAGGTGATGTAGTGGCGTGACCGGGGATTGGCGTGAGAGTGGGGTGATTCGAAGATTCACCGGGACGGAAGCGGCCGGAAAAGCCCCACTTCTCCGGCCGATCCCATACGAACCCCGGGAGCATGCGGGCCGGGGCTCCACCTTCCGAAAGGGGTTGTGAAAGAAGTGAGTTTAAGCTACTGGGTCCGGCGGGTGACTGGGACGTGAGCGGCGCCTTGTGAACCAGTCATGTATTTGACGAGCCATGTGGGGGATGAGCTTGCATGTGTCGTGTAGGCAATGCTTGTCCTGACGTCGTGTCAACCCCTGAATTGCGACCTTGATGGAAAATTGAGAGGTCACTATCCCATATGTATTCTATGTATTCTCTGTGTTCATTTTTGGTTCCTGGACCTCCAGGTCGGCAGTTTCAATTTTCTTTTGGGTATCATCTCTTTTTCCTTCCTCTAGTTTGCGTCGCTAGATACCCAACCATGCCTTCCGCAACCCCCGCGCCCAAAACCATCCAGCAGTGTGTCGCTGCCAGGAAAGGAGGGCCGTTTCAGATGACAACGACGCAATATCCTGTTCCAGGTCCAGATGAGATATGCATCCGCAACAGAGCGGTTGCCCTGAACCCGCTCGACTGGAAGAATCTTCACCAGGGCATGATGGTCGAGTCTTGGCCATGCATCTTTGGCATCGACACTGCGGGGGTTGTCGAGGTTACGGGAAAGAATGTCACGGGCATCAAAGCAGGCGACGCAGTCATGAGTTTGGCAGGACATGGTGGCCGTGCTGGGGCTTTCCAAGACGTCACGACTGTCCCAGCGAACTACGCCTGTCGCAAGCCTGCTGCCTGGACTTTTGAGCAGGCAGCGACTGTACCGTAGGCCATTCGTTTACTTACCTCGATATCTATTCTATTTGACTCACTGTGGCTATTCAGACTCTGCTACCTCACCGCCGTCTCCGCCATCATCAAGGGGCTTGGTGTTCCCTTGCCACACCTCCGTGAGGCCCCAAAAAACAACGAGCCGAACCTCGACGATCTCACCAGCCCCATTACGACCACCAAGCAGCCTGAGCTTCCCAAGCAACCTGTAGAGCTCACTTCAGTTCTCATTCTCGGCGGGTCCTCTGGAGTTGGTGCGTCAGCCGTCCAGCTGCTGCGCCACGCCCTGCCAGAACTCGTCATCATTACGACAAACTCCCCAGAGCACAACGACCGGGTGACTCAGCTGGGCGCAACAGCATGCGTCGACAGGACTCTGGGCGGTGCTCAGCTTGTCAAGGCCATCAAGCAGGCATCCCCCAACGCCAAAGGGGTAGACGCCATTATCGATGCTGTTGCTGGTGCCTTGGATGGAAACGGAGCTGTGTTTGATTCGTTCAGAGATGATGGGCCCAAGCTTTACTCCCACGTTATGACGGGCGCCAAGGTCAACGTTCCCAATGGGGTGAAGGGAGCTACTGTATACGGCCGTATGGCATTCCAGGTCGAGGGAGGGGAGGCGGCCATGGCTAGGCTTTTCGATCTAGTTGATGCAGGCAAGTTCAAGTTGCCACTGGAAGTCGAAGTGGTTGGCAAGGGGTTGGATGTTATCGGAAGCGGCTTGGACAAGCTGAAGGCTGGCGTAAGCGGGAAGAAGCTGGTGGTCTCTTTGTAATATTTACCTAGGTACCTACCCAACTTATGGCCTACGTATTCCATCTCAGGCCCCCAACTGCTTGCAGGCTCATGGAAATGATAGCACGAAGCCCCCCACAGTTTCACGCGCGTGTATTCGCTCATCTCTGCAGGTACTTTGAAGAGCCGAAAGAGGCAATATAACGACGTAGACAGCTATCGGGTGTTCGATGCTAGTTGCTCCTTAAACATGGGAGAATCACGTTTCGGTTATCAAAGACCAGAGCAGGTAAAAGCAACACCACAGTCAGACTTGAAGCCACACTGGCATTTGATCTTGACCACGATGTCTTAAAATGTCATATTTGAGAGCTAAGTAGGGTTTGAACCAGGTGCCCCGTATTTCTGAGGGTAGCTATTTGAAAGTAGTAAACCGGAATGAATGACGTTTTGTCCCAGCAGCAATGATGAAAGCGAGTAAACTAAAGCCGTAACGGCAGCTCAAAAAGTGGTGTTATTGCAAGCCAAGCTTAGTAATGCCAACAAGAATATTGACCTATGTTAGGTAGTCCATCATTGCGTACGTTCAACGCCGCGATACCGAAATGAAGTCGTTGTTACTGAAAAAGGAGAAATCCTCCACGAGAACATACGCCAGTAGGTTGAGACGACTCGTAATGTATTACAAGGCGCAATGGACCTTGACCTGACGTTTCCGAGGTTTGTGACGGCTGTTCTTGAATCCCTCTGGTATTGGAGAAAGCATATCGTACCGCCAGATTGGCAATCTAGAAGGGTGTCTACGGCGCTCCGGTGGAAAGTAGTGACATGAGGTTTTCCGTCTGGCTGCTGCCGGCACCGGAGATGAGGCATCATTTTCCACAACGGACGAGATCATGATCCCCAATTTGTCTGGGGGCCTGGATCTTGTATGTGTTTTGGTTGAGCTATTGTAAATTATGCAATCAGCATGTTGCTCAGGCGTGTCAGAGCATGGAAATGAGTGTTTCGTACATCGACATTGTATTCGCCTCCAGGGAACAGATCGATGAGAAGTTCGTTCAAGTCGTCCACGCTGATACGCCTGCTGGGGATGTAACTCAAAGCAGGTTTAGGTGCTGCGAATACCGGCGGACCGGTATGAGATCGGAATCGATTTGCTGAGGGTATTTGGAGATAAGTCGAATTATGATTCGCGGTCATGGTGAAAGGCATAGCAAATAGATATGGAATTACACCCGAAATGGTATAGACAAACGTTTTAAATGTGCCAACCCAAAATAGGAAGGGGGGTATGTGGTCTCAAGTCAGGAGGAGTAGAGCGCGTTGACAATCTTGTCGACAATACCCAGATAGCCAGACGTTCAAGCTGGACAAACCCGCTATTTATTTCAAGCAGCGTCTGCTGCAATTTTAAACAGAAGCTTGCCTTTCGCCTCGCCATTTAGCCCTGATGAGTGAAGCGAGGCTGAAATCAGGCTGGAGGGGGGGGGGGGGGTGGTGGTTTGAGCACCAACAATACTTATTTGAGGCCCCCTCACCTGAGACCGGCACATGCTTCAGGGCGCATCGGCCGCGGGCCAGTGGCGGGGGAAATCTGGTTACGGCAAGGCAGATTTTGGAGGTCATGCATGCTTGGTTCGGCCCAATCACCGTCGCGCAACGTGCCCGCAATCAAGAGCTGACAGAATTAAGAAGGGGTCGCATTCCATGAGCGGGCACTTGGTGTGGTGTGATGGGGGGGTTGTGAATCCCTCAACTGCGTCGAGCCCTTTTATCTGACCGTGGTGTGCTTTGATTTCGGTCAAGAAAGGATGAAGGGTCATGTTCTGCTTGAGGTGTGCACTTGGTGACAGGCTGCAGGCCGTGCATAGGCAGGTTCCCAAACAGAAGTACCTTGGAAGGCAAGATGGTGAAGAAGGAAGTCGCAAGAAGGGTCGGCTGGGTCCGCTGTTAGGGAACTCTATTTTTTCCATATCAAAATCATCCTCTCCACTGCCCTCAGTAGCAGCGGGCATCCCAGTGGAAGAATGGAATGAGGAAGTGCCTGGCTTGTGTCGGTGGCCACTCTGGCGCTCAGTGAAGCTGAAGAAGGAGCTCCTTCCACTAATAAGGTTCCTAGATCAGTCGGCAGGTGGTACGGGCGGCGAAGGTTAAATTTCCGTGCCCGCAATGACGAGCTGGAACTGCAAGGGCAGGTAGGGGCAACAGTAGGTGACCACTTTGCTATTTGTCGCATGCGAGGGGAAACTGCATGATTCTGCAGAGCGCCTAACCGCCTAGGCCGCGGCCGCATGCGCGCAGATCACGCCCAGCCCTGCCAGTCATCCAAGGCGAGCATCGCGTTATTTGGGACACAACGACTGGCGCTTTTTGGCGGACATTTCTCACACCGGCTGCCTCCCAGACCTTTCGAATTTGAGGCAAGCGCGAGGCATCCGTTTGGCAGACCCACTGCTTCATTCATTTCCATAACAAGGCAACCCAACGTACCCATCCTTCTGACTTGGTTGCACCCCCTTTTTTTTTTTTGGGCGGAGGGGGGGCCGGGGGGGGGGGGGGTTGTTTTCTCCAACTTATCCCTTCGGCGGTGATTCCAATGCGAGTTGTTAGAAACGCAGCATGCAAGTTGAGCAGTTGGACATGTGCCTGCAGCTACCGAAACCGAGTGTCCTGTGTTAGGTACCTTAGCCAGTCCTGTTGTACGGCCTGCACCCCAAGCTGTACAGCATGTCAAGAATCTTCAATTCATGCCAATAATCGGTGGCTCGCTGGATTCTTGTCGTTTCTTCGTTCCGCCGCCAGGACTCGAGAAATGATGCGCCTTCCACGGCGGCTGCCCTGTGGGAAGGAAACGAGGTGAACAGAGCCCCGGATCCGGCCACCGACCGACTGCACCATGGTACTGTGTTACCATCTTTGCTTCTTGCGTTCATGCATGCATTGCCTTTCACCGCCTCCTCTGCTTCACGCATGCGGGCCGTGGGTTGGTCGCCCGCGCAGTTGAGTTATATCAACGGGCGATGGAACAAGGCAATCGAAAAGTGCAAAAAGAATTATTCAACCACCAATCTTCAAGGCGTTCCACCCGAGTGTATTTACCCCCAATGCGGTAGAAATATTGGTTGCCTTGCGACAGTGTCTCAGCGAATCCCATCACAGCCCACCGGTTCTCTTGCCCATGACGCCAAGTTGGGCAAGGCTCTAGATATTCTCTGGCACTCGCATTGCGTTTGGCCATTAGTGTATGTATTTAGAACTCTCAACTCCCCGCGATCTTGTACATGCATTGTAATGGTTGTGAGAAATGTTCAGTACATGTGCACAGCAACACGTTTGCGAATGCATCGTCTCATTTTTTTTCAAGCCTCATTTGATTTTCAACCTGTTCCGTCAATACCATCTGCACATGTCGCCCCGTACTGAGCATCATGAACCCCCGAGGCCCGCGTCGATCCCGGCGCTCGTCGTCTTGGATCCCGGTGGCCTTCAAGGTGTCGCTGAGGGGTTGCAACCACCACCGACTGCCAACCAGGCTCCCGCCAACAACACTCCAGAAACGAATGGCGGAACTCCGGGTCCGCTGCAACCAGTTACGGTTTACGACCGTGGCTATTCCATCTACAAGAAAGACCAGAAGACCGGGAAGCGCTCTGTGCCAACCGTCAAGCCCACGGTCACCACCTCAGAGCCCCTGAGTGACCAGCTTCTCACCCTGCAGCGGGCTTCGTCTGACGGCCGCTCATACTTCCCGTGCGGCTCCGTCGAGGCGCTCCTCACCGAAGAGGTGGTTACCAAGGCTTTGAGGGCCGAGAGGCACAACATCACCCAACGGCAGCTTTCAGACAGCGAAATTGAGAGGTACGCCGCAAAGATATGTTCGCCGTCGGTCGAGCTCCCAAATGGAGAGCTGTCCGGCTACCAGAAGCTGTTTGCAATCCTCGTATTGCTGAGTCGGTGCTGGGACATTGTGGCACTGATCGACTATGAGCTTCCGCTGAGCGACGGTGCAAAGCTGCGCATCTGCGATGCGCACCTGCCTCTGGAGGCCGTCCCAGTCGGCGGCGATGGGAAGCTGGTGAGGATGCGGCTCGGCTCGGCGCGGGACACCAACCTCGAATGCTTCGCCCACTGGCCCTCCCTGCTCCACAAGAACTTTGAGGACGAGCAGTGGGGTTTGCTGGCACCCTACTTTGCGCAAGGGGAGAAGCACCATGTCAGAATCTACCGGCTGTCGACAAAGGATATACTTCCCTGGACCTTGGTGGACAAGGCCGAGCCCTTGGCAGGTGGGGGCTTCAGTTATGTCTCGCACGTCATGCTGGATCCCAGCCATCACAACTTTGACGATTCGATAGTAAGTGTCCAGTGATTCTAATTATCATGGGGAAGCTGGACCGGGGCTAGTAGGGGAACTGACATGTGCCGACCATAATTTAGATGAGCGACGGGACATTTGCAGTCAAGCATATCAAGATGAGCGCTTATAACGCAGACGCCGAGAGAACGGATACCACCGTCCTCCAGTGGCAGAACATGATCCAAGCCGACTTCGCCCGCGAGATACAGACTCTCAACATGTTTAGCGGCGCCGAACAAGACGCCTGGAATAAGGGCCGGTTCGACACCAAAAAGCACATCATTAACCTCCTTGTTGCATATCAGCGCGGCGATGAGTGCTGCCTCGTCTTCCGCTGGGCACAGTCGGACCTGTTGAAGATGTGGAAGACGCTGAGGAGGGATCCACCGAGCAAGGCTGACAAGAGCCCCCTGACCTGGGTCTTGGAACAATCCAAGGGGCTGGCCAGCGCGATCCAGCGGATTCACCTGCACACGACAACGCAGAGCAGGACCGAAGACCAGCTCCTCATGCCCGAACAAAAGATCTACGGGAGGCACGGGGACATCAAGCCCGAGAACATCCTGCATTTTGTCAACAGGGGACGCCCGGGCGAGCTGGGCACCCTGACCCTCACCGACTTTGGCCTTTGCAGGTTCCACGGCGAGAACTCCAGGAGCTACGTGCCCAAGCAGGCCATCCAGCGGACTCCAACCTATCGGCCGCCCGAGTGCGACATGAAGGGGTCCAAGATCTCGAGATCTTTCGACATCTGGTCCTTTGGTTGCGTCCTCCTCGAGTTCCTTACCTGGTACCTCGGCGGGTGGCAGCTGCTGGAGGAGTTTGTGAACGCCCGCAAGGTGCCCAGCGTCCTCATGTACGGCTTCTCGTCCGACCAGTTCTTCGAACTGGTCACGCCACTAAAAGAAACCGGAAGGAAGCAGTTCATCCGCGTCAAAACAGAAGTTCACGAGGTGAGTACTCCTTATCCACCCTGCCTTACCTACCATGGATAGGTGTTTTTAAGTCGTCAAGCGGGGCCTGCTCAAGCGCAGACGAGTGCTAATCGATGAGGTCATGCCAAACAGTTTGTCCGCAACCGCCTGCACACGCACCCGGCGTGCACTGACATCATCCACGACATACTAAAGTTCATCATGGAGCAAATGATCGTCGTCGAATCCCACGGCGCCCATAAACGGGAGCGAGCGCATTGTAGCAGTGTGTACAGCTTCCTGTCGGGTCAGTGTGAAAAGCTGAAGGGGTTGCCGGATGAGCTCGTGTTCAACCCTTGGGAGCCCCGACGCGAGCGGCAGGCCGAGCCGGTGGCCGTGGAGATAGTATTGGAGGATGGTGCGGCAAGGACCATGGAATCGAGGGTCGACCAGATCAGGAAGCACACGGGACCGACGATTGTTCTGCCCGAGGGAGTGCCTCTTGACGGAAACCGCTCTCGAAGCACTTCGCCGGGCCCTGGGGCAAGGCGCACTCAAACATTCCCCCCAGCGAGCACCTGAGGAGACCGAACTGGTAATTCCCAGGGCACGGTTATACACGACTGGAGAAACTCGAAAACTGTAATTTTTTTTCCCCCCTTTTCCTGCTGTTTTATATTTGTATTTTCCCTCCTTTCTCTTTTTTCTTCAACTATTACCCATTGTCGGATTGGGGCCGAGGGGAACGAGGGGGGCCAAACGGTCATGAGGTTTACGGATCACGAGCGAGATCGGTGAGACGACAAAACGGCGCTCGCATTGGAAGGAATTCCGGGTTTCGGTCGGAGGTATCTGTAAATTGGTTTCATGCGACGGTGGGGAAGGAGACATTGAGGATACCCAACTGCACAAATTTACGTTTTTTTTTCTTCTCTTCTTCTCAGGTACATAAATTCTGCAGTCTGCCTAAAATCTCAATTCTTGAAGGATGTACAAGTCTCAATCCTCTCAGTCCTCGCTGGCGAGTTTCCGGCCGCGACGGCGGGTCGCTTGTCTCTGGTAATGGCGCTGTTTGCTGTCGATGGAGGCGATTTCGTCCTGCATGGTTGGAATTTAGATTTGTTTAGTGATCATGGGTAAAAGCCTAGCGAAGTGCCCAGCGTAATCATCGGGCGTGAAGTGGGATCAAAAAGGGAATTAAAAAAGGTGGGTAGCACGGTGGAGATGAGAGGGAACTGGAAAAAAGAGGCACAGAATACAGCCCCGAGCGAAGCCCTGTTGCTCACCTCGTCTAGTTCGCGGGGTAATGTCAAGATGAATTGGCCCATCTCAATCTGGAACAGGGAATTCGGGCACGGATTAGCCTGTGATCACAAGGCTTCCCAAAAACTTCAAGGTGGATTTGACACTCGGCGCGCACACACCTCTACTGAGTACGTCGAGTCTGGGAAAAGCTTCTGCAGCTCTTCAGCGAGAGCCTGGTAATCATTATAGCGCAATCGAAGGACTTGTTGAATCGGCATTGTCGGTTGTGGCTCGGCGTCGTTGTGCGACTGGGTCGAAGATGAGGTGGGCGGGTGGGTGTTGGGGGGGAGGGTTGTCCACCCTAAATTCTAGTGGAAGACGCCCGCTTGAAATACCCTAGGCAGGTCATTCAAAGACAATCTGCCTGGGCTTTTCCTGAGCTGTCATGAAAATCCCCCACTCAGGCTTACCTGCATGTGGTAGAGGTCGACTTGCAAATCGTATCGAGGAATTGGTGAAGCTTGCAGTCAACTGCGCGTAAGCGCCGGTGGGCAAGTTCCTTGTTTTAGTCTTCTTCAAGGCAGGCTGGGTTGGTTTTGTTCTCAAAACAATGGCGTTGTGTGTTGGCGGGAACAGGCCCCGGCGAGACTTCACAGTTCTTCGACAAAAGGTCTTGGCTTCAATGGCTCGCCCGCAACTTGTCCACTCATTATTGATAAACGCTCCGACTTAACAAAAAACGGTAAAAATGCTCCTGTTGTATCGCGACACGAAAAACAACCTTCCATTTTGCTATCAATGGTACTCGCATTTTTGGACAGATTTTTGGACAATCGACGAATGAGGCTGGCTGCATGTAATTAGCTTCCAACCTTGCATTGGGGAAAAAAAGTGAGAAACTTGCATCCTTTGAGCCGGATCTTGGCAACCACAGCTCTTTTTTTTTTTTTTTTTTTTTTTTTTTTTTTTTTTTTGGGGGGGGGGGGGGGCCCAGAGTAGTGTACAAACCCCTCCAACGCATCCACGACTCAGCATCAAAACATCAAACTGACCGCACCTTAGCTTGAAAATAAGAATTTTCTTTTACATGATATATTTATTATTATCAACAACTACTTGCCTGTTGACAGTTTGCAAAAGCGAGTAAGTTTTGTGGTTTCATTGGTTGTGACTGACGGGGCTTACACAGTACATACTGAGTGTACCCTGTCTCCGCGGTGAAGGTGCGCTGCGACAAGGTACGTTAACGTGCATGCATACCGCCGCAGTACAAGCATCTGCATAGTATGCAACTATCGTTTGCGGGTCGTTTTTGCTCGATTTCTGGAGACATTTTGGTCCACGCCACAGCGAACGTAAGCGTCTCGAATATCAACTGATAAATCATGCCTCGAGTCCTCAACGGGAACCATGTGCACTTTCGGGGAAAGGGTGATGTCGTGTCACGCCTTCTTGACGCCAGCACATCTACCAACATACCCCAAGTTGCGCAGCAGGTATATTTCGAACTCCAACCTGGCAGGTGATGGCGTTGTCAAATCTTGGCGCCCAGCCATGATATTTTGCAGCGGAATGAAACCCCCTCGTTTGGCGGTGCCCTTGATTGGTTGAATGCACCAAGACATGATTGGGGGGGGGGGGGGCAGTGCTGAAAAGAGGCGAAGCCGACGGGGGTATGTACAACTAGCCATCAAAGTACGCGACAAAACCTTTGACTCGACGAGTTTTCACGCCACGCGAAATTGTCCCGCAGCCAAAACTGCCCGGTCTTGTATGCTAATCGCAAACCATGGACTGGCCTCTTGTCAACCCCGAATTCGATCCGGATGATTTGAAGCAAGTGCTAAGATATGTGCCACGGAAAAGTTATGGGATATCCTGGTACGATGGGGAAGAGGTCTGGCTCATTCGCGCCAAACTCCAAGCCGGAATCGCTGCTGATCAAAAGTAACAGCAAATGTCGACATGCGAACTGAACAAGGACCGCGATATCTGCCAGTTTCTCAACGAGGTAAGGAGGCTCTGCAGACCGAGTGCGGACAGGCGTCAAGCTGATGGGTTGCGAATAAACCAGATCGAAGAACAAAAGTCCAACTCAGGACTTGCAGTCATGTACGGACTCCGTCACCTCTCTTTGAACGGCACCCGTCACGGCTTTGCTAATGCCATCATCAGTCTAGCAGCTCGTGACGCTCAGGGGCCAAATCACAATCCTGCCATCCTCCAATATGTTCCCTTCACATTAGAGGCAATGAGCCAGATCGCGGCAGAAATGCCGTTGCACGGGGATACAGTACGAATTATCAACAGGTCAGATATGGCTTTTTACGAAGACATAGATCTCACTGAATCTCCCCACAAAGCCACCTGTATGTCTGCATTTCCGTCGGATACCTACCTAATGTCTCCTTTTGGGCCTGCACAGAGAGACTGACCAAAAGATATATAAAAAAATAAAAAAAAACCGACATCCAGTCTATTGCTGCCGAACATCAGGCACCTGGACCGGTGATCTTGCCATTTCTGCAGTCTTTTACCCTGAAACTGGATTCACGGGTGCAGTAGTATTTGGGTGTTCAAACAGTGTCGTGAACGAGATAGCCGGCCGAATAGAGAATTCGGAAGATGCTTGGACACATCCCATGCTAATCATGGGCATCTTGGCTGAAATCGAAAGAGAGCGTCACCTCAAGCTGGTGCAGGATCTACTGTTCAATCTTCTCCAACGGGTCCGTTCCTTGAGCTATGCTGGAACAGTCTCAACGACCTCAATGTTGACAAAGGAGGACTATTCAATTGACCTATGGATTCGGGTGAATCAGCTCAGGATACAGCTCCGCACGTGGAAAAAGCAGCTCAGCAAAATGCAAGACCACATACTTGAGCTTGAAAAGATGCTTAAAGAGGACCCACGATACAGAAAAGACGAAGGCCGATCCTGGCGCCATCGGGCGGTAGAAACTGGCCGAAGGGCGCACAAGAGGCTCGCCGAGATTCTCAGCGAGTACGAAGAGAAGGTTCAGGAATGCTCCATGGTTATAGAAGGCATGACATTGTCTGCACAATTGGTATGTTTGTTTTATGTCGAAATTCTAACTCAATGGGTTTTAGCTTTTACTTACAACCTTTTACCACAGTCATGGAACCAGATCGGATATCAAGATACCCAAGCCAATCTGCGAATCGCGGGAGCAACAAGACAAGACTCAAATCAGATGCGGACCATTGCTTTCTTAACAATGATATTCCTCCCTGGAACATTTCTTGCTGTATGTGACCCCTGGGCCCTCAACCTGGTTCATCTTTCTATAATTCTCAGCACTGACATGGTGAGACAGTCAATTTTTTCCATGACGTTTTTCAACTGGAGCGCTAGTGATGGCGAAACTGTTGTCTCCCCATATATTGGAATTTATTTTGGCGCCGTTTTTGTAATAACCCTCCTCGTCGTTGGACTCTGGGTTGCATACACCAGGCGTTGGATGGGCAAAAGGGTGACTGAAAAGTCCCCGGTCTGACACAGCCGGCGCAGGCGCTGGAGCGTATTATAAGGTATATGTATAATATGTAGTTGTATACAAGAGAAAAATGACAGAATCTGACTTTACCGTCTGCTCCGATCAGATCTGAAGCCACACCGCACGGATTTATTTCTCTAATGAAATCTGCTAAAGTATAACGTCCAAGTGTAGCATCTCAAAAGAGAATAGGTAAGATAAGATGCCTGTTTTTAACAGGCAACGGATGACATATTTCCCAGAAATATGAATTCATACGGAATCCTTGCGTCCCAGCGGGATGGCAGCCAATCAGATGAGCAAGGCCTAAGCTAGCACAACGATATCTTTCTTGGCCTTCCTGTCCACCCCGGCGGAGTCTCTAGATGACTGAGGTGGTACAGGAGTACCCCTAGGTTCCAAGTTGCGAGTTGGCCATGACGGCATCTCATCGACTACTTCACCTACCACTAGTCTCCCCGGCGCTCACAATGGCGGGGTGTTTCCAGATCTTACTCATCCAAACAAGTTTGTGACAACAAAACAAAACTAAGATGTGCCGTTTGGTGCCCAAAAGCAAGAAGATGGTTACTGTTGTGCATTTTTTATCCGCTGCGGAGTAGCAAGTTGGCGGAATGAACCAATTGAAACCCAAGCGGGGACGCCGTTGATTTTTTGGGTACCTATTCAGGTGCCTCCTGACTGGCAAAGGAAAAAAAAACCCAAAAAAAAAAAAAAAAACCCTTGTGGCCCAACGTGAATGCAACACGTTTCCAACAGTGTAGACAAAACTCGGCCCTAGCATGTAATATATGATAGCTTTTGGGGGGGCACTGAGCAAAATACCAAAACAGTCACAAAATGCAGGCTTCCTCGCAAATTTGTTTTGTGTTATATGGAGCTAAAACGCTAATAAGCGGGTATATACCTTTGTGCCCGTCTAGACTGCGTACCTGCCCAGTTCGGTCATTTACATGTGTGCAAACGGTTCACGTACCCCCTGCAGCATCACCCCGGTTACCTACTCAGCTCAAACGTTAGGTGTTCCAGATCCTGAGGCTCCAAGGTCAGTGTTTGTTCCAAACAATCCGGAGGGCTTTTTTTCTTTCTCTCTCTCTTTTTTTTTGTTTATTTTTATTTATTTATTTTTTTAGATTTATAGTCGAGATAATAATTTAGAGCGGTAGGTAGGTTGTGATTCATTCATGTCTATTACTGTAGCGAAGTGCTTCCGAAATAAAAGCTGCCTGCTCCTTGGTGTCACACCACTGAGTAAGTTCGTCTCATTATGTGGCCTTGAAGATCCACTTAAGCTGTCATGTACACATCGATCCAAACCATATCCGACTTAGGGTTTCCACCCTGGGCTGGGCTCTAGCTCTTGGGCAGGCATCGCCCTACTAGTTGAGTTAGGTACGTCGGGCATGAGGCATTCTTCATCGTTCACTGCCAGTAATATCTTGCTGGCACCCTTCGGCTGGTGGTTTCGTACTACACTACATGTATAAAGGACAGTTCGCGCCATTCATTTTCATGGGCCATTTCAGACTCTGGCGATATCTCAGCCATTACCATCTTGTGTCGTTGTCTCCACCCGGCTCTTGAAGACATCGTCCCGCAGCTGTCTGACGCTTGACTCACTGAAATCAAACTCGATCATCGAAGCACTGCCCGAGCTCTCCATTCAAAATGGACCTCTTTCTACCACCAATCTTCAGAATCCCTTGCAAAGCTATCGGACATGAACGCCTCTATCACCTCATGGAAAGCGTCAATGTCAATTACAGGGTCGAGGTTAGTGTTATATGTGGTTCCATCCCTCAAGGTACCACTTTCATTCACAGCCCAACTTTTCCGAATCGTCTTTCTTCTGCCCTATGTTATAGTTGATCGTCGTTTCGCTAACCTGCGTCGCAACTAGGTTGAACACAACGTTTACATAATACATATCCTCTCGGACAAGAACAACAGCCCTGAGCATAAGCGGATGGCTCGAGGACAAGGACTCGGAACAAGCGACAATGACGGATCGCGAACAATCCGACAGTTTCTACAAAAACCAGGGCAGAGCAAGTCGGAAGCGTCCCTCATCGCCAGATTTACCTCAAACTTAGCGCCGCCGGGTTTGACATGGCAGCAATCACCTCTCGAGAAGAGGTAGTCCCACTTGCGCCACGCTACACAACTGCTCGTCCCGGTCTCTCTTTGGCTGCTAGGAAACTAGCCTGCACCGCACGTTGCTCCACTGCTGGGCAATGATTCTGCTGTGGCAGGGCATTAGGGCAGACGCGTGGCAACATCCAGGTAGCCGAAAGCTCTGATCACTGGTGGTTGAAGGCTTATTGGAAAAGCAAGCACTGATGGATTTACCCAACTGAGCTGAAAACCCCTCTTCCAAGAGGCCTCGATGGTCTATCTGGCTGGCAAAAGAGGCCGACCGCAACCGAGGCAGCCGACCTCCTTCTCACCCCTTTTTTACTTTTCTTTTTTCTTCCTCAACGAAGAATCTCTTTACACAGTACTTTGTGTCATTGGGTGAAATCTTTCCGCACTCGGTCTAGTCAAACGATCATGGTTCAGAGGACAGCCACGACAGATCGGTGCAACCTAGCAAGAACCAAGGACAGACAGCCAGGCTGGATAGAGTTCCAGTCCTCTCTCTCCGTTTTTATTTTTATCTTTTTTATTCTTTTTTATTCATGTATGAAATCATCAGATAAAAAATCTGGAAATTAGTCGCTTTCTATCTGAAAGCAGTTTCTCTTCATCGTGACATCAATCACCATGTGTGTTCTCGCAATATTTTTGCTCCAAAGAGGCAAGAACCAACCCCGCGTCGTCCCCAACAAAAGAAGAAAAAAAAAGAAAAGAAAAAAAAAAAGAAGAAAAAAATTGGAAGACATCAATGGCTTGCAGCTGCTGAAACCCAAATTACGAAAGTCCCAATCCCAGCAAGGTTTGCTCCATTTGTGAAAAGCAAACAGTTTGGTCCGCGGAACCGAGCTCCGGCAACGTTAAATCAGAAAATCGGGACGCAGAGGTTCCAATTTGCCAAATTAGTCGTTTATTGGTAGACTGTCATATGCTGTATGTATGTACCTACGTAAAGATTTACGGTACAGTGCTCCTTCATAACGTTACCTCATCCTCCTTCCCTATGCCGCACGTAAGCCAGACTGGCATGGTACCCGGTTTTTCATTTTACCGAAAGATTGAAACCATGCCTCTCTGATTTTTCATTTCGTATTTTGAAACACCTTGTCATCCCTATTTTCTTTTCCAAGCACATAAGTTCTCCTTCTTTTTTCCCTCCTTTTTTTTTTCTTTTTTTTTTTTTCTCCTTTCTTTCCTTTTTCCCGCTTTTATTCCATCTTTTCACATCGTACGTCCCCTGCTACACACAGGCGAACCTCTTATCTCCAGACAACACAATCCTGGCCGCTCCCGACACAACTACCCTCGCAATGAACAACGTGTACCGCGATTACTCTGGGCGCAGGGTAGTCGAAACATATGAACTATCCTGCAAGGCAGTCAGTTCTCAGCAGCTTTACCGCCATCTTGAAGCGCAATACGGACCCGGCAACTACAAAGTCGAGGTTTGACGGCCCCCTACAGCAGCACCCCCGCCTGCTCCTCTATAGAGAAGAAAGAAATATCAAAATCAAAATCGAAGCTGATGCTGATGTCTTCTCTCGTCGTTTTCCAGGTTTCTCAGAATGTTTTCGTGATAAGCATATACGCTTAGAGTTTTAGCACCGGCCCGGCCCCCCCCCCTTTTCTCAAGAGAGCAGACATGGTCTTGACCGAGGAGAAACGAACATGATGGGACGAGTCACTCGGGGTCGCTGGCAAGCGCAAGATCGCTGCGTGTTCGATGGCGAAACCATTTTTCTGTTTCGCCCCCTTCTTCCTGTCCTTCTCGCCACCTCGGCCCTTCTGCCAGGCCGCAGCCAAAGCATATAAGGGACAACTTGTGTTATATTCGTCATACGCCTCTCGCCAAATGGTACCTACCAGAAACACGCCTTCCACAATGTTTTTGGCATTTACTTCTTTGTTGTTGTTGTTGTTGTTGTTGTTGTTGTTGTTGTTGTTGTTGTTGTTGTTGTTGTATGGAGGTGGATGTGGTGTGGAGGATTTTTTTTTGGATTTTTTTTTTGGGGTGAGCCTTGCGGACCGGCCGATAAGAGGGACAAGCGGAATAAAGCCTATCAAAGACACATACCTAATTCGGCAACCGCCGAAAAACGGAATCTGCTGAGTTGGGAAGGGGGGGGGGGGGGGTGCCGGAAAACGCTAGCATGATCTGATTCACCGAACCATTTTTACCACATGCGTGCTACAATGATCCGCGGCCAAGCGCATGTCTGGCCATGCAAAACGGGCTTTCTCTCGTAAAGGGGCCAATTTATTGGATAAGTAACCAGAGGGGGGTTTCCCTTATTTCAATTTTTTTTTTTTTTTTTTTCCCTCTCTTTAGGATTTCTTTTGTATTGACAGTGAGTGAAAAAAAAAAAAATATATATAGACCGCTTAGGACTTACAAGATTGGGGGGGAGGGTGCCAGCCCGCAAATAAATACGCACCGAGATTTGACCGGGACTTTTGTTATTCTTCTCATTAATATTGGCTTTATTATTACCATCATTTCTTTTGCTTTGAGAACTACAGACCTGACTGACACGATAAAGTCGCAGGGCTGCTCATTTCAATGCTTTTTTTTTTTTCTTTTTTTCCTTTGGGGCTTGTTGGCCAGAGTCTGTGGACCGAAGCATAAGCCGCTTTGTAGGAGCTGATTGATCACCCTCTCAACCAACCAGGGAGCGCTGACAGGAAACCGAGTGCATGATCTGATGGGCCCGGAGTCAACGGCCAAATTGAGGGCAATCCCGAGTGATAATACGAGGTCGTTGTGGCGGTGTTACCTACCTATTATACTGAGATGCCCGCTCTCGTTGATTGAGGTTGAAGAGAGGGAACATGACGGACCGCTGATGGGAGATTGAGTACACTCGTCACAATTTGGTGGTAGTACAACTCGAAATAACTGTGCCCACCCCTCCCCACCCCCCTTCCTCCCCGGTTTGTTTGTGATCCTTGTCAAGTCACACGTGCTTAGGTTTCAGTGAATGTGCACAGAGGCACAGACTTAGTGGCTTCTGTCCCACGTCCAATCCGAACCCCCGCCCCCCCCCGTCCTTCCCCCGAGCCAGTCTGACCCAAACCATCGGTACCGAGATGATGTGCATATACCTCAATGATTTATGCTGTCTCTTGAAGTGCTCTGAGAGTAAGCCGCCTGACATTAAAGTTCGATCTCCTTTTTTTTTTTTTTTTTTGGTTCTTGACCGTTTGATGGAGGGGCCAGACAGGCAGGTGAATATGGTCTCTTGGCGACCGACCCCTTTCAATTTTCGAAAAACTGAGGCAATCAGGGATGGCGAAATCCACAAGGTTTCCTCGCGCGGTTGGCTGCCTTCTTCTACGGATAGCAACCTCCGGTTTTTTTTTTTTTTTTTTTTTTTTGGGGGGGTTTTTTTTGGGGGGGGGGGGGGGGGTTTGACGGGAAGCCACGCCGTCCCTAAAATTATTCTTTGGTTATCATGACCTGTTGGTGCAGCATATGCTCCTTTCCATCATCATTTCCGAGCCCTGTCGCCTTCTCCGCGTTTGGTTTAGTTTGGGCAGGTACCAATTTGCACCTCACGCCACCGTGCCCCTCGGGTCGAGAATATCTGCTTTTCGCAATTAGTTGACCGTTGGCACTGAGAGGTATTCCCCCCCCCCCCCCCGGGGATTGTCAATCCAACCTGGAGGGCTTGACCGAAGGTTCGGTATCAGCTGGAATGTTGGGTCGATGACCCGCTGGTAAAGTCCCTCTAGCTCTCGAAGGACTTGCACGCCGAGCGCTCTCTTCCGGGAGCCTTGAGACTCGACTATAAGCATCTCGTTCATGACAAAATCCAGAAAATCGTGAATGGTGTCAGAGCATTCTGGGTGGGAATGGAGATCGTTTACAAACTTGTGGCCTTGGGTTAGAACCGATGCCGTTTTCTTGCGTTACTGTTTCAGGTTTTTTTTTTTTTTTGGGCTCCCCCCTGAAGGACTTACTTCGTTTACTTCAACCTTGACACGCGCACGAACACGCGGGGTCTCTTGGCCCTCCTCCTGCATTAGCTCGAAAAATTGTTCCATGTTGAAGCCATACGTCAACGCATCAGGCGCTTTACGCTGCTGTCTGAAAGAAGTCACCAAAGGCCCGCCGCCGAGAAACCAGGTGATGAATTCGAGGAAAACGCAGCCAAGAGACCATATGTCGAACGACGGTGAGATGATGATCGGAAAGTCCGTGTCACATTCTGGTGGCCGGTATGTCGGTGTTGCTGCTATCTTGTCATGCTGAAAGTACGTCTTGGTATCGTAATGGTGAAACCTGGCGAGTCCAAAGTCGGTGATGGCCAGCTTTCCCGCGTGTGCCGGGTCCTGGTGGTCCTTGAAGAGGAGTATATTCTCGGGCTTAATGTCGCCATGCCTTCCATAAACCTGACCACTGTTCGCGCCCCCCTGGTCGCCTTGCAATCTGATACCCGCCGCTTGGTCCTTGTGAATCCGCTGCAAGCCGTCCGCAACTCCTTTGCATTGCTCAATCAGCCATTGAAGATTCAACTTTTGCAGTGCCGATCCGGGTTCGATGCAGGATCTCAGAAGAGCCCCAAGATCGGAATGAGCCCATGGGAAGATGAAACAGCACTCATCGCCACGCTGGTAAGCAGCAAGGAGTGTAATGAGGTGCTCGTGGGCCTTGGATTTGCCGCTGAATCGACTTAACGTCTCGAATTCTCTTTGAAAGTCTTCTTTCAAGGTTGCCGGGGCCAGTTCTCTGGCACATGCATCAGGGTCGTGAAAAGAGTGTCGCCCTGCTTGCAGACGGGAGCCTGCCCTCTCCAAATACTTGTCTGTCCGAAACTGTTTGATAGCAAAATAACCGCCACTCCACCGAGGGGATCACGTCAGCAGACTGGATAGATTTAGGCCAACAGTGCGGGAAGGTTTGAGCGCGACAAACTTGAACATACGGGATTGGTATCGAAATCGTAATGACACGGGTGAATTTGGACCCTGGTTACCGTTCCGTAACCTCCCTGGACGATTGCTGCTTCAGAAAGCCAAGGCATAATGGCTTTCTCATCTAGCTTGTAGAACCGAGGATGCTGATGACCCTCATCGGCAAACGAAGGCGCCACCATGGTCCACTGATGCCCATCAAAGGTTTCGTGGTCCATCAGATCCCAGCCTCGTAGACACTCAAGATCTGCCAGCGTGTCATTCCTGTGCCTCAGCCTGAACAGGCCAGTCTCGGGGTCGGTGGTAACGGCGACGAGTGGCAAGTCATCATCACACAATCCCCCGTCAACAAAACGAACAATCTCCCAAGCCCTTTTCATCAGAAGTAGGATGGCAAAGATCTTTTTATAGCTGAAACATTCGGGCTTGTTGGGCAATCGAGTTCCGCAGACTGTGACGGCATACTCTTGGACTTGGTCTTGTGATAGCCTGGACACTTCAGGGTCACTGGCTCGCTGGGCGGTGATCTGTTTGACTACCACTTCCTCAGTGATAAGAGCTTCGACGGACCCTCTGGGGTAGAATCCAGGGCCGCGCCTGCCTCTTGGGCGACACCGAAGTGTCAGGAGCCGCTCCAAGATGGGTGCGGTCTCGGGCATGAGCGACTTTGACACCTGGGGAACTTGGTGTCCATCAGAGATCGCTCGTGATTGGGCTGGTGTCAAGTGTTCGGATAACATCGGAGCTTATAATGCGAATAGAGAAAAAAAAATGAATGGCATGGATTAGCGAACTGAACCGCAACAACAGGTTGGCCGCCGGACAAACATTGGCTGGAGCGAAGGATGCGGCGTGGATGTTGGAGGAGCCGTGCGCGCGCGGGGTGCCGAGAAATCTGGCAGGAACTACGTCCAGCAAGGAATCAAATCACCACCACTGGATCCGATGATCAGCTCGGGGTGAGCCAGGGATGACTAAAAAAGAAATACTATCATTGAGATTTTAGTCTCTGCCCTTGGTTCTGCATCAAGATACCTGACTTCAGTGTGAGGTGTTGAACGTTTAAGACATGTTTAAAAATTTTACATCATTAAATCGCTCAATAGTCACTTTGGCGGAGTGGTTAACGCGCAGCCCTGCTAAGGCTGTGTCTTCGGACGCGCAGGTTCGAATCCTGCAGGTGACGTTTCTTTTTTTTTTTTTTTTTTTTTTCCTCTGCCGTTTTCTACCCCTTCTATAAATCCACTTGTCACGCAAACCATCTATAGGATTCATACGCACTCACTCATTTTTTTTTTTTTTTTATCTTTCTGTGGAGATATATACAAGATATCATTCTCTCCGGGGTCTCTTTAATACACAAGATATCAAGCACCGACATTCAACGTCACATCCTTATGCCATGTACTCTCCGAGTCCCATTTTACAGACTGTTTCACTTGTTGGTGCAGGTTCAAGTTGTAACACAAAATCATCACCGGACACTCCTTGCCTTCTTAAACCCATACTGCCTAATATACGTCCGCTCCCCTAGCTTGGTCGAAACCCAATTATGCTCATGAAGTCTCATAATCCCTCCTATTCCAGCTCCCAGTCCGGGACTGATCAGCGAGACGATCCACAGAGGCCACGCAACGATCCTGGAGACGACCTGTTCCCCGTGGACGGGGTCGTCACTTACTCTTGCAGAGCGGAAGGGCCTCCAGCGGTCCTTGACGACCGTGTCCATGGCGTTGGGTACCCGGTTGCGAATTTCGTAAAAGACCCATCGCGGCCCGAGCTGGTCTAAAATGCGGGGGGTCTCGTCGGCACAGACGTTGCCCAGCACACGAGCAGGAGGTAATGTGATCTTGGACAAAATTCTTCCCTGATCGCGGGAGAAGAGGCTGTACAGAGAGTTGCCCAGCGCACCGGTGAATGAGGCAAAGATATCCAGGAGGGTCATTACGAGGAATCGATGTCGGTTCCAGGCTGTTTCGTCGGCTAGTAGGCGGTTGTCGCCACCGCCGCCGTATTTGCGTGGAGGGCGTAAAAAGTGGAATTGAAGGAGGGAGAGGCTGTCTCCTGGAGTTTTCCAGAGGTGATCAGCCAATCGGGAGATGACGTCCAGATCGTTGGTATTAGTACCGTTGGACGGCGATGGCTGATTAGTGAACAGACCCAGGGTTTTAATAGCCCTCAAGGGCGACTCTTCTGGGAATTCTGCGCTTCCAAGGTACTCCACCACGTCGCAGTCGACGGTAGGCATGCTCTGAGAGAATGCAGTAATCAGTCCGTTTGGTTGGTAGAAGCTCTTGCCGAAACCCTCAATGTGGTTTCCGAAGCTGATGAGGTATCTTGGCCAGGTAAAGCTTTCCTCTTTGAGGTCTTTCGGGAGCTGGGGAATCATGTACTCAAAGTCCTCTCCGCCGAGAAGGCGGTTAACGAACTGTTGGCAGTTGTGTGCAAGAATGCTCCAGTCGTTTTTGTGTCTTTTTTCGAAGAGTATCCTGGCGATGCGAGATAGGTGTTTTTTCACTTCGGGCCCGATACAGCTTTTCAGCTCAGCTGTCAGTGCGTCTGCTGATTTATGGAGCTGCTCTGTTCTTGCTTTCGGGGACTTCTCCTTGGGGATTTTCCTGAGCCGATCTGCCTCTCGGATGAGACACTTGATGACTTCATATTCCTTTGCGTGGGATGATTCCGGATATCCAGAGAATGCGGCTCCGTATACCCGCTTCGTGCATGCCAGGATAGGTCTCGGCTCGACCTTGAAATTCTGTTGGTAATCAATCTCAAGTTTCTTTGTGTTTCTGTCTTGATAAAAAAATGGGCATGGCCGTGCTCGCCAGTCGTCGTCTAGTTCGCCCACCCCGCCATCGCCGAAGAAGGCCGGCGGAGGCCTTGGACATGCCCGGACACCGTGTTTGATCCTATCGTTATTTAGACTCGGGAATGCGCAGCTTTGAGGGAGAATGTTGAGACTTACTTCTCAAGACCAGACTCAAAGATGAGTGGACCAAACATGAGGCACAGATGGAAGTTGCCTGACGGGGCAAAGTGCCCCTTCACCATCAGCCCAACAGTCCGCATAAAGATACGTGGATCTATCGGGAGGGTTCCTTCAACCGACGCCTGAACGGCTATCTCGGCAAATCTCGCCTCGAATGAGTCTTGATAATTACTCTCAGGTTTCTTCTCAGCGCTCTTGAGGCGGATGCTCTCGAGCTTGCCCAGTTTTGCAGAGAAACCGGAAGAATCGGCGAGATCTGGCTGACTATGGTTACGGAGTTCAAGATGCTCCAAGTCACAACCTTTCAACGCAAACGGTGACACTGTGGTCGTGCATACCGAGCACAGGCGGTAGGGGGCACGGTGTTGAGGGCCTGTGCAAGCCAGTCTGTCCGCACAGTCGTGGAAGGCGGCTTCCTTGGTATGTGCTGTGAAGAAATAAAAGTGGGAAGATTCACACCCCTCTACGCATTGATAGTATGCGTTTGACTTGATCAGAAGCTCACAGTGACTGCATGTTATGCCACGGATGGAGAGGCGAGGGTCTCCGACTAGCTCGACTAACCCAGAACGTCTCAGCATCTGAAAGATGAGGTGAGGAGTTTGAGGGCTTACGTTGGGGCTGGCTTGGCTGGACTCTGAGACAACGTTGAGAGCCATTTGTTGGTTCATAGAGCACATCCATGTCCAAAAGCCCTGAAGCTTGTAGTACGAGACGCGCAGCACGCTCGCATCTACGTACGTTGAGGTGTTCCACGGCCCGTCCAATGGTCTCTTTATAAAGGCCGGATATTCCAAGTGAGGTCTCGTCGAAGTGGGATTGACAGCCAACTAATACACAAGTAAAACCCTCCTGTCATTAGCACTTGTCAGAATGTTTCATGGCCAAGGATTTTACGTACCCCAGACATTAAACATCTTCTTGAAGCTTTCTTTGCACAGCTCGGCGTCGAATCGAAGGTTCAAGTCAAAATCTGACTCAAGTAATGTCTCGTAAAATTGAATCATATTTCGAGCCTCTAACCTGACCGAGTCCCAGTAAAGCTTGCTGAGCTCCTCCTCAACAAGCTCTATGGTAGCTTGCACCTCGGGCACAGGTCCGGGACGAAGTAAATTTCTGAACGGCATTGCACCTGCTGCAAGTGCCCGGTGACCTGGAGATTGAAGACTGAATAAAAACAAAGATGAGCTATATCGAAGTTGAAAAGCTAGCTCTTGTCTGCTTTTTCATTTCTCGGTCGCTGGATTCGGGCATATCAGCAAGAGAGGTCCCCGAGTTCACAACCACGCACCTTGATCCACGATCCCCAGTCTGACCTCGTTGCATTTTAACTTGCATTTGCCACTCTGCTGGCTGCATGCGTCGCCCAGAAATCGTCCACTCACCTGTGATGTTTGCATTCTTGGCGCTTTTCGGCTTTCCACAGCATCTGCACTTTCTCGGCCACTGCTGAATGATTGTTGATACCCAACGGAAATCACTGGCGGGGGAAAAGTTTACCACGATCCGTGATTTCCGGTGAGCCTGCATGATCATGATGCCCAGTGTATCAGAGTACACGTGGAAAGTCACCAGGCCGCCGTGTAGCCGGCAAACATGAACTTGGAGGGAATTGACTGTCAGGTGGGTAATTATTTGATTGAGGTTGGGAGAAAATTCAAATCCCCTCCCAGCAAGGCCACGCCCCTTTTTATGGCTGAGATTCCCTCGTAATTAGTAAACTATGGGTTTCATTTTTCTCCCCGGTGACTGAACTATTTCCTGGCTCAAATGCAACTGGCATTTATCTCCACAAGACAAAGCTGCATGAATCATGAACGCGGAACCGAAGACTCCCAGTCGGTTGCTGAGATGGGTTTTTGGGATTGCCACTGGGAAAAAGACCGGGTCCGTCTTTCAGGGCTCGCTGGATTTCAGTGCGGGTGTATCAAACACGGCTTCAAAATCAGCTCCCTCGTCCCAGAACTCAGCCGCCACATCCAAAGCTCTCGCCAAAGCATCCAAGGATTTTGAAGCATTCCTAGAAGCCTCTGGTCCAACAACCGCCCGACAGCGGATCTTTGACCAATATCTCGGAAAAGCTGAAAAGCATGGTCTCCACAAGATTGACGACGCAGACCAGCCAGTTGAGTTCACGGCGTAAGCAAGCCTTGCTCTTCTCTTTTCCTTCGTCTTGGATCACTAACACCCTATTCAGATCGAGGGAAACATGGGCCCTCATCCACCTTGCAGCTCAGTACTCGAACAGTGTATACAGGGATCCCGCGCCCCCAACTGGAGTCCTAATCAAGCCCGAAGCTCTTGGCGACCGTAAGAAAGCTTTCATCTGTCTGGAAGAACTGCCACACAATGAACGAGACGGTACCAATCAGTCTGGCTCTTCCCGTGTCCTTGTCGTGGCCATCCGCGGGTCAGTCACCAGGCTTGACTGGCTAGTAAACGGAAACGGAGAGCCTTCAGCGTCTGATATAGGCGGTCTCCCTGGAAGCAACGCAGACCCACGGCAGTGGCATAAGGGATTTCTGGGTGTGGTGAAAACAATGCAAGACAGGGTGGCCGAAGCCGTCGTCCAGCAACTCAACTCTTCAACCGATAGCTCTAAACCTATTGATCTGCTCTTTACGGGGCACTCGGCCGGAGGAGCTATCGCTCAGCTTTTCTATGCTATGTGCACATCAACACGCAGCGGGAGCAGCGTCTTCGCCAAGGCTTTGCCCAGTAAGTTAGTTTGAGACTGTCTCGGCCAATTCGATCTCAACTTTACTGACTGACCTATCCTGGCAGAATTCCGTCATGTCAACTGCATTGTATTCGGAACGCCTCCAGTCGCGACCTCTCGAGTTATTGTGCCGAGCCGTAAGCCTGGGCTGTTCTTGAGTATTGTCAATGAAGGGGATCCAGTCCCTCTGATCCAGCAGAGATACGTTGACGTGCTCTTGAAATCCTTTGTCTTGTCGCCAGACTCGGATGAGATGCGGAAGCTATACCCAACAGGGTTTGCTGTTCCAGAGCTGAAATTCCGCGTGAGTGGACCTTGTATCGTTCTTCGAGACAACAATGACGACGACATCGACGAATCTGGATGGAATGCGATAAGCGTCTCCCCGGAGGTGTTGGAGCGCAAGCTGTTTGGGAATGTCGCTGCACACTACATGACGGTGTATCTGAAGAGGATTACTGCTCTAGCTAGTACTGCGGAGGCCCAAAGCTTAGACAGTTAATCCCTTCCATCTATTTCTATTAGACAGTTCAAACATTTTGCCGCCATTTCGCTTTGTTCTCAATGCAGTTTGATGGCGGAAAGTAAAATACAATGCAACCCCCGAAAGAGGACGTGTGTGACAAGCGAGCCGTACACTTGAAATCCCATAGATTACCCTGAAAGATTCCAAAAGGCTTAATTCTCTCGTTATTACAAATATAACTCTAAAAATTTAACTGGAGGCTATTTGTGATAAGCGGTAATTAGTGCCAGCGTAGTAAAAAAGGGGGTGGCCACACCCCATGAGCAAGTCCAAAAATGGCACAATTTTTTTTTTTTGAGAGAGTCTTTTCACAATATGATAGTTGTCCTCCCACACTATATCCGGATTTTGTATACAAGTTGGAAAGGCAGTTTCCCACCGTTCATGACAAACCTGGAGAATTTTCCCAAGAAAAAAAATAAATGGCAGTTTTCTTTAAGCCGAGATAAGTTTAAAGGTTTTATTTTTATCTTAGGGAATATATTATATAGGCTGAAGGAAGGATGTGGAAGAAAAAGATCACTTATACCGGAATTTTAAGATTCTATGCGGGGGTTAGGGATATATATGGTCCTTATAGTGTGGGAGGACAACTATCATAGTGTGAAAAGACTCTCTCTTTTTTTTACCCTCGACACAACTTTACAATTTTGCGCAGTTAAAATCTTTTCCGCCAGCAGGGCAAGTGTCTATATTCACCTACCATACCTCAGCCGTTGACACGAGGCCTTTCAAAAAGTTCACACAGCAAGTAGCATTTGGAGGAACCGCTCCTACTAGTCTAATAACTAGCTCATCAAATAACAGGAGCCCGATCTTTCAGACCTCATTATATACACTTCAACTTACGCCTCCCTCGCCCCCTATTCTCTCCCTTCCCCCTTCTTCCCTTCGTGGTTCCCCTCGACGCCTATTCTTCTATATACCACCAAAAATAAAGCAAAACATAAACATGCACAACATCATGAAATCAGAGAACGAGTCCATATCAGGACATTCCACGCGATGGAATGGGATCATTACAGTTCAAGCACGGGGGGTGTTCAGGAGCTGCGGGTCTGGAGCCGGTTACCTGCCCTTTCGTGGTTTTACATCACCCATTCAGATCAATCATTTTGAAAAGAAATTGGGAGAATTTGAATGGGGAATACAATATTTTCTGCTCCAACCTGTTACCTATTTAGGTACTCAAATATTCTCTCTTTAAATATTTCGAACTAATGGTCTACAACCTTTGTAAATTATTGATAGGGAAACGGCTATTATTGTAAAATTACTGGACCAGTTCCTTACTGGTTTGTGGCATTGTTTTATTTGGGCCGAACTTTCATTTTCATCTTCGTAAGATACTAAAATCCACGTCTCATGTGTACATGTACCTTCCGGACCAAGATTCACAAATGAGCAGTTCATGTCTTGTACACCAAAATATTCTTTTGGCAATTATGGCTCCAATTTTAGGATAATGCTATCATCGCTTCCCGCAAAACTCATATGAAGCATCATTCCAAATCATGGCTCAAGCCCAGATCCCTCACATTCTTACCCACATAAACCTTCTTTGCGTGCCCACTCACGGCCCAATCCTGCACCCTAACATCCCAGTTGCTCAAATCCCTCCTCGTCAACGGCATCTTGACCGTCTTCTTGTCGCCAGGATCGATCCTAAGCTTCTCGAACCCTCTCAAAACCACCTTGGGGTCCTCCGGTCCACCCAAGGAGACATACATCTGAACAACCTCATCGCCCACCAGCTTTCCAGTGTTGGTGACATCCACTGACACCTCGTAAAGCACATCATACAGCTGTCTGTTTCCGCCGGGAGAGTTCCCGCCTGAGGACCTCAACAGAGGTTGCGCAGAATCATCTCTGGCTTTGGGAGGAAGGAATTCCTCAGCCGTCAGCTTGCCGTACAGCGGATCCGCCGACGCCTGCTTGGGGTCAGACACGTTGAGGTAGGGATAAATGTACTGGTAAATGTAGGGGAACTGGTCAGAGGGAAACAAGTAGTCGTTGATGTCGGATGAAAAGTTGCCAAAAGTGGGCGCAGGGGGAGTCGTGCCGGTGGTTGGCGCATACGGCCGGATCTCCTTCTTGTCAACGACGAGGTTGCTGTACTCGAAGGTGGTGTAGCTGAGACCGTGACCGAACGGGTAGATGACGGTGGAGTTGGCCTTGTCAAAGTATCGGTAGTCGATGAAGACGCCCTCGGTGAAGTCCTGCTGAGGAGCTTCGTTCCCGTTGTTGGGAGTGTAGAGGACATCCGCGCCGTAATCCTCGCGAGCAGCGCCCCATGTAAATGGTGAACGGCCGGACGGGTTGACTTTGCCGTAAAGGACGTCCGTGATGGAGTTTCCTGATTCTTGACCGGGGAGGCCGGCCCAAAGAATGGCAGTGATGTTGGGGTTGTCGTACCACTCGCTGATGAGGACAGGGCCAGGGGAGTGAATGACGACGATGGTGTTGCTGCACCAGCTGGACACATTCTTGACGAGACTGTCGCCATCCTTCCAGAGAGTGAGGTTCTTGCGGTCACCCATGTTACCATCCACGTTGATGTAACCTTCACCCGAGTCCGCATTGACAAAGACCACAGCGGTGACGTTGGCCTGAGTCACCAGAGCCTTTGTCTGACTTGTGGCGTAGTTGGAGAGGACGCTCTCGTAGCGGCTGCCGTCTCGGACGGCCTGGGCTTGCAGAGCAGCATCCGGGCTGATCAGGTATGGGAATTGAGCCGTGCCTGAACCCCAGCCCATAGCAACAGTGCCTGTAGCGCATCCACGGTCACCGCACGAGTTAGGTCCGTTCGGGTTGGAGCCCGCATCCTCACCAATCACGGCGAGGAACTTGGGCTTGTCGAGCGGCAGTGAGCCAGTGTTTTTCAACAGAACAGTACCCTTGGCTCCAATCTCGCGGATGAGGTCTCCATGGTCTGCGCGGACGTCGACCTGGAAGTTGATTTGCTGGTAACCCTGTTTTGCGGCCCAGTGAATTGGGCCGTAGGTGTCTCGGGTCCAGAAAGAAAAGTTGATGGGCTCCAGCTCGCTCACGCTCTCCTTGACCTTGAAGAAGGCAGCCATGATGCGCATGGCCATGTCGTCGATGCGGTAAGCCGGGACGGTGCCGTTAAGGACGGCCAAAGTGAGATTGGTGCCCCAGTAGCTCACGCCAGTGTTGAATGCAGTGTCACCTGGCATTGTCATGTCGAGACCAGCGACGGCGCTGGCTGCGCCGGTGTGCTGTGCCTGCCAATCACTCATGACGAACCCCTGGAACCCCAGCTCATTCTTGAGCAGGTTGTTGAGGACCTCTGAGTTCTGGCAACCGTACGAGTTGTTGATTTGCGTATAAGAGCACATGACGGAGCCGACGCCGGCACGGACGGCATCTGCGAACGGCCAGAGATAAAGCTCGTGCATCGTCTTGTCGTCAATGTTGGAGGAAGAGCTTTCGGAAATGTTGAAGCCGTAACCTTTAGCCTCGCCGGCCTGTCGAAAATGCTCTTGCTCATTGCCAATGAAGTGCTTGGCGCAGGCGATGGTTCCTGCATCTTGGATGCCCTTGATGGACTCGGCCATTCCGATGCCCGTGAGCACCGGGTCTGGCGAGAATCCTTCCCAATTCCTGCCACCGGCAGGCGCGCGCCCAATGGGGCCCGCAACCGGCCCGAGAATCACATCAACGCCTTTGCCCTTGGCCTCCTTGCCAATGGCATAGCCGCGTCGGTATATTAAACCGCGATCCCAGGTGGCGGCGGCTGTTTGTCCGGAGGGGAAGGCAGAATTGTAGTCTGCGCCGCGGATGCCGAGCGGAGCGTCGTGCATGCACAAGCTTCGAAGGCCGAGGCGAGGTACTGCACCGGTCTGGCCAACACATTGCTCTGCTTCCCAACTGCGGTGGTGTCAGTGGTCATTCGATTCAACGGGTATTAACTGTTCGAGCTTACCCAACACCCGTAGTCAGGTTAACCTTCTCCAACAATGTCAACTGAGAGACAAAGTCCCGCGCCTTGGCATATGCCTCCTGCCAACCGTCGGCTTCGGGGTTCATCCATGGTGACGGATAGGAAGGAGGTGAGTACCGAATGTCATCTCTCTTGCTTAGCTGATCTCGGTCGTTAGCAGGTGCGGCTCTTGCTGCAAGGACGGGTAGCAAAGATGCTGCTCTATATTTAAGTTGCATGTTTGGGGTAGGATTGTGCAATGGTTGCATATGGGGGCAGAGAAATCGTGCAGCGGGTAAAGGTCAGGCGAAAAGAGCGGATATCGAGTGAAGTGCGAAAAGCAACAACCAACACACACAGCGAGAGGGCAGAGGGGGTGAATGGCTCGCTCAACAACATACCTTCTCGGGATGCCCAACGGCACCTGCAGTGGCAAGGCAACCCGTGGCCAGAGCGGCCGACGCGACGCTGAGCTTCATGGCGACTGCGTTGCTGTGTAACAAGCTGGCGACGAGGGCCGGATGCTTGCCTGTAAGACAATGCAGAGAAGAGACAAAGCAGATCTACACGCACATGGACGGGAACGTGGTAATATAAATAAACAATTCCGTATATTGGCCTGTTTCCGTCTCTTTGATTGTCGTCGATCATGCACTCTCCACAGTCAAGCCGTCATCCAACCCTACGTCAGCAAAAGCTGGGGGAAACAATGGCCGGGCGGGCCGTTCGCCGTAGGATAACGGGACCCGATGAACATGTTTCCTTGCATTCTGAGGGGTTGCAAATGCTTCTGTGGGGTTACAGCGCATTAGATTCCTGTTTGCTGGGTGGAAAAGAAGGTAAAATCTAGGTGCGGCCAGGGCATGGAAATGAGAAAAGGGCCGATGCCATGATCGCCTGCGTGCAATCACACTGAAAAGGGATGATGCATGGGCCCAAATGGTCTTGGCATCAAACGGAAAGTGCTTTGCCAACCCCGGCGAAGTCGACGCATATTATTCGTAGGAAGACGCACGTTCCAACTGCCCCCCCAACAACAAGTGATATCATTTGCCGCGAGCGGTCAAAATCCCAGACGGTTCAGTGCGACTGAGCTCGGAAGCGCGCATGCGACTGAGACTGGATTGCAAGTGAATCGGGCGCTGAGCAGGAACAACGGTCCAGGATGTTATGCAAGTCGCATTGGGAAGGTGCTGCTCGCGGGGTTTTGAGAACCTCCAAAGATGGGAACTTGGGTCAGCGTTGCTGTTCCACAAGAGGTCGGTGGGTTGGGTACGACAGTGCGTCGGTCGTTGAAAAGGAGCTGCTGGTGGGAACGTTGAAATGACGGAGCAGATCTGAATTTTTACCAAAAATCCAGATTCGATGGTGGATCGGCACTTGAGCGCCACCGTCTTTGGCTTCTCGGCGTCCCCCCGGCAGCTCGTAGTGCAATTTATTTACCGACTTTTTCACAAGCACGTACTGTACCTTCCTACTCTGGACGCCTATTATTCAGCGCGACCTTGTGATCTCGTTGCGCTACTCTGCATCTTTCTGACATCGCACAAAGGACCTGCAAGCTTTTTAGAGTTCAGCAAGCTTGCATCCTGGCTGTGCGGGGGCTGCAGTGGATACTTAACCCCGCAATCCACTTTTCCCCGCCTCAACCGAGTCCGGAATCCGTGGATTTTTTCCCCCGAACCACACTCCCCACCTCCAACTCATTCCGCTCCCGAATCTTAACCCGACGACTCGCCGTCCATACATCGGCCCTTTCCACAGCGAAGACCCAAGTAACGTTGTACGCAGTTGCAGCGACCACAAGATTTTGCCCAACAGGGTTCTTTTACCAAGAGTTCCCTCTCTGCCGCCAAGACTCTCTCTCTTTCTCTCTCTCTCTTTTTTCTTCTTTCTCTCTCTCTCTTGATCTTTATGTTGCCCAACCTCACCAACGAAGCCGTTCCAGGCCGAAACAACCTTTTAGCGGAAGGCTATGGACCAAATGGCAAATGACAGGCCCAACAGCCCAGCCGTAATGAAATTAATAACCATCAGGTCCATCTGTTACGATTGGTTTGTCCAAAACAACTGCTCTCTGCATGGAGCATCATACGCTGTAGGTAGGTAGGTAGGTAGGTAGGTACTAATGCGCCTTTTCGGTGCTTGCTTTTTGCCAACCCACATGACCTTATGTGAGTTTAAGCACTGAAACTCCGGACGGAACTTCCAGCCATGAATGTTTATTGCCTCACTATGACCCTTGAAGCGGCAGAGACGCAGTTTTGCCTCTCTAGAAATGCATCATCTTCTCAACTTCAAGCTGCCTGTAACACCCCAGCATCTATAAGTTCTCTACCACTACCATGACCATAACCGTAACTTGTAAAAGTCTCGCCATGCTAAGAACTCCCAAGTTTGCATTTGAGAAAAAGTGTCCATCTTGAAATCTTTGCTTTTAAAAACTCTGAAATAACAGAGGTGGGTTCCTGTTGAACAGACACTACATATGATTACCTGCTTGTATTGACGATGCACCGGAGCTGATCGCATACATAGCCTTTCGGAACACCGAACCAGGATACACACACCTGCCAAACAGTCTTCCGTAGATACATTGATGATAAATTTTGATATTTTGACATCATGCCAAGCGACGTCACGGCAAGCACTACAGCTACAAAAGACACGTTGGCCGATATGAAAGTCAGAAAATACTTGGATGACTGGAAGTGCGGGTGTCAGGTATGGAACAGGAATCGGGACACGATCTGTGGCGGCTGCTTCGAGAGACCGTGGTTTAAGTAGACGACCTGGGCGACTGCAAAAGCCGACAGGGAGAGTGATTATCGTCAGGACCTGAGAGTGCTCACCAATAAAGTGCAGGGAGCTGAGCGATGAGGCTAACTGATGATAAAACTAAATCTTTCTTGACGGACAGCAAATACCAACCAGGTCAACTGGGCAAAAACAGTTAGAAGTTGAAATAATAATGCTCACAGTAGCCAAATAGCGACCCAACCATCCATTTGACTAATAAAAATATATTTCCAAAAGTTAATCTCACAAAGAAACCGAGAGCAAGGCCGTTGAGGCACTCAGCTCCATCAGGAACCTACCTTTATATACTAGTCCCGCGCAGCACCTATCGCCGAACAGCCCGACTACTGCTCGCCAGTCCCTGCGATTGGCGGAGCGGTACCGGGCGGGCGAGCCAAACCTGGGCGGCAAATACGGGGGCCAAGAGGCGGAGGTCCCTGTTCGAGCCAGGCGAAGTAAAAACCCAAATGGGTTTTTCGTAACTGTGGGTGCACCTCCACACACCGCGCGCGGCCCGGTGTCTTTTTTTTTTTTTTTTTTAATTTTTTCTTTTTTTTTTTTTTTTTTTTTTTTTTTTTTTTTTTCCTTGATGTGTGAGTAAATATGAAGCAATGAGCTTCAGAAACACGCAAATAGTATGATCATTTTTACGTCTTCCTGTTGAGCGACGGACCATAACCGTAGCACTCGGAGGGTCTAAAAGTTTTTATCTGATATCCCTTCGGCTTGCCAGTCTACCCCTCGATTCGCCGATGACTTGATTGATAAGTGTTTTGCCCATAATGCTTTGCGTGGAACATTCCGAGTCGTCGACATGAGACACGTGCGTTGAACGCTTACACCTCTGAGTTTCTGGGATCACGGACTTCAAGGTCCCGAACAAGTTTCACTACACGTACATTTGCGTGGATCTATTGTAAGCTTATTACTCATATGTGACCGCATCTTGCACGTTACAGTTGCACATAATGGAGTCGCACTCCCGTATTCAACATTCATTAATTTCAAATCTACCTGCCATAGCCAGCTCCGGGCAACACAAAAGTCATAGATCGACCAATGAAATTCCATAGTCAGTTCATGGAATTTGACCTGAGTTCTAGTGGTTATCGGGAAAATGATGTTCACGACAGCAGTACAAGACATGATTATTGAGTCTCCGGGTCACCCACAAACTTCAAGACCAAGCCGCCCCGCGAGCCCACCAAGGTAGCCGTCGCCTCAACCACTTAACCACACACCACTTAATGGTTATCAAAGTTACACAAGACGCGTGCTAGCGCAATCTCGTAATGGCATGAGCCTGCTCACCAAATCGCAGCCACATTGTAAGGAGTCATAAAGATCAGGCCCAGAAGAAGATGATGCCAAAATGTAAACCATTCATGCGACTATAAATAACTACCTACCTTAGGTACATTACTTCTCTTCTTCATTCTTGCTTTTTTCTTCACCACAAACACAAATACACACACACACACACACACACACACACACACACACACACACAATTCAAGACACAGATTCATGACACTCGAACAGCCGAGTCAAAAGAGAATTTACCACTTTCACTCCATCGAAACCCACAGAGGACCCCGAATTGCAACTATTTTCAAGGTAGGTCTAGTAAGGTACCCAGCCAAGAAACCTCCCATCTTCCCACCCCCCCCCCCCTTTATGTAGGTAGGGTTTATAAGCCTACATTGGTTTAAAATTTCGTTGTCTAGGGTTTAATAAACTAAATCAAGCTAAACAAACACACACACACATACAAAAAAAATAGAACTTTTGGCTTAGACTAGTCTGTTGCTCAGAATCAACAATGACTCAAATTAGCTACTACACCGACGCCGCGCCGCCAGTTGAGCCCGTCGACGACTGGAAGTGCGACAAGGAAGGCTGCGACGGCGACGATAACACGGGGTCTACCTGCTCCAAGTGCGGCACCCGCTGGGGCAGCGACACCAGGTAGGTAGAGTCGGAGCCTTGGTAAGTAGAAAAAGCCTTTCGACCGAGTCCATCACCTACTACTACACTTATACTCTCTCTCTCTCTCTCTTACCTTTTTCTCAAGATGCATGATGCAACCGAAAGCAAGTGAGCCAAAGGTCCACCTACTTCAGCTACCATATGTAGGTAACTTGAGGGGTCATGGTTTGCAGACGGTACTAGTCGGCAACTGAGTGGAACGAGAAGGTTGGGTAGCGGAAATATTTACAAAATCTGAAAGGACAATTCCAACGAAACCGGAAACATGAGAAAAGTTCATGAAACCAATCTAGATCATGGAGGTAGCTAGAGGGATTTCCTTTTTCGTGTTCTTGGTATTTTAAGTGATAGGTTTGATATTGCTGGGCAATACACTACCTATCATGGAGTACCTACCTACTTGGTTATTTAGTAGCTAATGCCTTATTCAATGCCATTACTCTATCTACACTCTATCTATTGGTCTTAATTATACTTGAGTTGAGAAATTACCTAATCTGACATCTAAGATGCCTTTAAAAGTCTATGTTTACGAGATCCCTTTTACATCTGTTAGTTATGTTGACACCGCCGCTCTAGCCCTAAAACCTAGGAAGGGGCTTTGCATCATCCCTACCTTTACCGACAACAACGTCAAAGTCGTGATAAGTACGCCCGAGCGTACGCATTAAAGATTATGCAACCCTCCTATAACCTCACCTCCTCCTACTTAGCTCCTACTTCTTCTCTTCCCCCTCCACCTTCCCCATCATCTTGGTCTCAGCCTCCGCCCTCCACCTTGGAGCAAACTTGTACTGCAACCCCGGCAAAACAAGCGCAACGAGCTCGACCCCAGCGCAGACAGTAAAGGCCCACCCAACCCCGATCTTATTGATCATGGGCATAACGAAACTAACACCTCCGGCACCGCATAAGCACCTGGCGAGGTTCATGCTAGCCGTAGCAGCCGCACTCTTGCTCGGAAAGATGTCAACCAGATAAGTGGTAATAAGTCCCTGCGTCCCTACGGCCGTCCACCCCGTGATGAAAGTCGTGATGATGGGAACAGCAATGTGGACTTTGTACCGGATTGTCCAGCCAAACACGATGATGGAAGCGACATTGAGAAGTGCAAATATCGGCATGAGTCTCAGTCGGGCTTTTTCGAGCGGGAACGATGGTTCCTCGGGAGCTTCGGAGTTTTCAGAGTCAGAAGTCGAACTGGCGGTGAGCGACGATTTTATGCGGGCGTAATCTGCGTCGAGGAGCTTGCCGGTCGTTAAGGTGCCGACCATTGATCCGAACCCGTTAGCAATGAAGGTGAGTCCGACTTTGGTCTCGGAGAGCCCGTAGGTTTCTGTGAAGAGCGCCGAGAGTGCCGTGATGGACATTTGCCAAACTGTGTAGTAAATAGCAAAGAAGAGGATGAGGGGCGCTGCATGTTTGGTTAGGAGGATGCGGAGCGGGGAGAGCAGGTCGATTCTCGCTTTGGGTTTAGACGCGGGGGCTTGACCGTCAACACGAGCCGGCTGCTGCCATGGGATTTTGGTGGTGCGCTGGTAGATGTTGAGGGGGTACTTGGCAAAGATATTCAGCTCCGACGTGGGTTTGGAGCCGTTTCCAACCATGGACCGAAGCGTCTCAGGGAGGAGGATCAGGAGAATGGTGAGAAACGCTCCGCAGTAGATGGCTAGAAACCAGAAGACGCTCTTCCATCCCCATGATGAGCCGGCCAGGGCACCGCCAATGACGGGCGCGATGGCGACGGGAACAAGGAGTCCAGTCTGAAAAGCACCCATGTAGCCTCCACGGTCGGCCCTGGTGGTGATATCACCGATGACGCCCGCGCCGATGGCGATGGTGCTGGCGCTGCCGGTGCTCTGCAGGCACCGAACTCCCAACAGGGTGGCATAGTTCTTTGCTTCGGCGAGGGCGATGCACGCTGCCAGGAACACGAGAAACGTGAATATCAATGCCACTCGGCGTCCCTTAGCATCGGATAAGGGCCCCCAAAAGCTTGGCGCAAGGCCTTGAAAGATGAGATATGTCGTGACTGTGAGGTTGACTAGCTCGGCCGAAACATTGAAGTCATTGGCGATGGTGGGGAGTGCTGGGAAGTAGATATTCCCGGCAAAACCCGAGAAGGTGGCAGCGGTCGAAGTAACTATGATGATGAACCATTTTTGGCGCTTGTCGAATATGCTGTATGGTTCTTCATCTGGAGGCTGAGGCTGCGGTGGCGGCGAGTCCGAAGACGATGGTGGTGGTGTTGGTAACGGTGGTGACGTTTGTTTGGAATCCATGGTTTGTTGCTGTTGTGAAAAATGAGAAATGGAAATTCTCGAAGGTTTCGATGGCGTCAAGTATTACCGGACGAACGGGTGGGTACATATGGTTGACTGGGTGGACCTCGCGCGCATGCCTTAAGTCCGGTCGCGGCGAAGATTGGAGAAAAAGAACCAGGAAGTCAGGGGTAAGTAGCTGCTTTCTTGCTCCGTGCCTCGTATTTATTACCATTCGACAAAAAATTTTTATGATCAAATGATCAATATCTATCATGCTTGAAAAGTATGTAAACAGTTCGCCGCCTCATCCCCATCTTCAACCGGTTCGGGCCGGTCTGCCAAGGCCTAGGGAGAGAAAATACATTGTTGCTAGCGGCGATCAAGAACAGAAAGTAAACAAAGGTTGAAACTGATTGAATTTGTTCATATTTGCTGTGGTCCAAAAATGCAGATCTTGTCAAATCGCAACGAGCTTGAGTCCGATAAAAACACCTCATGAATGATTCCGTACCTTGAGCTTTTTGCCGTCCTAAAATATCTCCACGAGAAGAAAAAAGACATGTTGTGCTGAGATAATCCATCGACCGTTTTGCCACCGAGAAACAAAAAAAATCAAAAAACCAAAAAAAAATCATCATTTCTTTTTGATGGCTACGTCACCCAACCCAGGGAGCGCTAAAATGTTCTCCCCACATTACCGCCAGAATCCCCAAAGCCCCAAAAAACCTCCAAGTAAAAGGATGGCCACTAGCTAAGCAGAACGAGGATGACACTATCACCCCGCAAAAACCTGTATAACCCATCCGATTAGCCATCCAAATGCAGACAAGTCTTACGCGCTTCAAGACAGTTTCGACTCACATCTTGCTAATGAACCTATCCTTGTTCACCGGCCTGCCCTTCTTGCCATTATGTACTGGCGTCTCGGTCCACATCTCTTTCTGCATCCAGAGTCAGCTTTCCTTTTCAACTTCCCAAAGGTTCATCCATTCCGTGCACATACCACATTCTCGAGGATCCTATCCAAACTGTTAGCCAACCCAGTCTTCCAAACTGTAAAACATAAAACTCCAAGACAACAACTCACATGTTGCAATGGCGATCGAAGGCCTTGACTCTCGCAAGCCTATTCAAAAACTCATCAGCACTGTTTCCAACACACCTCCCTCGATAAACAAAACCTACAGCTTGCGGTTTGACCGGATACTGATCAGGACCTGCGCATGCGTACGGACGGCAGTCTGAAGCAGCGACAGGGGACCATTGCTCATCTCGTATGCTTCCTGAAAAAAGAAATCTAAAGTCAATAAATTGCCCAACTTCACGATCCCGGAAAACCAAGGGAAAAAACAGGGAAATTAGAAAGGGGAAAATTGGCAAACATACCAACTGAGCAATCTCATACTCTCTGTCGTTTAAAAGCAGCAACAAATCAGCAAACTTTCTCTTTCAACCCCCTCAAAGCAATCCCATCTCATAACTTTCCCCAACCAGTACCCAAAAACTTACGTGCACTCATTGCGAGGCTTGTTCAGAAGCGCCCTGAGAATTTGAAGAAAGCCCGATTAGCATTTGAGAATGTCATGGCAGCTGCAACACCACCGAAAAACAAAAATGAAAACACTCACTGGATATTGACTTCGGACATCTTTGTTTTGAGAAGAGATCTTGAGAAATGGTTGCGCGACTCTCGATGCCGTACTTCAGATAAAAACCGGTTGAATAAGCAGTTTCGTAGTCGCCGTCGATTTGATGGGTATCGAAAAAGATTCGTTCAATGTCGCCTGGGTTGTTTGTCGTTGTGGTGTGTCGGAGCAGAGAAATAAAAGTGTATTGCTGCGTCGAACAATTTCCCTGGGACTGACTTTCTGGGTGTAATGTTGTGTCGACAGCAAAACGCGTTTGGTTTGAATTTGGAGACCCCACCCACATTTGGGCGAGTTTCAATCACGTGATGGGTGTCGAGTTTCTCTGCAACGTGGAGCACGAGCCACCATCAAACGAAGCTTCAGGCCAGGCACACCGCCTTCTGGATTGGCATCTTTTCTTTACAGCAGCAAAGGATTGGGAGGGATTTGGTTGATGATCATGATAAAATAGAAAAACCGGTTACTATGCTGGCTTTTATTCACAAGCTAATTACGTCGATATATCAATTTCTCCCCATGCCCTCCTCACCATATTATTTTGTCCATTCTTCCACCATAGCGCGCCCCCCTGATTATATTTCCATGCATCCCTGAACCATAATGATTTTCCCATCCGCATATGCTTCCATGATTCTTCCAACTTCCTTCAACTTTGGCCCTCCTACCCCTTAATAGATGTAAGGAATGATCCTCCACCTGACAATCTTCTTGTACTTCTCCCAGTCCTCGCCGTACTTCTTGGCGCACTTCTCATCGTCTCTCCGGTCGCGGTGCATGAGGAGAATGGCAAAGTAGAGCACATACATGTAGGTGAAAATCATGCCCCAGCCCTTGGCCTCACCGGGAACGACCTGGCGTCCATCCAGCATGACGGTCGCGCCTTCGACGGCAGACTTGGTAGTAGCCGAAAGGATCGTGTACCCAGCCAATCCGGTAGGCAAGCTGTAGGGCCAAGCTTGCATCCAGTCTCCAAAGTAGTTGATGTGGCGAGCAATACCCCACCACCCGGAGATGAGCAGTCTGGTACCGGCCTTGGTCTCGATGTACTTGAGATGCGACACCCTGGGGTCATTGGGGTTGGTTCTGAAGATGTTCTTCTGGCTGTTGGAAAGCCGGAAGATGGCATAGGCGGCGGCAAGAACGGCGCCGACGCCAGCCAGACCCCATGGGCCGAGCACCAGCGGGTGGGTGGCAAGGTAGCGGGCTTGCTGGGTGTAAAGGAAGGGCACCCAGACGAGATCGCCAAACGAGAGCATGAATCCGAACCCGTCAGTGGTAATGTCCATGGTTGTCATGATTGCAGGCTCCATGAACTGCCCGTCGAGCACGTAGAAGGTTTGGATAGCGACGACGAAGACGATGCTGTCGGTAACGTATCCGTATTGGCGGTACTGCTTGGCAATGAAGGCGCAGTTGAGAAGAATATAGTTCATCATGCCGGGGCGAAGCTCCATGAACTCCTTGATGTCAATTTCCCCAAAGAAGGGCAGGGTGATGCGGGGGTTGAGCTCTCGGCCGATGAACCAATCGTAGAGGATGTTGCCCGAAACACCACCAGCAGCGAGCTCCCGAAGCTCTGCATTGCCAGGCTTGACGCTGAAGCTGCGGACGTAAACAAAGGTCGCGAGGGCGTACGAGATGACGATGTTTGCGGTAAGGAACTGGATGTAGTTGTCGGTGAGGAAGGTCCAGAGAGGGAAGTCGGCGCCCTGCGCAATGGTTCCTGCGGCGCAGATGGCGAGAGTGAACATGGTTGACGAGAAGGCATTGAACCTGTACTTCAAGCGTCCACCGTTTCTAAGCTCTGTGCCGGTCGTCTCGGTTGCCGGCAAGATTCTGTACAGGATGCCGCTGAGGAGGTATAGGCCCAGAGTCTTTGCCATGACATCCCAGGTCAAGAGACCCCGTACTCCCGGCCATCCAACCTCCCTTTTCAGGACTTCCAGATCGAGTGACTTTGGGTGCAGGAGCGAAGGCGCAGGGCAGCCCGAGATGTCGTTGCAGGCGAAAGCCATGGCATAGAGGATAGGGCCGAGGAAGCCGCTGATGAAGGCGGCGCCGAATCTGGAAAAAGCCAATCGTCAGTCGAAGTCGTCACTAGAGGAGACCACAGATCCCAGAGGTACTCACACTCCCAAAAACTCATATTCAAACTTTTCGTGCTTGCGCACCACTTGCTTCTCCGTTTTGGGCGCCATGTTTACAGCGGGGAGAGCACAGTGTCGGGCCGCGCTGGTTGTGTTCCAAATTGAATTGAGATGGAGGGGGGGGGGGGGAGTGCCCCTTTAAATCCAAATAACCGCTGCAGTAATTGGATGCACCAAAGCTGGGCATATGGTTATCCTAATTGACCGGAGCTCGCGGATTCCGGAGGAACAAGGGGAGAAGGGGCTCTGAAATGGAGGAAAACAAAGCTTGAAAAAGCTTCACGCCTTTTGCAAATTGGTTCTGGGCAGAGTCGCGTCGATGGTCGCTGGCCATTGGGTGCATCTGCCACGGGCGCCGCCGGGCTTCTGGCTTCCGGGTGACCTGAGGTGAGGGTCCCCAATGACGAGGGGGATGCAGGGGGTCGTGGTGAGATTTTCTGGGATTCTTCTTCTTGGCAATTACATGGCCTGTGCTTCTGCGGGACTGGAACACTGACTGGAACTCGAGATCTTCAAAACTCTAACCATACACGATGATCTTGGGCGAGCTGCAGAAGATGCATGGCCTTTTGTTGAGTAATGCAAGGGAGTAGATTTTTTTTTAAAAAAAAAAAAAAATTATACTAATAAAAAATAAAGAATAACAAAAAAAATTGGTAGGTCGTATCTTTGCCAAATCGTTGAAATCTTTCAATGCAGAGCTTTGGTTGTTTTTCGCGTCCCCCTGCTTCTGACAAGGCAAGCTTTTGGTGGGGTACGGATAAGCAAGGGGAGTGTCACTTTGTGAACTTTTTGTCCGACCAATCAGGGCCCGACTTCGGCGCCTCCCTCACATGCAGACAAGGACAGCTAACAGAACCTTTCGCTTCCGAAGCGCTCTCAGGCTTCGAGAAACGGTTGAAGCTTGCGTTTTAGGGTGCCTTTTTCGCCATCCACACGAGGCAACCGACACCATCCATCATCACCCCAACGAAGCGATCCAACTCGCGGGCCGGGACCAATCGATCGACTACATTGCATGAAAGCGGCCCTGCGACAAAAACAAACACTTGCTTGCACAGCGCGACGCGGCGCATCCCAGACGCAATCTATCCTGGCCGGCCGAACCCACCACCACGGTCCATCGCGGACTTCGATATCCACCAGGGCAGGATTACCAAATTGCTTCAATCGCTTCTTGCTCACCATGCATCCCCGGAATCCCCCGAGGAGTCTCTTGCTCCTTGCGCTCGCCGCGCTCGGTGGGGTAGCGCACGCCGAAGAACCCGACAAGACTTCGACCTCGACCTCCTCAGCCGTTGTAACGCCTTGTGTCGCAACGGCAACCAGCGGGGCATTTTTCGACCTGCGACCAGACACCGCAATTGTTGTCCCCGAGGGCGAGAAGGCACCCAAGGGGTCACCCGTACAGGATTATCTAGCCAGAGGTTGGGACTACGGTCACAACTTTACACTTAACCTCTGCGGCGCCGTCGTTGAACCTGTCGAGGATGTGGTCGGGGTTGATAGGGACCTGTGGAGGAATGTAAGCGCCTATTATGAGATTGGGAGAAAGGTTTATTCACTAGGGTAAGAGCGCGCCACCTCTAGGTCGTCACGACTTGGATGCGGAGGGGCTAACTTTGAGGTTCACAGGTTAGAGTCGGGGGCTCTCGTCCCACGAGGGCGCAAGCTCGTCCTTCAATACACCGGCGGCTCACCATGCGGCGAATCTGAGAAAGAAAAAGACAAACGCGCCTTTGGCGTTCATGAGGGAGCGAGATACAAGGGCTACGATGATGACGAGGACTCTGGGTCCAGGCACAGTTCGAAGGACAAGGATGAGGACGAAGACGACGAAAAAGAAAAGGATAAGGAGAAAGAGAAAGAGAAGGAGAAAGAAAAGGAAAAGACTATGCGTCGGAAATCCGCGACCATCTCCTTCCTCTGCGATCACGACCCCGAGACCCCTACCGCCGCCTCATTCGTCGGCACCGACCCGGAAGAGTGTGCCTACTTTTTCGAGGTCCGCTCTCAACACGCTTGCGCCATGGCTGAGCCCCACAAGCCCGGTAGTGTCGGCCCAGGGAGTGTGTTTGCCATCATATTCTTTATCGCTGTCGCTGTGTATGTGTTGGGTGGTGTGTTTTACCAGCGGAATGTGGCGCACGCCAGGGGATGGAGGCAACTACCCAACTACAGCTTGTGGGCCGGGATCTGGAGTTTTCTTGTGGTATGCAATTTTTTTAATCCTTCTATATCATGGCCATTGCTAATGAATTTTTTTTTCGTTTTAAGGATATATTTACGATTTTGACGTCGTCATGCTCCCGCATCATCCCAAGGCGGAGAGGATATCACACTCTCTCAAGGTCTCCGAACGGGAGAAGCCGTAACCGGGATGATGAGAACCGGCTCATTGATCAATTAGACGAGGAGTGGGATGATTGACCCCCCCCCCCGGCAACTCAGCTCAATGGTTATTTCCTACAGTTCTACGCCTGGCCTTTTGGCTGCTGGTGTTGGTTTTCTTTCCTCCTTTTCCATCTTTTTCGGAACCTTGGCAGGTTTCGACGTAGCAACGAAAAAGAAAAAGCGGACATGCCACATGCCTGCATGTCGAGCAATCACCATTCACTGGGCTGGCGTTTAAGTGATTGCATTGTTAGAATTCAGGATCGGGTTTGGACGGGAACGGCTGTTCTACATCCACCACCAGGCAGAGCACATCTAGGTGACAGCCTTGACACAGGCGCATCCGGTGGGTGGGTATAGATCATGTTTTATTTATTTTTCTTTTTTGAATAGAGTTTGATGGTACAATTATTTCTTGAACAGATATCAACATCCTTTACTGCTTGTGAATGCTGCCGTGATAGAGATCTGGGGCCCCCTCAACCTGGCTTGCATTTGAACTATCCCATCGGCGATTGGCATTGCCAATCAGGCATACTTGCCTTTTGTCCAGGGGCTCTTGATGAGAATTGTTCGAACGTCCACACTCAACAACAAATCTTGACTGATATAGACGTCAGGGCCGAGCTGCGTCTTGCGGTTCAGAGAAATGAACCAGAGTTTACAGCATAAGCCCGGCACAATTTCACCGAATGACCGACCCTGTTTGCCCTTTCAACGCCTCTATAATCTGCCATAATTAATAAAGTAAAACATAAAAATATGAAAAACATCCCCGTGTGTGCTGGCCGGCTTTGATTCTCAACCTTCGCCAACTCCCTTCCCCCTATATCATGCACCCTTCGATGGGTGCCCTTTTTATAACTTGCCCGTCAACCGTGGTCCGATTCAAATGAAACTCTATCACGTCGCTGACGACCCGGTACAGCCTCGCCCTGCGGTTGAGGACGCCCTCGGTCCGCTCGTTGCTCAGGTCCTCGTCGTACTTTTGCGCCAGGTTGTCCGTGATCAGGTGCAGGTACCCGTACCTCGCGCCGCTCCGGACCGCCGCCTGGGCCATGTTGCCGATCTCCGGGTCGACAAAGTCAATCTCCACGCCGCCGCCGCCTGATCCAGCTGACCCGGGCCCGGGTCGGGACCGTCTGTGCGCCGCGTGCCAATGCTTGGTCTCGTGCAGGACCGAGCCGAGCGTGACGTGCTTGCCGGATATTATGCTCCGCTGCAGCGACGGGTCGCAGCTGGCTATCGAGCCCGCGAGCGCGTTCTCCCAGCGGACGGTGCGGTTGCCGAGGAGGGAGGACGAGCCCGTCGCGAGGAACCGGTTCGGAGGGATGCCCGGGGTCAGGGTGCCGAGCTTGCCGACGTAGATGAACTCCTTTATCGAGGGGAACCTCCGCGAGAGGAAGTGGACCAGCTCGCCCGAGATGCAGCCCCAAAAGGCCGGGCGGAAGCCGAGGAGCGCCGCGGTGCGGTTCGAGGAAGGGAAGCGGCGGATGATCCACTGGAAGGGGCCGCCGGATCCCTCGAACTCGGGGATCCCCGGGGAGCAGTCCGAGCCGGACGCGAGGAGGTGCGAGAGGTGCCAGACCATTCCGAGTATCACCGTGTCGACCCCCGAGCCGGGGAATAAGGGCAGGTTGGTGGCGGTTGAGAGGGCCGACAGGGTGTCGGTGCAGGAGGAAGGGATGAAGGATACTTGGGCAGAAGGGGTGAGGTTGAACTGACCCGGCAAGGACTCGGATTCGAGGATGCGGAGGTACGAGGCGATGATCTCGGCGTAGTGCTCTATGTGGTCGTATCCGGGGAAGCACTCGATGTAGAGCGTTTTGGAGTCGGCGGACCGGCGGGCGGTCGGGCGTTCCCAGTTGAAGGGCTTGTCGCGCTTCTCGCCGGTGAAGGGGATCGAGGAAGGGGAGCCGTGGCGGGAGTAGGAGCCGAGGACGATTATTTGGTCGTATTTCCTCTGCAGGACCTCCTGGTGGACTTTGATTTCCAGGTAGCGGCGGAGGGAGTCGCCCATTGTGTGGGACGAGGGCGTGATGTCTTGTCGGGGGTAGAGTCTATGTTCGAGGGAGCTGGTTACCAGGTAGGCAAGGTAAGGTGAGTGCCAATTCAGCATATCTGTATCTGATGTTTCCCATTCACGAGGAGGGAGACATACTGTTGATGGACTGCCTGGTCTTCTTGGGAACGAAGTACATGATTTGTGGTCACGCTCTTGGTCACCGTGGTAGTTACGACGATGTCGCTCACGTAGTCCCCCATTTTTTCCAGAGATCACAGTGATGAATGGTAAAAAAACAAATTTTTTTTATCTTGGTCGGTGTGTTTGTTCGGTATGGTAAAGATGCGGTACAGACCTCTCTCGGCTCGTCTCCACCACCCGCGGGCCATTGAGCTTTATTATATCCTTCCCCATACTTCTGATGCCGGTTTGGTTCCATGTCCTTCCCATGCTGGGAGCACGATCCTACACTTGGGGACGAAACACAGCCCGAACGGATGACGATCGGCGACGCAGGGTAACCGGGGCAGGGGCGCACAGGCCGGGAGACATCCGGTTGGACTCGCTCATCGGCGGGGCGGTCACAAATCATATTGAGGCTTTGATACCTACCAGAGAGTGCTTTCCCATACCAGCCTGAGATGCATGCTATAGTGCAGGCTACGGCACAGTACCTATGCCACGGAAATGGCGGACAGGGACTATTAGACAACGGATAGGTTATGACCAAATATATGCCAAGCGGGGTTTCAAGGATCAGTGAAGGAGCAGCCCCGCTGCTACCCTCCCACTGACAGGCAATTTTCAACTTCTCCATAGGTACCTTAGGTATTCAGGCTTTGATATTAAATCGAGGATAATCTTTTCGCCCCCAGGCCTCCTCTCTGGAAAATACCCTGTCAACAATCGGCTCCGATTCTATCCCCGAATCCGATTTCATCTTTTTTTTTCAACCCATCAACTTGCTCGTGATCTCGGGCTTTCAACACCTCATCTCCCAAAATTCAGGATGAGTGTTTTACGAGAGTTCGGCCCCCGAGTGGCAGTTATTGCCATCATTCAAGATGATGAGGGCAGAGTCTGTACGGGACGCCGAATAGGTCCTTTGGGTGGAGGTAGGTACCTGTTACCCTCCTAACTGTTCATCATTAGGTGTGTTGTATTACATTTATCAAGCTGGCTAACAACAATAACACCAGGAACCCTCACCTTTCCCGGTGGGCACGTCGAGTTTGGAGAAGACATTTTCACTTGCGTTGAGAGAGAAACCCTCGAAGAATCGGGCCTCGTCGTCAAGGCCGTCAGGGTGGTAGGTGTGACAAACGACTTCTTCCCCGAGAACGATCGGCCCGAACAGCTTTGGAAGCATTACATAACCATCTTTGCCGAATGCGTGCGGGTGAATCCCAATCAGCAACCGGAGGTACTCAAACCCGCGCGTCCGCCCCCATCTATTTGCGCAAGCTGCTGACTAAAATTGCGCATGTCTTGATTCAGCGGATGGAGCCCAACAAATGTGAAGGCTGGGAGTGGATAAAGTTGGAAGACATCAAAGCGCTGGCGTTGAGCGATGAGGGCACCAAGCACGTGTTCCTGCCAGTCATCAATCTTTTCAGGGAAAACTTTACCGCAGAGATTGCCAGCAGTGTCTCAAAGCTGCCCTAGATCATCTGTTTAGATAGAAAAGAGGAGGCATTAGTTGGAACGAGGGCCGTGCCGCAAGCCCGCGCAGTTCACATGATGGTTTCCCGAGCTTGCCGGTTTGTTGCGTTACATTCGGTTGACGCATGTTGTGCACTCCATGTCCCTTACACTCAGTTTTTACACATTATAGAACTCTATAGGTAGGTAGGGAGGTAGGTACCTAGCTAGGTACCTAGATTCATGTTATAAGTACAGGATGTAGACCCACGCTAACCCAGCGGTGGTTAGATGTTATTCTCCAAGGCTTTGCTGCCGGTGCTCTCTCAAGACTTGGCCAAGATTCGGCAATAATGAAGCTTAAAAACAAGTTTGTACTATGCCAGAATCCTTCCCGAACCATCCACCCATCGAAGTCCGAGGAGGATCTTCTTTAGCCGGATCCCAATGATACTACTACTACCTCTCAACAAGGTACCTAGGTAGGTACCTCCATTACTTCCATCGGCACTCGCCTACTCTGGGCAACACACACTCTCTCTCTCACCGCTAGTCCCATAATATTTTATTCACTTGTTGCCACTCGTGCATCAACCCCCATTGCAAAATTCAGAGTTCCATTCCCCAACAAGTTCCAATCCCAATCTCGCGAGGCTGTCCCATCCAGAATCACTCGGGTGGCAGTCATGCCTGGGCAGTTGCCAAGGTTCCACAGCACAACTCTGACATGAGGCTCTGGTGTGCCAAGTACGAGACTAAACTAAAATAAGCATATTTAGTTTGGATAGGTAGATTAACAATTTATTAGTGCCACACGCTCATACTCATATTCATATACCACTTACTAACTCATCATCCACTAATAACTTAACCATTTGCAACTAAAAAAATAATAATAATTTTTACATGCACAAAACTCACTGCATGGTATTTAAATCAAAAGAAGCATGATTTTGCAGATATAACCAAAGGATGTTGTAGTTGTTATTGTTGTATGCACAGTATACATGGCGTGCAGGAATATGGGAAAAGGGGTTGCAGGTGTAGGTACCTAATATGGTAAGGGGTTGAATGTGTAAAGAAAAGAGGGGGTGCAAAATAAAAGTAGGCCTCTGTAATAATTAACCAGCTGCACCGGGTTCTTGCTTCTGGGTACTCCCATCCTTGAAATATAGTATCAAGTGAGCGAGCATGATCTCATATCTGGGTTGGAGCACAGTATGTACATACAAAAACATCATCTCGTCGTCGGAACGGGTATTGATTCAGGTACTACCTTGAGAATCAGGTTTAAAAGTCGTTTCCTGAGAAGTTTGAGGCTCTGATCTTTTTTTTTTTTTTTTTTTTTTTTCTTTTTTGCTTTGGCTTTCTTTCCATCTTTCTTCTTTCTTTCTTTTTGTCGGGTTGGAGGAGAAGGGGGGGGGGGGGAGGTTGTTACTTTGGCTATTATTATTCTTGCTTGAGATGTTTTGGAGATACAGAGGCAGAGGAATGATGGATGGCAGGAACTTTGCTTAATGACGGTTGGTCGTGTTGAGTTGAGAGGAGAGTCCCCGCTGGATTTTGGTTGCCCTGGGCACTTCTTTGGTCCTACCAACTCAGGAAGACTGGAGTTTCAAGGCAGGAACGGGCGGGTCATGATCATCCCTGATGAACGGTCGGTCGAAGTCATTTGTACCCCTTCTGCCAAATCCAGGAAACCTCCGCTGAGAATATCAACATACATGAGTTCCCTCGATCAGTAAGCAAGTGAGAGTAGGTGCTTTTCCATGACGACAAGCCGAAGCTTCTTTCCAGTCTTCAGCCCTGTCTCGTCCGTATCGTGCTAGGGGCAGGCGCTTACCTCGCAAGCAACCTGACCAAAAACGGTGGCACTCGGGGAGCAATCCAACTTCTCCCTTCAAACCACACCGAACAAAACCACACGAAACGAATTCAAGTTATTTCTATCAAAGTTACTTGCTTCAGCAACTGCCATTACCCCCTCCATTGAAAAGACAGTCATTCTTCGCAAACAACGTTTAGTTTCTTCACACGTAACCCTTTCTGCAGATCGCACTCAGATACCCTGATTCCAAACCATCAAAGATGGAGAGAATCAGCGAGGAAGTCAGGCACCGAGAGAGGCGAGTAGGCGCAGCGAGACGACTGCATGAGCCTCAGCGCCACCGAGAACCCCAGGGTCGCCAAGCTTCTTCTTCTTCTTCTTCCCCGTCGGGCAGTCAAGCCGAGAACTGGCTTGACCGCGTGGTCCCAAAGATTCAGATCAGCTGGCGACTCGTCAAAGGATTCTGGTCGCACATGTATCAAGTACATGGCCCGCCGCTCTTCTACGGGTTTTTGCTGTGCGTCGTGGCGCTCCCGCTCTTGATTGCGTATTTCAGCTTCACGCTCATTCGGCCGTTCGACTACGTGATCAGGCGCGGCAACGACGAGCTGCCCTTTGGGACACCACACTGGATTCTCTTTTGGATTCTCTTGTTTATTTCTATCCTCCACCTTATTTCGATGTGCGTCCTGGTATCGGAGTGGAAAACTTACTCGCGCATGTATGGATATATGCGCATCCGAATCCCGGATGAAGAAGGATCGGGCGATGGCGGGGCGGATATGGACGAGATGGACCGTGACGGGATTGAGGAAGGCTTGCCAGGGGAACACAACAACCGGGCGTGTGGAGACATCGAATTGCAGCCCACGTGGCGGCGACGAAATGGCTCAGGCTCAGGCTCAGGCTCAGGCTCAGGCTCGGGGTCGGGATCGGGATCGGGATCGAGCTGGTCGGACGACATCAGACTTCAGGGCGTGCCACGACCGTATATCTCGAGACGAGACGAAATTGAACTACAGGATATGTCAGGAAGAAATGATGCCAGCCCGAACCAAAATGACACTCCCGAAACTGGCGACGGAAACAATGGCGGAACGCCGGGTCCTGACCAACAGTCGACCGGATTCAACCGGTACCTGTATGCGACAAAGGGTAGGTGGTACTACGTACTTGTAGGGGTTTGGATATTGATGATTCTGGTGGGTTTGGGATACTTCATCGCGGTCGGGTACCTAGACACTCAGCTGAAAAAACCCGAGACCGACCACTCCCAATTCAATAAATGGATCCCGATTGCCACAGGGATCTTGTTAGTCGTCGAAGTAGGCCCCGGCGTTTTCACTCTTTTGCTGGTATGCGAGTGGAAGAGTTGGAAGCATGGGCGTAAAAATGGTGAAGCAGCTCATGGGAACGGTGGCACGGGACTGCAGGGTTCGGTGGGAGGAAACAACTCAATGGGGAACGACAATGAAGTGCAAAGTACGCCGTGATGAAATAATATGCAACGGAGAAGAAGGTGGTGAAGGAAGGAAACTCAAACAAAGATACCAAGACACACTGACAGAAACACCCCCTCCCCCCCCCCCTCCTTTTTTTTTTCTCAACATTCGAACTATCATCAGCGAAAATTGTGAATAAAGAAATTTTAGACAGTAGACTATACGAAGCGGTCAGTAGCTTTTCATTAAGTGCCAATGGTTGGCTTGAATTTTCCTGATTCTGTTGAATCACGTACGTCTGACTTGTTTTTGTCCCGCACACTCCCTTGCCATCTTTTAGCTATACCTTAGGAGTACGGAGGCGCATTTTGAGACTTTTCACATAGCAGCCCTTGATAATCGGAACTCTGTAAGGGGGGGGGGGTGGGTTCTGGATTAACTCCATTTCTGATGTGGAATATAGGGATCAAAACAAGAGTGTGTTCAAGGAGGTAGTAAAACTTTATGTGATTCATGAGACATACGATAACGCCTAAATTTGAATTTTGTTCTTTTATATCCACACGTCTGCTGTCCATCTTATAGCTCATCTATCAATGATGGGATGCGTTATGAGATTTTTGTTAAAGGGAGGTATAGAGGCGAGACTGACTACCTACTAATCACAACCACTCAGATGAGGACAAAATATGCCAGCATTGACGATGGCAAAAATAAAGCCCAACGAAGAATAGAAAGAATGCAAAAGAAGAAACATGGCCTTGTTTGTCTCAAGGTAATGCTAATACTAGGGGCGTAGGGGGGTATCATAATGCTTACAACCAACCAAAAAAAGGAAATCCAAAAGGGAAAAAAAGGGGGGGAAAAATAGGAGAGAAAAAGGATCCATAAACACCATCTCCCATTTCCATCACAACCTCTTGTTCAACTTTCGCCGTTCCCCTCCTTCACCTCAACAATCTCCCGGCACATCTTCAAAAACCTCTCCCGATATTCATCCGGCGTCGTAGTAATACTCATGGGCCCGTCCTTGCTAATCAGCAAATTCCACGCATTGATCAGAAAGGTCATAAATTTTGGTTGCAATTTGTGTTTGGCCCAAAAGAAATCCAAGATGGACGCCCGAAAGATGTACTTGCCGTCCGCCGACGCTACCCCCGTTCGCCAGGTGGGAGGGGCAGGGGGCACCGAAGGGGGCTCGGTGGGGACTATTGACGACTCCTCGGGGGATGAAGCGACTTCTTGTGCGGGCTCGTCGGGCGGGGTCTTGATTCGAACCAAGAACAGCGAATAGTCTACTGCGTTGTGTTGGGCCAAAAGTCTAGTGTCCTCCTCCAGGGCGGTGAAGAGCTCGTCTGCTTGGGACCGCGATAGGACAATCTTGTCGTGAAATTCGTCGTGCAGTTGGTTTTTGGTTGCCTCGCTGGTTAGCGCGCCGTCGGCAATGTCTCGCTCCGGGTAGAAGTAGGATGTTGGCTTCAGGTCCCAGTCCTCCCAGTCTGCTTCCCCCTTGTTTTTAGCTTCCTCGCGGCCGTACATGATATTTTCCATTACGATGTGGTGGCTCGGGGCGAGACGAAAAATGCGACCGAGAGAGGTCCCTGAGGGCCCCAGGAAGTCGCAGATTCTAACGAGGAGGGAGCGGGGGTGCGTGGCCATGTACTCGACGTAAGGGGTCAGGAGGTCGTCGCGGAAGAAGGAGTGTTCCGAGTGGCGGGGAACTGATTTGACAAGGAACTTTTGGTCGCGGGTTGAGTAAAAGGTCTAATGTGGGAGGAGATTTGTATCTGTTAGTCGGGCACGCTGACAGAAATAATTGTTGAGACCACGTACGGATCCGGAGAAGCCCATGTCGCCAATCGCCTGCAGTCCGCTTTCTGGCATTGCACCGTTGTCGGACTGGAAGGAATCCGTGTAGTCATTGTCGTTAAGTTTCCAGTGCGTTCGGCGGAGATTTGAAAAGTCGGCGGGGCGGATCTTGCGAAGTACTAGCTGGTATAGCGAGAAGAATGCCGAGAACAATGCCAGAATGGTTGCAAGGGGGTTGCTTGGTCGTTTCTGGGCCCCGTTGACGCTTGGCTTCACGATGGTGCGCACGATCGACCGTGCGATTCTCTCTGGGCGACCCATCGCGAGAAAGGCCACTGAGAAGTGTTGATGTTTTCTGAGCGACAATATTGTTATCGAGCGGGGAGGGATGGATCATGGAGAAGATATTCTGGATGGTTTTGGGGGGGTTCTCTGGCGGGGTGATGAATGTTTGGCCTGTCATTTCGAGTTGTAATGACGTCATCAATTGAACTTGGTGTTTTGCCGAAACCACACCTCTCAGAAACTCAGAACAACATGCATGGCCCCAATCAGGGGCCAGGGGTAATTAAATATAGCAGCAGTTTATAGACGACCGCGAACGTGAACCGAAGAGCTAGTATATACTATATCAATATGCATTGATATTCCAATCAAATCAGATCATGTCGAGGACCGCGTCCCATACCTATAACCTCTCTTCAAACACTCGACACGGTGGCTGCTCTTGAAATGCCAAAGGTTCCGCCCCGGCCCCTCCCCAGCCCTCTTCCATTCCCACGACTGCCCCCGTCACGATTACGAAGCGACACCTTATCAACCGGCAAAAGCAGATCCCCTAGTTGACGACACATGGTGGGACTGGTAAGGAGCAACTTGAAGCTGGCTCCCGCATCAAAGTTTTGCGCGTTGGTAGCATCACGAAACGTGTCCAAGACAGTCTCGTAGTCCGCCTTCAGCGCTTCATTGCGCTCATACACAGACCATCCGTCAACGATGCAGTAGACAGATGAGCCGTGGGGTGCGAGCTGTAGTAGACCTATGAAGAGACGGCATATAGCACCCAGGTCCTTCTTGTTCAACAGTTCTTCCTCGGCGTCGCCTAGATGTGGCAGGTGGACAGGGTCCTCTTGGAGAATCCACTCGCTCGCCGTCAAAGACAGAATGAGCTGTGTTGTCAGACACCGCATGAGCCCGTTGAGACCGTACAGGTTGTCGTTTTCTGCAGCATGGAGAGCGCAGTAGTATTCTAGGACCACGGTTCGGGCCCGTCCCTTGTCGGATTGCGGCGAGATTGGAGAATTGGGAGATTCGCTTGCGACGGCCTCAGCACTCCTGAACCGTAAAGCCTCTACCGTCAGGGCCGAAATACAGGAAAGCGGACTGATCTTGCCCATTTGAGTCATGTCGAAATGCCCATCGACCGCGACTATGCCAGGGCCGTAGCCTCCCAATAGTCCGGTGACTTCAGGCGCCAGCCCCATCTGGGATGCCTTATCGAGGTCTTGGGGGTCAAAAGAAGAGAACCTCCGCAGAACCCTTCGTGCGTCGTGTTTGGCTTGGCCATGGTTGACATCCATTATCATGAGCAGGTCATCTGGCGTGTAGCCGGGGAGCGCTGTCCTCATCTCGGGTACATCAGGGAGGCCTGGGCCCGTGAGGATGCGTAACGGCGTCGCAAACTGTTCCATGAGGAAGTGCAGCAAATCAGTTTGGCTGCTGGTTGCTTTGATCGACATGTGCATCAGATGCTGTTGAAGGCGAATCTCATCCAGTTGGGATTTGATACTCATGGATGCCGCATAGTTGCCGAGAATTATATCATCCATCAGCGCGTCTGACGAAATCCGAACCGTCTCGGCGCAGTGCTTCACCTCATCCAGGAGTTTATCAATCTTCCAGGCTCCAAAGGGGCTCCGCCATGCATTTCCTTTCAGTCCGACGAGTCAGGTCACAAATTTTCAATGCCATCAGTCGTGCCTAAATAGGGTTAATGAGACTTACGCCATGTTCCAGGAATCAACCTGTTTATCAAAGCTGGAAGGACCCTGAGGAGTGTTTCTTGGAGTCCTTGTATGTTTTGGTGGAGCGAAACTGTCTTTGGCTTCTTTTCATCGAATGGAAATATGTGGGACTTGTTTCTGGCCTCCTCAATGATGTTGGGAACCGACTCGAATGCTGACAGAATTTTCAGTCGATTCATCTCGCTGTGTCTGGCCAGCTAGAACAACGCAACGTCAACATTGGCTTATTAGCAGTCGCAGCCTTGATCTTACGCTAAATATCACAGCTAGTCCTCCGTGAAGGAGATGTAACTCATCAGGAATCGCTGCCAGCCCAGGCGCGAGGACGGTTGCCGTGGTTCCAAGCACCCGCCATGCTTTGTTGAGGCCATTCCTTGCCCGCATCTCACTTTCAGCCGCTTTCTGCTGGGCTTTGCGCAGCTCTGAAATCACATTATCCCAGGTACATTTGGTCAAGTCTGGAATGAAGTCGACGTATTTTCCAGCCTTTTCTTGATGACACTCGAGCGTCTCCCTCAAGTCGGAGACCTCGGGGCATTCGTACTGCATGGTGGATGGGTTGAGAATTGAAGGCACTCGGAAAGCGTCATGGAACTGGGAACCTTTGGTGGCGATGAAATCCGCTGCCAACGTCATCTCTTGATTGTGATCAAGCTGGTGATGGTGTTCTTGGTTTTGCGCAGCCATTTTTGCTCCGTTGAGTTTGGGCTTCGTTCGACTGCAGCCCTCAGAAACGCGAGAAGACGGCAGGTGTGGAATCTACGCCCGACTGAAGAGGCTCCGCGTCAGCCTTGATTTGAAGGTGACTCCGGGCGGCAGGCTGAGCTGCCCTCTCCAACTTGAGAATCCAGTGCGACGCCCGACTGGTGAGGGAGACCGTGCGCCCCGCCTTGAGCACAAGGTGGCAACCATCCATCTCATCGTCATCTCTTGAGAATTCGTGACCGACGAGTGGGGGTTGCAGCCAACGGGCATTCAGAAACAGTTCAATTTCGCAAGGCTCCTCGCGAGGTAGCCCTGAAAAGAATGGAAATTTGCATGTGCTGTATTTTCATATCAAATGGAAACTAATTTCCAAGGTTGAGCTCGAGTTCGTGACGCCCAGCCAATGCAGACTGACGGGACCTTTCATGACGTTGCCCCGCTTTGACGAACAGGATCGCAGCTTCGTGCTTGCCAAAACCCCTCGGGCTCACTTTCCCCAACCCACCAGCACCGGTTTCCCTCACATGCACCTCCCGTCATGCATCAGATCAAATGAGGCCCCCAGGCTCCAGGCTCCAGGCTCCAGTCTGTCCTCCACGCATGCTGCCCTTCCATTGACACACCATCCTGTGGAACCAGTGCCGCAGTGCCCCCCACACAAGATGTCGATGTCGATGTCCCCTGGGTATTGGCGATCCCACCTTGAAGCCTGGTGTCGCCCGTTTCAGTAAATGACTTGCATTTCCAAGTTCCACGCTTCAGATCGACTGAGATCGGATGCGGGTCGAGCCCAAAGATGGAAAGCTAAATAGCGTCCCCTGCATCGTCTCTCAACTGCCCCCAGCACACTCTGGCTGGCCCTTCCCACTCTTGTCAACCAATGTTATCACCTCTCATTCATTCATCATGAATACTCCGGCGTCTGGCAGCTACCGTGGCGAGTACCATGTTGCCCAGAAGATGCAAGAAGCCACGCTCGCCGACCAGCTACAGTTCCTTGAAGAAGAAACCAAGTACAATCGGGCAGAAATCAACAAGATTGCCGAGAAGCTTGCCACGCTCGAGCAGCCTCTGACGTCTTATGCCGCGAATACCGCGGTAGCACGCACCGAGGTCACGGACGACACGGAGCCCGTCATCCAGGAGTACACATTCCTTTCAGCCAGAAAGACGATCCCAAAAGTCAGAGAATGCACCTTCGCTCAGTTCAAGAACCGCTTCAGGCCCGATGGGAGAGATGGCTGCTTTGCTGTTGACGCCCTCGTCTCGGGGGCGCTTCTGCCCCAAGAGATTGAGGAGGAGCACAAGCTGCGCGACAAGCTCTTCGAGCACCGTGGACTCACACCTGCGGCCCAGATCATCACGTCAAAGGATAGAGGCCTCGCCAACGCAGTCAAGATGGCGATTGCCAGCACAGACCAGATGGCAAAGGTCCAGAACCAAGAGAAGTGGCCTCGTCGCCTTCGCATCCAGGGGCCTGCGCTGCTGCGGATCCTTGCTCGGGTCAATGAGGAGCCCTGGACCGACCGGCCTCGCACGTATTCTCGCCCCTTCAACTCCCTCATCTATCAGCATCCAAAGATGAAGCAAGCACTCGACGAACTTGAGGCACAGTGGGGAGCCGATGTTGGACCAGATGTTGACGAGTACTGCGTGAATGGCGATGAGGAGACCGACCTGGAAACCCGTTCCCAAGCAGGCTCGGTAGACGATATGCAGGAACTTGAACGGGATGAGGATGCCCACGAAGCATCGCTGTACGACTCGCCCAACGCCTTGAGGTGCATGCGGGCTTATGTAAAGTACATTGACAATCACATCATGCCGGCGTACCACCAGTTTGAAAACAAAGATGTCACGTCGAATGCCAGTGTCCGATTCAGTGACCTCTGGTACCTGTTCAGGACCGGCGAGCTTGTTTACCGTCAAGTCGAGGGCGAGATACCAGACCGGCGAGACATCCGCACTGGAAAACGTATTTGGAAGACATATCAGCTTGACTCGGTTCCCGAAAGGCTGGTGGCATCCGTCTCAGACGACACCGAGATCAAAGACGCAGCCGCCGACAACAGTGAGCTGGCATTCACGTTGGGGTGCTATTATGTCGATGTAGATCAGACCGGTGACGGAGAAGGCTTTTGCATAGTCAAGAAAAAGTTCAGGATAGAACAGTTCACCGGCGAAATGCTCGTCAGCGCGTTACCAATTTACCCTATACGGTTTTGCGAGGACTGGAAGGGGCGCTTGAAGCACTCTATAAAGACGGGGGAGAAACTGATAGGCTACATGAAAACAAAGCACTGTTCCTACAGCGGCTGGACCTTGACTCGATCACCCAGCGGCGACCCGGCAACTGACAGCAAAGGAAACCCGCTGCTGCAGCCAGAGCACATCAACAGCGAGGTCATGGTTGATTTCAGCGAGGCGTTTCAGCAATGCCCCATCTGGAGGCCGCCAAAAGCAAGTATGCGGAAGAAGGTCGTCGAGGGCCAAACTGTTCAGGAGGACTTCCGTATCCGCTGGTGGTCGGGTCCAGAACGCAGAAAGCTATTGGGAGAAACAACCGAGCTAATCCCCAACAAGAGCGGTGTAGCCGTGAAGTTGCGCAACGATTACGTCTCTTCTGATCCCTTCCTCGTCGCCCTCGGCGAGAATTCCAGGCGCGTTCAGCCGACCACAGAGAAGGATTTGACAGATGATGCAAAGGCGCTGCTGACCGGAAGAGTGTTTGGTTACGTGTTTCAGGAACGCAAGTTTGCGCTCCTGGCCGTGGAGAGATTGAGGCCTTCGCCCAAGACCGGCTTGGCCCTTGACTTGCTCAAAATCCCACCGGCAATCAAGGAAGCAGTGTGGGGTTCTGTCGAGGGGCACTTCCTGCAGAAAAATGCAGAACGAAAGCTGGACCAGACCTGGGCCTCGCAAGACTTGATTCAGGGCAAAGGCACCGGCCTCTTCATCTTGCTGCATGGAGTTCCAGGTGTGGGAAAGACGGCGACGGCCGAAGCGATTGCGCAGGCCAGCGGGAAGCCGCTCTTCAAGATTACGGTTGGAGATCTGGGCATGACGCCCGAGAAGTTGGAGACCTCTCTGAGAGAGATCTTCCGCCTTGCAAGCATTTGGGACTGTATCTTGTTGTTGGATGAGGTGGATACCTTCTTCTCCCAGCGGTCTCGCGCTGATACGGCAACAACCAAGAACGCCTTGGTGTCGGGTAAGTCGCCCACCCCTCGAACCAGTATTTATTTCATATTTGTGGTTGAAAATGATGTTGACATTTTGTTCACAGTTTTCTTGCGCGTTCTTGATTACTATGACGGCATTCTTTTCCTGACGACGAACAGGGCAGGCGTCCTCGATGAGGCGTTCAAAAGCCGGATCCGTAAGCTCCCATTCTGAGCTTTGCATGTCTACCTTCTTTCATCCCTAACATCGAAGCAGATTTCCAGATTAGCTACCAAGATCTCACCCTCGAACAGACCATTGATATTTGGAAGCTCAATATCAATCGTGTTCGGGAGATAGAGGCCACGCTTGCCACGGTAGAGGGCCGGCGTCCTCTCGTGATCAACGAGGAAGAGCTCCTTGACTTTGCAGAACGCTGCTTCCTCGAGGGCGGCAGAATAGGTCGATGGAATGGCCGGCAGATTCGCAACGCTTTCCAAGTCGCTCGTAGTCTCGCCTACTACGAACATGCCAAATATCAAGAGCGTTGGGCGCGGGAGAGAGCGGCATGCGCAGCAGCAGGAAAGGATGACCCGCCGCCTCTGGGGCCACCGATCCTCGACGTACGACATTTTGATACGATGCACCGGATAACTCTGTCGTTCAATAACTACCGCGCAACCATCCAGGGTGCGACAGACCAGGAAATGGCCCTTGAGCTCGGGTATAGGGATGATGCCTACTCCGACCCACTCATCAAGGGCTGGCAAGCCGATTATCGAGCCCAACGCCAGTCAGAAACTGTAGCGGCCGGAAGCGTTGATGGGGCTTCTCTCGAAGCTGAACCCGTCCGAGCACAACGGCCCAGACAACAGCCCAACGGGGATTGTGACGACCACCAGTCGAGTAATGACAACTTCGTTCACGCATCGCGAAGCCAGCACAGCTTGCAACATCGCGGATCCTTCAATGCTGGGCAACAGGCCCGAAGTAGGTCTAATACCGGCGGTATCGTGATGTCTCCCAATGCAGGCCAGTCACCGAGGTATCCAACCGGCGTCCCCGTCCCACCACCGCGATGGGGCCACATGCGGGATGCCGGCCAGGTCGGCGAATATCCCAATAATTATCTTCAGACACCATCGCCCCCGAGGAATTTGCCTAACTACCGTCTCCAACCGCAGTACGGCAACGAGGGGACGCCAGCTAACATGTCCTCGATTACACCAAGAAATCCGTCACCAGGAATAGGGGAAGGCGGTGTGCCCTTGGGACATGGCGCCGGACCAAGGGATTATGGCCAGGTGTCACAGCAAGACTACTACAACCCTCAAGCTGTTGGTGGCGCTGGCGGGATTTCTCTTTCTCCTTTCGCGGCGAGAGCAGTAGGAGGCGACGGGTTTACTATGCATGGCGGTAGGCATGGATCCCAGAGCTCAGGTAGTTTTCATGGCAGAGGAGGTGGTGGAGGAGGAGGAGGAGGAGGAGGAGGTGGTAGTGGTGGTGGTGGACATGGCCGCGATTCAATATCTCGGTCAAAGGGGGAGTCATTGGAGACAGATTTGGCGATGGATGAAGGATATCAGTGATTATGTTCGCATGTATGCCATTTTTTTAATTTTTTTTATTTTTTTACCTTTTTGCGGATTTGGAGTTAATATAGCGGTGCATACATGCATGATGTTGGATGATTCCTGAGTTGTTTCGCATTTCGCAGTTGGGAGTGTCGTTTTTGAGTTTGCATTGAGTGCAATGGAGAAGGGCGAGTTGATCGGTGTACCTCAACTGCCAATCCTTTGACAGAACAAAATCTGTAATTATAACGTGAATGCGATAAACATGTGAATATTCTTCGGCCGCAACCGGCAAATGCATGATCTCGGTTTTACAAGACGGGTAAAATTTGCTTCTCGAATGCGAGATGCCGCATTCATCAAAAAAAGTGCGCTCCTTATGAAACCTGCTTTCCTTCATTGTGTTTAATTTTAAGGCTCCTGGTGGGGGTGGGCTCTTGACGATCACACCGGCAAATGTTACGCGGAACCGGGGCAAGACGCGCAATGGCTCCCCCCTCAGGAGTTGCACCGAGTGGCTACCGTTCAGTTTGTTACGCGGAAGTGGGTGTCAATGATTGGGCTGTGCACTGGCCTGGTGTGGGCGCATCTTCAGTGATTATCGTCCCAGACGGACGGGTCCAACAAGAATAGGTAGATACCTATTTCGTATCGTGGACGTTTGGTCCAATATTTAATTTTTTTATCGAACGATAATAAATAAATAATTTTTTTATTAGCAGGTGCTCGAATGGTGAATACATGTAACCAGATTAGCGGTCAGATAGCACGGTGTAGAGTCCGAACTGGATGGATGCCTGCCTGCCCCGTCTCAGATAATTTAGGTACTGTAGATAAGGGTGGTACAGCATGCATTTCAGCGCCGCCATTATGCAGCCAGCACCTGCAGCAGCACCTAGTCAACAAGTGTTGAAAATGAAAAGTGGCAGCTTGCTTCCCACACACCCACAGAACGTGGTGGAGGCGTTATTAGTGGGCAGATAAACAAGAAAATTTGGTCCAATGAGGTCAGACTTTGCCCCCCTAATAGACAAATAACCTGTTTACCTGGAAAAGATGATACCTTCCATGGCAGGCACTGTACGTACGGTATAAAGCACACGCACACACACACACACACACACAAATACCTACTCCACCCACACCTAAAATCGTACACGACGTAGGTACATACTTTGATGTGCACCGCAACACACGGATTCGGATACGGAGCAACGCGTACCACTTGCAGGTCCGACGGAGCGTTCAAAAAATATCCATCTCGGATCCATCCTTGACGAATCAGACTTTGCAATTGTGGATTTGGAAAAAAAGGGGGGCTTGTAAAGAGCTAAGAATAAATTCACAGCCGAGGTTGATGAGGGAGAGAGAAAGAGAGGGTATGGAAGCGCATGCGAGAAAGTTGAGGAGAAGATCCGAATCTGACACATCAGGCCCAACGGGAAATAAAAAATAGGGGAAAATGCAAAAGAGGGGCTGGGTGGCCTTTTTTTTTTTTCTTTCCCCTTGACAGAATTCCCATCCCAAACATGGAAATTGACCCTTTTCTTTTCTTGGGGGTTTGTCCCACCTCCCTCCTACCCCCCCATGCAACCTGGCGTTGCGCTGTGTGGGGTTTTTTAAGGTTAGTCTGCACCGACGCTAGGCACCTTGTGATTAGATTTCCAGCCAATCTCTCCAGCTTTCCATTCTTGCCCCAGCAAAGGAGAAAAGCCGAGCAACATGGGGGGGAGATTTTGGAGGATTGGAGACCCTCGGCCAGAAATATCCATCTGTTTATTTATTTATTTTTCTAGAAAGGGGGAAGAAAAGGAAGAGATGAAGATGAGCCGGAAACTGATATCCCAAAAAGTGCCTAATTGAAAATGAACAACCCCCCCTCTCCCTCCTTCCTTCAGGGTCCAATCCCCACATAGTTATAACGAAATAAGCTCCAGAAACACACCAACGTCGCGCAGCATCTGCTGTCCTTGTTGGAGGAACTGCACGCGCATGACGCGCGGCATGGATATGTGGACTCGGATGAATCTAGTTTCGCACACAGTCGTCTTGTTTGCAGGTTGCCCAGTCCAAGGTTTCTTCTCGCCTGCTGCCAAGCGCAATGTTTAGGGGCCAGTTTCGAATGATTCGGTAGGCTAAAAGGAGCAGGTCCGGATGCGCTGTTCACCGCTTGCCAGAGGTGGCAGGCGGTGAATAGGGAGGGAGGATGGAACGCCTGGGCAGGGGGGCTGTGTGCGGATGCGCTAACCATGCTCGGTTTAGATCAGGAACGCCATTGCAACGGCAAGGGTCCCACCAGGGTCTGGACTTTGGAACTTCTGCATCTCCAGGATGGGGACGATTTTTGGGCAAAAATAAACAAGTTTGACAGCCAAAACCTCGGAACAGGAAAACAAGCAAACTTGTCTTTTTTTGCGGGGTGACTTGAATTTTCTTTTTTCTTTTTTTTTTTTTTTTATCCGCCGACGGTTTCAACCGGTCAGACAGAGACAATTGGTTGGCCAGCACAAATCCACCAGAGACGCGGAGTTTCCAAGAAATTTGGATGGGACCGTTTGCCGTCTCGCCTCCCCCCAACTGCGTTTCCTTTCTGCAGCCGCCTTCCAAGAAAGATTGTCGAATTGCGCCGACCCTTGCCCACTCTGGGACATTTCTGCACTACACGACCGGGCTTGGCATCCGCTCGCTTGGCGCAATGGAAAGTCGGTTTAAACTAGAAGGAGATGAGGAGAGAGATTTCGCTCAGCCCTTTTCCCGGGCGGGCAAATTGGCAAATTGCCAACCAAATACGTACTGTAACGGGGGGCCCCGCTACCTACCGTTAGCTTGGTCTGCTCTGATGCGGTGCGGGTGGCCCTGGGGTGTTTGCTGTTGCAGTCGTTCCATTGCTGCAATTGTGGATGCGGATGGGCGCCAGAGGCACCCCATGTGTCCTTTTTCTGGGCAGATCGCAAAGGGGTCTCGACCAGCGTGGGAGCTGGACACCCGACTGACTGCCCATTGAGCACGCCCCTTCCCTCGTTTGCTTCATCTTGGAGTTCCCTTCCCATGGCTTGGCTGCTCCCATCCCAGCAAGTCACTCTCCTCTTTCCGCTGCCAAGGTGAATACCAAGGCGGTAGCCCGTTGGGAGACAGCTTTTCCCAAGAATCTCTCATAATTGTTTAATTCCCCCCCGACCGTTGTCTCTCCTTTGCCTGCCCGTCTCTGGTTCTTTCCTTCGTTCTTTTTCACTCTCTCTCTCATTACAATTTTTTCTTGTCCAGGTTGCTGTTGCTGCGAGACTGGCTGTCGCAACCGAGTCGACTTGAAGATCCAGCTCCCATACTGCTGCCCCTCCAAACGAAGCAAACCTCAAGACACTTACACACAGCAACGGCCACCATCATGTCAGGCCGTGACAGAACAATCACGCCTTGTGAGGTGCACGACCTCATCGCCGATGGCCACATCATCGTCATTTACCAGGACTACGTCCTGAAGCTCGATTCATGGCTGGAGAAGCATCCTGGTGGTACACTCGCCATCTTGCATATGGTTGGCAAGGACGCGACGGATGAGATCGATGCGTATGTTATTCCCGGGTTCTGGTTTCTTTACTACGTACATCCCTGCATGCACCTGCGCTGCATTGCGCTGCATTGCGCTGTCCCCCCCTCCCCTCCCCCCACCAAATCCCTAGACCTTCTAGAATGTCTAGATCTCGACCGACCGATCGTTTGCGCATTCGCACCATGCAGTTTGTTATCAAAGCGCCGATTTTGCTAACACATTCTGCGGGGCAACAGCTACCATCGCCCTCCAACACTCAAGACCATGGGAGCTTTCCGCATCGGGCGAAAACCACCTGGACTTTGGCCAAACTCGACACCACCCATCAGAGGAGGCGTCTACACCAAGCGAGACCCTCTGCCGTCGGTTACCATTTCCTCAGCCGACGACGACGTCGAGGTTGCTGCCGATGAAGTGTCGGATTCCGAATCAAGCTCCGTCAATGATTCCGCAAGCGTAGTCTCTGAGAAGAGCATGCTCACTTCCTACACCTCGGACGAGGACTCTGGCGAGAAGCCGCGCCCCGGGCTAAAGGTCATCTGGAAGACTGCCGACGATGCCTCCAAGACCAAGGTGTTTAATGGCGACAAGGCTGCCTACACCGAGTGGGCCATGGAGCAGGAGGTCGAGAAGGCGCTCAGGGACTACCCATCTGTCGACCCAAAGGTGCAGGTGGACATTCAGAAGAAATACCGAGCGCTGCACCAGCGAATCTACGACGAAGGGCTGTACAACTGCCCCTACCTCGCATATGGCAAGGAGTTGGCCCGCTACTCGCTGTTGTTCAGCGCTTTCCTTGTTGCTCTCCGATCCGAGTGGTACATGACCTCGGCGTGCTTCTTGGGCTTGTTCTGGCACCAGATCATGTTCACGGCCCACGACGCAGGCCACCGCGCCATTACCGGCAACTTCGAGATCGACTCTTTGATCGGCATGTTCATTGCAGACTTTTGCTGCGGCTTGTCCATCGGCTGGTGGAAGAGCAGCCACAACGTCCACCACCTCATTACCAACCACCCCCAGCACGATCCCGATATCCAGAACACCCCGCTGTTTGCCACATGCCCGTCCTTCTTCAAGAGCCTTCACTCGAGCTACTACAACTTCACTTTCGTCTGGGACAAGGCCTGCGAGATCCTGGTTCCTTACCAAAAGTACACCTACTACCCGGTCATGGGCATCGCGCGCTTCAACCTCTACCTCCTCTCTTGGCTGCACGTCATCTCGTCCAGGTCGTCGGGTCTCGGCAACAGCAAGGCATGGTGGATTCGCCCTACCGAGATCGCCTTCATGTCCTGCTACTGGTACATCTTTGGCTATCTCCTTCTCTGGTGCACCCTGCCCACCTGGACCATCCGCGTAGCTTTCGTGCTCGTGTCGCACATCATCACCATGCCGCTGCACGTGCAGATTACTCTCTCCCACTGGGGCATGTCCACGTCGGAGCTTGGCGAGTCCGAGTCGTTTGCGCAGCGCCAGCTCAGGACCACCATGGACGTCGATTGCCCTGCTTGGTTGGACTTCATCCACGGCGGCTTGCAGTTCCAGTCTGTGCACCATCTCTTTCCCCGGGCGCCAAGACACAACCTCCGCAAGATCCAGAAATACGTCATGGAGTTCTGCGAGGAAACCGGCGTTCCATACACCCTTCTTGGATTCGTTGACGGAAACAAGCACGTCATCTCGAGACTCCACGAGGTGGGCGAGCAGGTCGGCCATTTGGTCAACTGCCAAAAGTACATGGCGTCAACAGGAGAGAGCGGGTTGCATTAAACCGGCGTTTACAACATTGCATTTGATGATTTGGAGCAAAAAAATACAAAGGGAATATGGGATCTGGTGTTTTGGTGTGTTTTGTTTTTCTCGCCCTCGGTTGGGCTAGTCGATATGATTTCAATTTTGGTTTTAGATCAGACAAAAGAAGTACATACTATAATAATGATATTAGACGGGCCGCGCGGTCGCTGATATTTCTGTCCAATTCATCGTCCAAATAGATGCGATGATTATCCTCACCAGCGGTGTGGTAATGCATCAGCAGCTTCAAGTACGTAGCCCCTGCAAAATAAGGTTATTATTACGTAGAGCCAGCCATCGACTGAATTAGAATCTATCCCGCCTGCACGTGGGTTTCCTAAAATGCTTCTGGAAGAAAAAGTGGGGGGTTCATACGCGCTCGTCAGTGTCCCCGTGCTCCTCGTGCGTGGCACCCCGACGCCCAGAAATCCGGAACCGACCGCTGCAAGCACCGAGTGCCCTGGGTGGCGCATACCGTCGGCTTCTGAGAAAGAATTTCCCAACGGCGACCGAAGAGGAAAACCAAGGGCAACCCGGGTTTCCCATTAGCAAATCAACCACACTGAATTTTCCAATTCCGTCTTCCGATTCCTCAGCTTTCCCCCCAGTCTCTATTTCCATCTAGCCACTCTTGCTGTCAACGCCGCGCTTCCTTTCTTTGAGCTGAGCGCCAGCAACGAGCCTCAGCATACACTCCGGGCCCCGCCCCCACCATCAAAAAGAAAAACAAAAGATAAACGAGCTCTTGCCTTTCCTCCACACCTACACCACCCCTCCTCAAGAAACAAAAAATAAAAACATACAAAATGTCCTCCAACGGTGCGAATCATCGCGGAAGCGTCTCGAGAGTTCCGATCCCCCTCTTTGACAAGATCGAGCCCAAGGCCAACGTCAAGATGTCGGCCACCGAGCTCATCGGCAACACACCGCTCGTGCGCCTCAACAAGATCCCCCAGTCGCTCGGGATCGAGTGCGAGGTCTACGCCAAGGTCGAGCTGTTCAACGCAGGCGGCAGTGTCAAGGACAGGATAGCGTTGCGCATGATTGAGGAGGCCGAGAGGAGTGGACGTATCAAGCCTGGCGACACTTTGATTGAGCCTACCAGCGGTAACACGTAGGTCTTTTCTGTTCATTTTTTTTTTTAAAAAATTTTTTTTTCTTTTCTGTGTTGTGAAAAGTTGCGCTGACGTTGGAAAATCCATCAAGTGGTATCGGTCTCGCTCTCGTAGGCGCCATCAAGGGCTACAAGACCATCATCACTCTCCCCGAGAAGATGTCGGCCGAGAAGGTGTCGGTCCTGCGCGCTCTGGGCGCCACCATCATCCGCACCCCGACCCAGGCCGCCTGGGATGCGCCCGAAAGCCACATCGGTGTCGCGCGGAGACTGCAGAAGGAGATACCCAATTCTCACATTCTCGATCAGTACACCAACGTGGATAACCCGAGGGCGCACGAATTTGGTACCGCCGAGGAGATTTGGGCGCAGACGGGCGGCAAGGTCACGGCCGTTGTCGCCGGCGCAGGCACTGGTGGCACCATTACTGGTATCGCGCGCGGCCTGAGGAAGCACGACAAGAACATCAAGGTCATTGCTGCCGATCCCGTCGGCAGTATCCTTGCGCTTCCCGAGGCGCTCAATGAGGAGGGCGCGAACCAACCTTACAAGGTTGAGGGTATCGGTTATGACTTCATTCCCGATGTTTTGGACCGCCCTCTTGTTGATAAGTGGTACAAGACGGAGGATCGCGAGTCCTTTCAACTCGCCCGTCGGTTGATTGCCGAGGAGGGTCTCCTCGTGGGCGGTAGCTCCGGCAGCGCCATGGCTGCCACGCTCAAGGCCGTCAAGGACTTTGGCTTCAAGAAGGGCGACGTCGTTGTCGTTGTCCTCCCTGACAGCATCCGCTCCTACCTTTCAAAGTTTGCCGATGATGACTGGCTCGCGGCCAACGACCTCCTCCCCAACGACGACACCAACGTCAACGGTGGCTCCAGCGTTCCTGCAGAGCCCAAGACTCCCAGCCAGACCGACCCCTACGGTGGCGCAACCATCCGCGCCCTTCGTTTGAAGCCCGTCTCCTCGGTTCTCACTACCAGCCAGTGCTCTGAGGCTATCGAGACGATGCGCGACAAGGGTTTCGACCAGCTGCCCGTCCTCACGCCGACCGGTGGCAAGCTTGCCGGTCTCGTTACCCTCGGCAACCTGCTCAGCTACATCTCCCAGGGCCGCGCCTCCCCTCAGAGTCCAGTCAGCGACGTCATGTTTGACTTCAGCCGCATCGACGAGGTCGTCACCGATCCCCGTAACTTTGGCGTTGAGCTCGCGGACAAGAAGCGAAAATACGTCGAGATCACCATGGACACTCCTCTCTCTGCTCTCAGCAGGTTCCTTGAGTGGAACTCTGCTGCCGTAGTCACCGAAAAAGTTGAGGGTGACGGGTCCAAGCCCGTCGCCGTTGTTTCCAAGGTTGATCTTTTGACTTATATGGTTAAGCACAAGCAACTTTGAATCAAAAGTTTTGGAAGATAGATGAATTGAGGATTGTTCAAAAAATAAAAGGGAGGAAAGTTTTCATGGCTTCGGAGTAATTTGTTTCATTGGGCTTATTTTTTTGTATTTTTTTTTTTTTTTTTTGGTGCATTTCTTTGGGTTTTTATCGTTGCATGGAAAGTTGGCAGGAAGAGGAAAGGAGAAATGAATTGTGTCAATAAAGACTCAACGTCTTTATGATCTGAATGGATTATTTGCTCAAACCTTGGGGGGGTTTGGAATGTGTTTGCCGTTGTTTTATGTTCCCTACTAGACTTGTTTGGATGGGCATAGACAGAATTTTCAAGAGGCTCAACCCGTGCGAATGGGGGATAATTAAGGGGCATACGTTTATAGGTTTTTTTTGTTGGACCAAGTAAATATACTCAAAAAGTAAGAACCAAGTACAAGTTATAATTTGTCTTTTCTTGTTATGTGGGAGAAGTGTATTTATTGATTATATGTAATTTTATCATCTCATCCAATCCTCCTTTTCCTCTTCGCTTTCTTGCATTTCCTTGAAAAAAATGAAAAAAATCTCATGACCGTTATTATATTTATACAAACACAATCACACACAATACACACAGAAACACAGCTACCCTATCCACATTGGTCCCCCCACCCCCCCCACCCCCCCTTGTCCATTAAACCCTCTCACCAAGCCACTTCCACCATTTATCAACACCTGGCCCATCGCCGATGACGTTGCCCCCAATGATTTCCACCTCGACGTCAAACTCCATCATCTGCTCAAACTTGAACTTTTCGCTTCCGTCCCCGCCGAGCCAGCCGTCGTCCTTGTCCTCGGTGATGTCGTCCTGCCCCACGCCCGAATCCAGCAGGCCTTTGCTCCTGGCGGACCTGATCCTCCCCAGCTCGGCCTCGAGGCTCGACTTGACCAGGCTCGCGGGCAGGGCCGTGAACAGGTCCATCTTGTTGGCGGCGATGAGCACGGGCACCGACGCGGGCGCCCTGGAGCCCTTGCGGGAGTGGAACCGGTTCTGGAGCGAGAGGAGCACGTCGTAGAGGTACGACGCCGTCTGCGGGAGCAGGTCGTCCGAGGAGAGCGTCGAGGCGTCGAGGAGGAAGACGACGGCCCTCAGCGGGGCCTTCTCGCCCGAGTGGGGCACCTTGATGGACGCCTCGGGGGAGCGGAGCTGGGCGAGGACGGCCGAGGAGCGGAGCTTGGGGTGGCCCGGCGTGTCGATCAGGAGGAACTTTTTGGTCGAGGTCGCCGCGGCCGAGTCGAGGTCGGTTTTGTACGTGTGCGAGGGGGAGATGGAGAGCTCGGTCGAGGATGGGGAAGAGGAGGTGTGCGTCGGCGCGGGCTCGGGGTGGTCGGGGGAGGCGGGCCCGCGTTCGAAGAGCGTCACCAGGGCCGTCTTGCCCGACCCCGAAGGGCCGACGAGGAGGACGGACGGGAGGGTGGTGTAGGGCGTTACTGACGTGTAGAGCAGGTGGAGGATAATGGGGCCGACGAGGAGGAAGAGCAGTCCGATGGCCAGGACGGTGGGGGACGGGTTCATGGCGCCTTCGATGAAGGGCTTGATGTACGTTTCGAGGACCGACGACGACATGGTGGCGGCTCGGCACGGCTCAGCTGTGTTATGCTGTGCTGGCAATGTCGTGGCCGTGAGGTTTTGAGTGGGAAGGAAGAGAGAGAGGGAGGGTTGTTCACGGTTGTTTGTTGTTCGGTTCGAGATGCTCGGGAGGCGACGGGAGAGAAAGGATGAGGGCGTTTATATTTTTTGGGTTGCTGTGCTGGGCGGTAAACGTCGAGATGGTCGGTCGTCCCGGGTGTGAAAGATCCGAAAGTGGAAGCTATGGCACCATTTCTGATCTGATCGGCTCACTTCTTTACTGGGGAATTTTAGATTGTGGATTTATCTTGGCCCCCGTTGCGATACCTTGTTGGGGGAGCTTGGACACCTTGCGCAATTGACTGTCCACGGCCGGCAGCCCCACAGCCAGCATGGCAAAGCCCCAACCGTTTTCCCAAAAGCCGTCCAGTGAAAGGTGGGTCTTCCCGGCTGTCAAAAGACCCCCAAAAACTTGCCTCTCACATTTAAGGCGGACGAATCACGGCACAGCATGGACGGATTACTGCGGGCTCGGGTTGGGTCCGGCTCAGCCTCGCTGTGCCTGGCGCTCAGCAGTTGGTTCAGGTTGGGGGCAGCTGGGGCTTCGGGATTCGGATACAGGTTTACAGACAGAACAGAGAGACACAGACACCGGATCTTCGAGAATAATAAGCTGCCTTGCCGCAGCAAAAAAAAAAAAAAAGGATTTCAACCCGTTGCTTGTGTTGCGCGCGCTATTCCTTTCATAATTATTCTCAAGTTGGGAATCTTTTTCTTCTTTTTACCCCCATAGAATAGCTGCTTATTTATTTATTTATTTTCTTGAAACAGCTGTTCATTGCATCGATACGGAATTGTTACGGATTACAATTTTATTCTCCAACGGAATCTAGCCCACGCTTGGCGGCACAACAGGACACCCCCCAGGAACCACGAAACCGCGATCGGCAACTTTGACGATTTAAATATCGGCTTCCGCGATACCGCGCGCGCCCAAACCCCCGAAATATGGTGCAACACGAATCTTCGGCGACGCAGCCCGCGAGCGGTGCTCCCGCGCAACCTCCGTCAAAGTCCGAGACAGCGACGCCGAAGCTGAACAATGAGGTGGAGCTCGGGAGCCTCCCAGGGGACGGGAACCAGAAGGAGGACATCATGCAGATGGCGAGGACAGGAGATATTGCCGGCATGGAAAAGCTGTTTGAGTCGAGCGACTACGACGCGACGTATACCGACGATGAGGGCATCACTCCATTGCACGTATGTTTGGATTGCATCCGAAGCTTCCGAGGCGTTGGCCCTTGCAGAAGACGGTGACTGACGCTTCTTGATTTGCTTGACAGTGGGCGGCCATAAACAACCAGTACGCCATGTGCAAGTTCCTCATCGACAAGGGTGCCGAGATCAACAAGAAGGGGGGCGAGAGCATTGCGACGCCGCTTCAATGGGCCGCCCAGCGATGCCATTACTATACCGTCCACCTACTGCTCCAACACGGCGCCGACCCCTTGATCACTGATTCCCAGGGGTATAACACGCTCCATATCAGCACGTTCAACGGGAACCTGCTCCTCATCGTCCTGCTCCTGCACCAAGGCATTCCGGTCGACGTCGAGGATGCATACGGCCACACGGGCTTGATGTGGTCCGCCTACAAGGGATACCCGCAATGCGTTGACGTCTTCCTCCGCTGGGGCGCCAGCGTCCACGCAAAAGACGAGCAAGGCTTCACGGCGCTGCACTGGGCGCTGGTCAAGGGCAGCGCAGGATGCATACAAAAACTTCTCGAGTACGGCGCCGACAGGTTCGCCAAGACGACGACGGGCAAGACGCCCGCCATCACGGCAAAGGAGCTCAACACGGCGGGAGCATGGCAGAAGGCCCTCAGCGAGTGCGGTTACGACGAGGATGCCAACCTAATAATACCGAGCTGGCCCGGGGGTAGCTACATGCAGAAGGACAGGAGAGGCTTCACCACAAAGTTTTTCTTTTTATTGCCCTTTATCCTGGTGTGGAGCACGCTTCAGATATTTGCTGGGATGCCCGTGTTTGCCGGTGTCCCGATCGGGCTTGTGGTTGCGTACACGCTCATGTGGGTTGGCAGGCAGGTTCTTCAGTATGCGCCACCAGATATGAGGGCGTTCGAGAAGACGGTAGGCTTTTCATTTCCTCTCTCTTCCTCTCTCTCTCCTCCCCGTAAAATCCCGACACTGGGTCTAACTTGGGTGCGGCAGCCTTGGATGACGGGCATCTTCGCAGCATCACTCTTTTACGCAGGATTAAACTGGATCACCCGCGTCTTCCCGGAGACGGCGTTTAGGGAAGGTTAGTAAAAACAGCCACATATTTTGAGCCAGAACCAGCCAGATTACTGACAGCCGCGCAGACGGCACCTGGCTGTTCAATTTTCTCTTTGCCATGTTCTACGGCATGACGGCATTTTTCTACGTCCGGTGCATGGTTGAGGACCCTGGTTTTGTGCCAAAGATGAACGGCATCGCTGAGCAGAAGGCCGTCATCGATGAGCTGATCAGCCAGTGGAAGTATGACGAAGCCCATTTCTGCGTTACGTGCATGATCCGGACGCCATTGCGAAGCAAACACTGCAGGAGGTGCCAACGTTGCGTTGCAAAACATGATCAGTGAGTGCCCGCCTCACGCCCTGATTTCATCCGTCCCAAAATTCTTGTGTGCTAACACGACCTCTTGCGTAGTCACTGCCCGTGGGTCTACAACTGTGTTGGCATCAACAACCATCGACACTTCTTCCTATACCTCATCAACCTCACCCTCAGCATCATCACTTTTGACTATCTCGTCTATCTTTATTTCAGCCAACTGATTCCACTGAGACCGGCCTCGGATGAGCAGTGCAACATTCTCTCGCCAACGCTGTGCAAAGTTATCAATGCTGACGCCTACACCCTGCTCATTACCATCTGGGCCACCCTGCAGCTGACGTGGGTGGGCATGCTGCTCTTCGTTCAGTTTGTCCAGGTCGCACGCGCCATGACGACGTACGAGAACATGTTTGGCGTCAACCGCACATCTCACATCTCACTCGCTTCGGCCTTCACCTCAACCGGCGCACCTCTGGATCCATCACAGCAACCTCCGACAGGGGCGGATGCTGGCGGCGAAGGCGGCCACGGACACGGTCACGGCCACAGACACGGCGGTATGCTCAAGACCTTGACCCGCTTGCTCGGCGTCGACATCTTCATGAACACGGCAAGGGGCAGAGGAGCGGCAACGACCAAGAACAAGCGGAAAAGCAAGAACCCTTACAGCCGCGGATGTCTCAACAACTGTAAGGACTTTTGGTGTGACCCCGCGCCCGTGTTTGGACAAAGAGAGACTGGTGCGGCCCTCTTGGGTGGACAGCGGGTGAACTACACAGAAATGTATGAGAGCCCAGCCGTCATGGATATCATTGGTAGAGGTACGAGGACTGGAGGGTACGAGGCCGTCGCTGGAGACGAGGTTTGAAGGGGGGAAAGAGGAAGCACCGTAACGATCTCAATGAATTGCGTATGACGTTCCCCCCCCCCCCCCAGAGCCTCCCTTTTTGAAGGGGAATTGGGTCCACCCAAGTTGGACGGGGACCGAGGATCAGTTGCATGCGATGGGGGAGCACGTTTGGGTGTGTTTATGAGGCTGTCAAGACGGTTGCTGCTGTCGTGGTTTGATGCTGCCGTGGTTGATGATGATGAATTATTTTAATACGGAATAGACTGTGACACACGCAGGGTGGATGCCGAGGGAGGGGGGAATGGTATCATTCGCAGGCCGGGACTATTTACAAGGTGCGCATCTGGTTTCCGTGTCGGGGCGTCCGGCAGGACTGGGGGCCTGAGCGCACTAGTGAAAATCTAACCCTCCGATGGTGGGTACGGTGTGGTGAATGTTTAGTCGTTGGCTGTTTGTTGGCCTGCGTTAGTTCCCATAGCAGTAGCTGATATCATTCCCGCCCTCTTCTCCCGCTTTCCTTTTCCCATCCGCCCGTCCCGGGCGGAACGCCAGGCCCCGCAGGCCCCCCTCCTACAACAAGATGGCGGCGAGTAAAGCTCGCCTTGTGGGGAATTTCACAATCCTGCTTTCAAGTGACCAACATGTTCTCCAATCATGCCTCCCGGACCAATGCGAAACGACAGTGTTTGTTTTTAAAGAAAATAAAAATAAAAATAAAAAAAAAACATAAAAAGAAGGACGAGTCGGAGGTTTTGACGTAATTAATAATACGATGTGGGTGGTACGCGGGACTGGGGTAGGTAATGTTGTACCGTACCTGACTTTACGGCTGAAGGTTGACCTGCCCGTGCGCCAATCTTACGCCGAGAACGATGGGACGATACAACCCCAAGACCCTGTGGGGGGGGGGGGGGATTTGATAGTTTACCATAGCGATGTCCGACCCGGACCACGTCGCCACGACCGATTGCCAAGGTTCCATTCAAACAAGGGTGTGGGGGAGGTTGGGAAGGACGGGAAGGTTGTATGGATGTTGTTTGTAGTAGTATTATGTCTAACTGCCCTGGATGAGTGAGATCCCTGCTTGAAAAACATGTATAAATCCGACTACGTCCCCTCTATCCCATCCCACATTCCTGAGCTCCCGAGCCCTCACCTTTCTATTGTTTATCACTTTAACAAGTATTCCCAAAAGGAAACCAACACAAGCAAGAATGCGCTTCCCGGTCCTTTCCGCCCTCATCCTCCTCTCCGGAGTGAGCTCCTCCGCCGCCGACAAGAAGGACAAGCCGTCGTCGTACAGCATCGAACGCACGCTGGTCAAGGAAACAGGCGACGGATCCGGCAAGGAGTTCGTCCACAACAACGTCACCTACTACATTGCCAAACCCAGCCCCGCCAACCCTCGGACCAAAGCCCGCTCCGACATTGCGGTTCTCTACCTGACCGACGTGTACGGGCTGCCGCTGCCCGAAAACCAGCGCCTGATGGACAGCTTCGCCATGGCGGGCTACCTCACGGTGGGACCCGACCTGTTCCAGGGCGTCCCCGCGCCCAACGACATCAACACGCCCGGCTTCAACACGTCCGTGTTCCTCGCCAAGCACACCCCCGAGGTCACCGACCCCATCGTCGCCTCGGCCATCGGGTACCTGAGGGACAAGCTAAAGGTGAAAAAAGTGGCCGTCGCGGGCTACTGCTACGGAGGAAAGTACGCCTTCCGCTTCGTGGCCGGCGGCGGGGCCCAGCAGGCCATCGCCGACGTGGCCTTTTCGGCGCACCCCAGCCTGCTGACCGAGAGCGAGATCAGCGCCGTCTCCAAGCCCATGGCCGTCGCCGCGGCCGAGACCGACTCGCTGCTCAACGTCACCGCCAGGTCCAACATGGAGGTCCTGCTCAAGGAGACGGGCCAGAGGTACCAGGTCAACCTGTACTCTGGCACCCCGCACGGCTTCGCCGTCAGGGCCAACCTGAGCGACCCCCAGCAAAAGTACGGCAAGGAGGAGTCGTTTGTGCAGGCCGTCAGGTGGTTTGATACTTTTTTCATCACCAACGGGGTATAAAAAGAGAAAAATAAACAGTAAAAAAAAAAAAAAAGATGATGATATGAGAAAGATGAGGGAAAAATAATGATAATGATTTGGAGTATTTTTTTTTCTTGGTTAATTCTCACAAATTAAAAATAATGAAAGAATTTTTTTGACAAAATTACCAAATCCGTTCCCTCAGTGCTCTATTTGTCTTGCTTGTACGGTGACAGACAGACCTTGGTATATCTAGACCGAATTTGGATAAAGCTTGAAAAACGTTCTTCTTTGTGCTTGAAACTTTGATTCCTAAAAGAGGTAAATGGGGGTGGCGGCTCGCCTAGATACCTGTTGAGCTTTTCTTTGTTTGGAGAGGACTCAAGAGAATCATAAGAAACAAAGTGTTATGTGTAATGATGCCAAATGTCGTTCAAAAAAAATTTTCTTTCCCTTTCTTCTTCTCTGCTTCCTCCAAATAATCAATCTTGACCTAAAAAACACAGGATATAATTATCTTTGATCCTACTTATCTTGGGGAAAACCAAAAAAAAAAAAAAAAAAAAAAAATGGCTGCCCAAGAGAAAATGCTCCATAAATTCAAAGCCGCCCAGCTGAGCGGCAGCAGCGGCCTAACTCCCCCCTCAAAGTTTCGAACCTTCACCGTCGCCGTGCGCGAGATGCGCGAGGGAGCGAGGCAGGGGAACTGGGCGGCCCACATGCTCCCGGCCCTCAGGGTCCACGACTACAACGGCGAGTACCACATTGAGAGCTTTGACCAGGCGGTCGCGTACCTCAAGGACGAGCAGCTGGGGCGGAACCTGGGGTACATTCTCGCCGTCATACTGCTCCAGACCCCGCAGGGGGTCGACGTCGAGACCCTGATGGGGTCCGCCGAGGGGGTCAAGCAGCTGCACGCCTGCGTGACGCTGTGGGATTACATCACAAAGGGCTGCGGCCAGGAGCCGCACACGGCGGCGAGGTCCGTCTGCGGCAAGATACTGAAAAAGTACTTCAAGGGCGAGAACGATGGCGAGCCCGACACCGTCAGCGCTTATTCTGCTTGGAGTTCTCGCCAAGTTGTCAAAGAAGGTGGGCGGGATGCCCCAATGTCAATTAGAGAACTCTTTGAAGGCAATAATTGAAAAGCGTGTTTTTCAACTTCCTGTCCATCCCCTCCATTTTTTTTTTTTTTTTTTTTTTTCTCTCTCTTTTTAGTTTATTCTGTTTTTTTTTTCTTTTCTTTATAGGAGGTTGTCTTCTCCCCACGTCTTGATGATTTACTTAGTTAACCTCTGTACCTAAATCATTGGACATTTATTTCAAAATATCTTACCTCAAGAAAGATTGCAAGGGGAAACAAAGAATATATATATATATGTGTGTAAAGGGGACGGGGAAGGGGCGGGGCGTTTGAGGATGGGTAGCGTCCGTTTATGGCAGGCCTCAGCTCATGGACGACCATGCTCGCGATGTGCCATACAAGTGTAATATTTCCTCACGTATTTGACATTGAGTTGGGAAATATATTTATATGTCCAAGAAATTCCTTTCGAACCGGTTTTGAACAGTTGACGTACGCAAAGATGTTGATTCACTTAACTAATCAACCTTGGCTTGCTTTTTTCATTTTTTTTAAAAAACCCCAAGAGACACAAAATAAACAGACGCACGCGGAATAATGATCAAGAAAATAGACAAAATCAAAGAAACAATGATTAATGGAGAATTGCCAGGTATTCATAAATATATATAATATATAAAAGACGTATCAGAACCTCTTAATTATCATCTGGGTACCCAATTCATAAAGCAGGTAGGGAGGAGGCACATGAAAGAGAACCATTGATGTTAGGTAATTATGTATGATATCGAATTAAATATAGACATTAAAATAAAATAAAAAACATTAGTGTAAAATATCCCATAACATATCCCCCTTTTGTATCCAACTCTTTTGGTGTGTCATCGATAATAAACCCTATTCATGATCATTTCTGAAAAACGTCTCATAATAACCGCGCAACCGTATATCCTTCAAAAAAACATAACCGACAAGTTATGATGTACCATAAAAATAAATTCAGCCTTGAAATTTTTAATTTTTTTTTAAAAAAAAAGCCCGTGTGCGCAGTAATTGCGCGCGCCCGTGTGCGACCGACTGACTTGCGTAAAACGTTCCAGCGTTCCGAGGGGTATCTTTGTTTTTTTGTGAAGGTACTAGGTAAGTAGGGTAGTAAGGTGGGCAAAGCAATTTGTGCCTTCACCTCCCCCGTTTACCAATCCCAAGAGCAAAACAAGAAATAATGATTAATGTAAAAGTTGTAGGCGTTGAGAATGATGAGAGGCAAGGTGTGGTACCAAGGGAACCCGTTGACCAACCGGTACGTGACGGCGCTGATGACGCCGCCGAGCGTGAGGATGGTCCACAGCCAGCAGAGGATGCGCATGTTGCGGAACTTGTTGGTCTTCTTGTGCGCCTTCTTGTCGCCAGAAGCGGCCCAGAGCAGCTCGATACCGAAGAGGCGGTCCTTGATGGCCGTCAGGTAGGCGTACGACTGAACCACCATGATGTGCTGCACGTTGAAGCCGTACTTGGCTTTGGCCCACACTCTGAACAGGATCGATCCGTAAATGATGGAAGGGATGGCGAAGGCGAGATTGTAGTACTTGAACCATTGGGGGCGGAAGATGAGCAGGAGAGTACCGGGGATGGGGGAGATGAAGATGCCGAGAGAAACTGCAGAGTAGTAGAGGAGACCTGAAAACAAAAATACTTGTCAATTCTTTGCTCCTTTTGTCGTAATCGATCTGCCAATCCCCCCCACAAAAAAAAAAAAAAGGACTTACCGCAAAGATAGCACACTTTCTGCATGAAAGTGAGATTCGAAACCCAGAAGTGCTTGGTCGTCAAGAGGGTAGTACTTCCTCTAGCCCAACGCATCTGCTGCGAGAAGAAAGACCGAGGAGTGTTGGGGCAGATACCGGTAGCCAAGCACAACGGAACGTACTTGACCTTCCAGCCACGATCAACAGCGCCGAATCTTTTTGTCACGCACAGTCAGTATAAAAGCCTTCTCCTCCCAAACCTGGCGATCATCAAAAGGTTGGAACTCACCCAGTATGCACATCCTCCGAGAAGCCAATTTCAGCCGTGCCGCCAACATCAACCAGCGCAGCACGTCTGTAAACAGCGTTACTTCCGACACAGATCGAAGCGCCCCACTTGTTGCGGTTGACCTGCACAACACGATAAAACAGTTCCTGGGTCGCGCCGGCGCCCTGCTCAACCCAAGTCTGGTCCTCGGTAACCCTGAAGAACTGAGGCGATTGAATGATGGCGGTCTTGTCGTCAGCCATGTGCTCTACGACCAATTCCTTCAAGAAGTCCCTGCGGGGGCAGAAGTCGGCATCGAAGATGGCAAAGAAGTCTCCCTGAGTCCTGGAGAATGCCCAGCGAAGATTGCCTGCCTTGCGGAGTCTGGGCCTGTCATCACGAACAATGTACTCGAAGCCGTACTGCTTAGCCAGCGCGGCGACCTCGGGCTGGTTTCCATCGTCCAAGACATAAACCTTGAGCTTGTGAGCAGGCCACTCGAGCTTGATGATGTGCCTGTAGGTGTTCTCCAAAATTTCCAAGGGTTCCGAGCAGCAAGGCAGGTAAACGTCGACGGTCGGCGCGGTCTCGTCGTTGATGGGGTACTTCTCAACGATGTCGCAATGCGCCTTGTAGTCCCAGTCCCTGCCGATGACGCCAACGGCGTACGAGATGATGAGGTAGATGTTGAGGAAGCCGACAAAGACGCCGTACCAGGCAAAGATGGACGAGCAGACGGCAAACAGCCACATGCCGGCCGACAGGGTGAAGAAGGAGAGGAGACCAAAGATGTAGAGAGGGATGCGGTTGGTGTGGAGGTACATGAGCTTCTCCTTGTCCGTTGGGCCGGTGGGGAAGACCAAGCCCGGTTCCTCGCGGGGGCAGTAGGTTCTCCTGAAGGCTTCATACCCGCGCTTGAAAGGGTTCTTGGGCTTGGGCGCTCGGTTTTGGCCAACCGTCTCCGGGTCAGAGGTGATGAAGACGGGAGGAGAAGCCGTCTTCTCGACATCACGGCCGGAGTCAGGGATTCCGCCTGCCTTCTCATTGACCACCTCTTCTTCGGCCGGTGTTGACGGAATATGCGTTGCCGGAGCAGGCGTCTTGATGCAAAGGTCAGTCAACCATCACGATGCTGCACAGGAAGTGGGCTTCTTAGCTTACAATTGCGTCCTGGGTCTTGGTCTGCAGCGTCGGTGCAGGAGCTGTGACAGGTGGCTGTGATTGATCCTGTTTGGGTTGAACACACATTAGCGCCTCGGACAAATCACACCATCAAGTCGACGTGGCACTTACACTTGATGCCCCGTTCGACTGCCCAGTCTGTGCTAATGAGACGTCGGAAGGAGTACGGAAGGGATCCCGAGCTGTTGGGCCACCGGGTGTAAGGGAACCGGAATTCCCGTCTTGTGCTGCCATTCTGATGTTTTGCTGGACAGACTTGTTTGAAGAGTGCGTGCTGAGAAGTGAAGCAGGCGAAGCAGCAGCAGCCGAAGGAGTGAAAAAGAGCGAGAGACCAAAAAGAGTGAAAGGGCAAACCCCGAGCCAGTCAAGTACTCGCAGATCCCGATGCAGTGGGTGTGGCAGAACTGCAAGATGGTGGTGACGAGGATGTGAAAAAGGAAGAGCTTTGTGCAGAAAATTTAACGTCGTCTGGCAATGTACGGTGACGGTCGTCTACCCAAGTCACACCAAGGGCCCCTGATGGCGGCGGTCCTGGCGGAGTGACACCGAGAGAGATAGAGCGAGAACTATTGGAAGCTGAAGACGGGGGGGTCGAGACCGGAGCATTGCTGAAGTGGAGGATGGATGATCGACTTCATGGGTGGAAATGTCACTAAACTCCAAGACAGCGAGGGTGCCTTGCAAATCTTCGACATGGGCAGGCGAGGAGGCTTTGGGATTAACGAAAAACATTTTGGAAGCCTGTCAGCTAAGCTCAGGAACCAGGATGCGGCTCAAATTGCGGTAAAAATTCAAGATTAAACGGAATAAGAGGAAAAAGAAAATACAGAATAGAAGATGTTTTGGAAGCAGGCCGGTGGCACAGGGGATATGCAGGTACCCTTCTGCCAAGCGCCCGATCCGCGACCAGAGGCCTCTCTGATTAGATGATATAGAGTGCAGCGCCAACAGTCCCGATGATCGTCAATCCCGATAGCCAAGGTGACGGTCGAATGCCGGCAGCTGTGGATTTGGGTCTAGAGCAGATCGGACCCACGGGCAGCAGTGGGGCTTCTCCGGTCAACAAGCATATGTCGAACTCGGGTGCCGAGAAGGTGACAGTCCCTGTTGAGTAATATGCCTCTGTGCCAAAGCTGATCAATCCCACCTGGGTGTCCTCTGGCAGTAGTCCGTTGCGCCATATGTGCTGGATCAGCGGTGATATGTCTTCGTGAAAGGACGTCTGGTTGGATTCGGCGATCCACGTGAAGACCATCGTCCCTCTTTGGTTCTTTCCGCGATACAAGTTGCTGAGAGCGGGTTAGCACGTGCCGCATGACAAATCTTCATACATAGGGGTGGGGATCAACTTGCAACTCGACCCCTCCGACGGTCGTGTTCCCGCAGCAGGACGGGTCGTCCCAGCCCAACGGATAGGGCTTGCCAAAGGTGCCCAGCCAGATCATAATCTCCGTCTCGGCCTTGACCTCATAATGCGCATTGTCAGGGTCGTGATCCGCAAAGATGTCAAAGGCGACATTTGCTATCACGTCTTGCGCTGACATGCCGGATTCATCGATGGTACCAGCCGGGTGGGGTGAAGATCCTGTCCCCATTGACCACACGGTTGACAGTCTCAGGTAGGAGATGTTCGACAGGGGTACCGTGCCAGCGTCAGGGGTGGTGAGCTTAACGTGGGGGTAGGAGTGCACCCTGTCCCGACCTGTGGGCCATTCCCATGTCGCGTCGAATGCTGGCGGTGAGTTGCGCACCTAGCCACGCCGAGCATGCCCCACTCTCAGTCAGCCACCAAAACAACCACGACAGCAAAACACCAAAAAGAAAGATCGGCCTGTGCAACCAGAGCGGCGCCGCTAGGCTGAGGAGACGGGTAAGGATTGACGGTAGGAAAAGTACATCACTTACCGACATGCATTGGAAACCTTGGTCGTCAGCGTTCCATGCATTCGGAGTATCTGACGTAGCATGAGTCGTCGTGTCCCAGGGGTCTCTTTGCCGTCTGATTGGGCAAACTCACAGACAAGATCCCTCGATTTATCCGTGTAAGACTTCTGGCCGCAGATGGTTGTATCGTACACGTTTTCGCCTGCCGTACGTTTGACCCACAGGGCGATAAAAATGGCGCGACTGAGACACCGCATTTTGCAATCAGTGCGTGTAGCTGAAAAGAGAGGCGTCGTTAGAGATGTTTAGGGGAAGGAAAGGCTGAATTTGCTAGCGAACTGTGGAAATGATTGATAAAGCTGTGCTTGTGCTTGTTGCCCTAGACCACTTCTCGCTGCCCCCTTTACGTTGAGAGCAGGTGCCGCCCGATGAACCTGACACTGCCGAAGGATGCCTTTGGCACACGGAATTCCGGAGGTTGCACGAGCCTGCCGGCCTCAGGGGTATCACTGATCGGCCATTACGGTCGGGACGGCGGCAGTGGTTGCGAAAGGCACCAGAGCGACACAGCATATGCCAGACCTCGTGAGACAATTTCACAAGCCTCCTAATTCCTTTCCGTCCTTGCTAAGTCGAGCCGCGTTAGATTATCCTCTCCTCGACAGCACCAAGGTGGAGAATCAAATTTCTTGGGTGGAGCAGGTCATTGTTCAAGAGTCGAGTTGGTCGAGACCAGCCAGAACGAAAAAGAAATGTGAGGCGTGAAGGGTGCAGGGAAACGGTGAAAAAACCATGCAGGGGATGGGCCCTGCAAGATCGCCACAGGTAGCCAGGATCGATAGGCTGTCTGAGATAAGCTATTGTCCAATTAAGGTTGCCAAGCGATATAGCTTCGGACAATCGTTTTTTAACAGCCGGCCAATCATATATAACAAAAATGCCAAGGCCTCATATTCATTGCAAGAACGCCGCAGGCGCCTTTACCGCCTCGGCGTGCAAGCCGCAAGAGCCAAAAAAATGAGCAAAACCCCCTGAGATGGCTACCGTGCAAGGCGGAGGCATTGTTGACAACGGACGCACCACACTCTCTTGCAGATGAGATGATATACTCATCACACCACCCGTGGCGCAAACACGCGGGCCTTTCGGGCAACACGGCGTCCCTTGCCCTGCCCGAACCCCGGCCCACGACGTGACGGGTCAGTGCATTCCGGCGCTCGATGGTCTGGAACTTACCAGTACTACGGATATGGGGCCAGTGCCAACGTGCCCACTAAAAGACGAAGATCCTTGCACCAGATCCGTTTGCCCTTGCCAGATCCAGACTCGAGAGAGGATAGTACCAGGCTGAAGTTGGCGGCCGGCCGGAGTTGTCCGTGCTGTCCGGAGATGTCGTTGTTATCCACCAAATTGCGCCTCCGACCAAGGAGGATAGGCGAGAAAAAATGGCGGCGGTGACATGTCTCTCGGTATCAATCCTGGGAATGACTTGGCCAGCAGTGATGGACGATCTTGATAGACGTGCTTGCGTTCGCTCTGGGAAGGTGCACGAAAAGGACAAGAGTGCTGGCGCTGTATACGCAGCATTAGTCACAGAGCTGAGCTTGGCGCAGCCCTTCCCCGTGCAAAATCTCAATGTGGAGGGAGCTTGTTGACGTAGTCGCACAACTGAGCAGTATATATCCTCCCTTGACGCGTGCCGAGTTGTTCATGCCGAGGATTCTTCACTTCAACAAACTCAGGCCGTAGTACAAGAGCTCTCTCAAGGGCACAAAAGACTGTGTACAACACTCAACTGCAACACCTCTCAGCGTACACTGTTGAAGCTGTATCCAATGGACCCCTCTAGCTCCCCTTCTAGGCTGCATGACGGCAGACCGTCATTGCAGTCCGCTCTTTCTCGATCGCTCCCAAGCTCCCAGTCGATTCACTCCTCAATCAGTCCCGGCATCTCAACTCCTAGCTCCTGGAACGCAAACCCATGGCTTCGAGGCACTCCGGATACTTCTCCACCAAGCTCTGGAGCAACCTCCCCCCAACTCAAAGCTCAAGTCTCTGCAAACGACGGTAGTCTCTCGCCGGTGCAGGGGTCCCTTGAGGACTCCCGAGACTTTGGTGCTGCCAAGAGCATATGCTTCGTCGGAGCAGGGTTCGTCGGTATGATGTCGATCTGTTTGAACTCTCTGCCTTTGACACCGACTAACACTCTGCGCAGGAGGGCCGACGGCTGCCGTGATTGCCTACCACAACCCGAGTATTCAGGTCAACGTCGTCGACCTGAACGAGCAGAGAATCGCGTCTTGGAACTCGGCGCACCTCCCCATCCACGAGGATGGCCTCCTCAAAGTGGTTCGTGTGGCTAGGGACGGCACCCAAGACGCCGTTGTTCGTCTGCCTGATCATGGTTCCGAGCCCATAGAACTGAAGGCGCGCGAGCCAAATCTGACCTTCTCCACAAACGTGATCGGAGCCATTGAGGAGGCCGACATCATCTTCATCTGCGTCAACACGCCGACGAAGACACAAGGTCTTGGAGCTGGCTCCATGGCGGATGTAAGTGCCGTCGAGGGTGCCACCAGGACGGTAGCAAAGCATGCTAGGCAAGGCGCCATCATCGTGGAGAAAAGTACTGTCCCGTGCGGCACAGCCCGGATGATTCAGGATATCGTAAGTTGAGTTCGAAAAGTAATGCACCGATGACATGTGGCTAACAGGCACCAGCTTCGCTATTACCGCCCTGATACCGAATTCGAAGTTTTGTCGAACCCAGAGTTCCTTGCCGAGGGCACCGCGGTCGAAAACCTCATGCACCCCGACCGGATCCTCATCGGAAGCGCCCAGACGCTCGCCGGCCTGCGGGCGGCCGCCACCTTGAGGGAGGTATACGCCGCCTGGGTTGCCCCGCAGCGAATCATCACAGTCAACACCTTCAGCAGCGAGCTGTCCAAGCTCGTTGCCAACACAATGCTCGCTCAGCGCATCAGCAGCATCAACGCCGTCAGCGCCATGTGCGAGGAGCTCGGTCTCGGGGCTGACGTCGACGATGTCAGTCTCGCCATCGGCAAGGACGGCAGGCTCGGCTCGAGGTTCCTCCAAGCGGGTGTCGGCTTCGGGGGGTCATGCTTTGAGAAGGATATCCTCAACCTTGCCTATCTCGCAAGGGAGATGCACCTTGATGTGGTCGCTGACTACTGGCTGGCCATCCTGAGGATAAACGAGGATCAGCGTCAGCGGTATGCTCGGAACATTGTGCGTGAGCTTTACGGTTCACTCCGCGGCAAGAAGATCGCCGTGCTTGGGTTTGCCTTCAAGGATGGAACCAACGACACCCGAAACAGCATCGCCGTCCACATCATCAAAAGTCTGGCCGAAGAGATGCCCCGAGAAATCACCATCTTCGACCCTGGCTGTGCGACGCACGAGATCCTCGAGGAGATTGAGAAGGTTGGCCTGACCTCTGCTCAGCTCGAGAGGATCAAGATTTGCACCAACTGGAGAGACTGTGTCCAGGATGCTAGCGCCGTCTGCATTCTTACACAGTGGAAGCAATTCCGCGGCCGCCAACTTGGAAATGCGGCTGGCTCGTCAGGAAAGGCGCCAAAGCGGGCGGCCCTGATGGTTTCCGGCTCAGCTGTCGACGAGATGAAGATCCGCGAACTGGAGGACCTGTCAAGAAATCTGGGTTCAGACTCGATCGAGGATCCTTTCGGAAGGCTCAGGCCACTGCAGCCATGCCCCGGCGAGTGCGCTCACTGCAGCGTTGGCGTCGGAAGTGCCGACCAAGAGGAGCCGGTCGACTGGGTTGAGGCGGCTTCCATGATGCAGGAGCCTCGTTGGGTGTTTGACGGCCGTAACGTCGTTGATCGCCTAGAGCTCGAGGGACTTGGGTTCAGAGTAAGAGGAATCGGCAAAGCAAGGCAGTAATGCTTTGGTGTGACGGATGGAAAGGTGGGATGATTACTGGACTAGAATAATAATTAATTCGATGGTTATTGGTGGAAATGGGGAGTTTATCTTGGGCAGTCTTTTTTGCTTTGGGAAAGCGGGCTTTTTTTTTTTTTTTTTTTTTTGGTACTTAGATTGTGTTTTTGCGGACGGAATACCATTTTTGTTTTGGATGCTGGAAGTTGAATTGAATTGAGTTTTGAGTTGCGTTCCAAGTCAAAGGTCAGGTCGTGTCAGATTTTAGCGCGTCTTCCCCCACTGCTCCCGGTGTCTCCAATGGATCAGTGACCAAACCCGCGCACGCTTTTGTTAGTGGAAAGCACAAGTAAATGACTTATTCACTAACAGTGGGTCTGCTTGACATAAACCTGTTTCTTCCGCCAAGATTTGGTAGTCTCCAACAATTTGGCAGTCACCCACCAGCACACGGTCATCAGCAGAAACTCGTCAGTTCACACATTGGACACGAACTCTCTCAACAAACAAACAAACAAACAAACAAACAAACAAACAAAAAAAAAAAATTAAAAAAAAAAAAAATTAAAATTTCTATATGCATCAATACTACCTGCGCCATCACTACACAAGACATATTCTTCCCAGACACAGTGATTTGATCATGGCGATCTTGACTTTGTTGTCTTCATAATGGTCTACACTTGCAGAGCAATCGGCCAGTAGATGCGCACCTGCACGATGCTGGAACGGTGTCTGCTGATCAATCTTGCATACATCTGTGGAATCGAGACAATCCAACCAACACTTCAACCAACGGAATTGAGAGGGGCAGTAGCAAAACTTATCAACCCATCACTTTTGTCCATCTGGGTGGACGGTTCATCAACTTGAGCAAGAAGACATAGCATCATGCAGTCCGACCTTCTTCAACTCGCTCCTTGACCGAACCTCAAAAGAGGCTTGCTGATCATGGGTAGCCCAAATAGGTCTCGGTGGCCTCAAAGGTGTACGCACACAAGGCATGTCGGTAGAGTATCGGTCACACTGCACAATAGGAAGTGTTTGCCATAACATTCTGGAGAATATCGGGGTTGCCTTCTCGTGTTGAGACCTCTCAGTTGCGTGAGGCTCCACCGGTGGCAAAATTACACAGCTGAATGGACGATCTGATGACGACTTGGTGACTTTGGCCTACCCATTCACCCATTTCACCAGGGCTCGGCGTGCTCGGCTAGGTCATTCTCAGGCCATGGCGAGCTCGCAAGAGGTTCTATTCTTGTTGTCATTCTTCCACGGCACATCCGCTTCCAGCAAGTTTGTCGAAATGCGGCCGGATTTTTGGGTGAGAATACCACATCATCATCCAGTTGCCCGGCACATCACCCAATGCGACCTCCACCAAATGGAATTCTACATGCACACCACCACCGCGAACACGGCAGCTTCGGTTCTGGAGAGACCGAACTAGGCCTAGAGACGCAGTAGAGATTTTTTGATGAGAAGTCCTACATCTGGACCATTATTATCTTGGAGAGGAGCATGACGTTGACCCCCACCATCTCAGCAAACCCTGGAGGCAACTCAGCCTCGATATGCACGCCGTCATGCTTCGGTCCCTCCCCGCAGATTGCTGCGCATATTTGGTGTCCCTGCATTCCCGTCGATGCATGCAGGTAAAGAAGTTAGTATACACTAAATTGACAGCCATATTATAATAAGAAACGCCACGCATGGAATCTCGAGAAGAGGTTTGACCAGTTTTCGATGCAGGCCTGTAACTGATGGACGACCCTCGAAGCAGCACCCGGAGACGAGGGTATACTTATCATGTTGGCTTACAGGGCCGTTGTAGAGGGACAGATCGCTGGAAGTTGGCCGTCCCGGCGATCCTGCGACTTTTCCAAGAGATTCCTGCAGCAATTGTCGCCCCAGCAGGCTTGGCAACCCCTCCAAGCCTCGAGCACTGGGAGGCAAATCGCCCATGCCGAAAATTGACGTCGGTGGGAATGAAGGTATTTGGCGGAGTATATGTAAGGCGGGGAATGCAAGTCTGTAAAACAGAATAGGCTGCATCACTAATGCCACACAGCCCTGGGTAATTAGAGGGGGGGGTGTTGTCCTCAACTCGGAGTTTGTTTTCGGCGCTGCCATCATGATCTGTCGCATCTTCTCTTCGTTTCTCGGCCGAGTGGGCTGAGAGAGATTACGTGCAGAGAATCGAGGGAAACATTGTTCTAGCGCAGCCGAGCCGCTATTGAGTGGTGCTATTTTTGCCCTGACGCTTGGTTTGTTATGTCGCCCGCCCAAGCTGCATTCGGCTCCAGCTCACTGGGTGTGCCGCCAGTGCCTCGCAGCCAGTCAGTGGGTTACCTCTCCTCCTGGGAGCTTCCGTTTCACACCACCCACCAACGGCCATCAAGCGGCCAAGCATGATACGAACCGAGCAAGCCAGTGTGGGCAGGGGGAGCAGCGAGTACCTGAGCCATCACCCGACCCCTTCCTCTGCTCTTTCTGCCGACGCATTTGTGCGCTTTTGTGTGCTTCTGCCACACCCCGCAATCCACCTATCGTGGTCACTTGCGTCACTCAGCCTTCCAGCTGCTGACCATCTCATTGGCCCGGGGCATCCACACCAGCACCACGGCGCCGCAGAGGCTGCTTAACCTCACCCCCCCCGAGCTGCTCGAGGGTGTCACACTGTCGTCCAGACTGAGCTGCATGGAAGATGCAGGTGTGCGCGGATCTGGGCGCGGCAAGGCTGCCAAGCATGCAACGGTCCCCCTCCTGGGACGTGGGCAGTGGTCAGGGGTCATGTTGAGAGCTCCCTCTCTCTCACGCTCACCTTGCCATATAACACTGACGGGGGTCGCCCGCCCTTGGGGTCATCGACCTTGATCCAAACCATTTCTGCAACCCAGTGCTCGCCGTATATCCGCACCAGACACAAGAAACAGTTTGCTCCGCCCAGCCTGCCCTCAAACACGGTCTTTCCAATTAACAATCATCCGCATCACACTTTCTTTCTCACCACCAGTCCCCCCCCCAGCTTGGTATATCTGTAAGCCGACGCCGCTCTTCTCCGCCTTCCCACGCTTGGTCTTGCCCTATGTCCTCATGTCTTTGAGTCAACCTGGACGACACATCCAAGCCTGTTTCATCCCGGACACGGCCGACTGATACTGGCATAAACCCGACGTTGCCCTCGGTTGTCATCGATAAAGCAGTATCCAGCGACCGCAACACCTCTAGAGCAGACACACTTCGACCCCTTACCCGATATTCCACTACCACCCGTGGGGACTTTTACTCCATCAAAAACCATCAGATAGATAACAAAAAAATTAAAGCACCAACCTTGCCGTCGGTGGACAAGTTCACCGACAACCCAACCGACAAAATGTGCCTCTCCAAGGTCTACTACAACACCTACGCGGACGGGGAGAAGGATGTGACCGAGAAGACCTACGCGTGCCGAGAAGGAAGAAGATGCTCACATCCCGAGGTCCGCAAGTACGACCGCAAGTTCCCCTTTTCCAAGCTCGGAGACGTCCATCACGAATCACACAAGAGCGTCTCGGAACGCAAGCCAACACCTTACTTTTCATCCAAGGGGTCCAAGTCGCCGTCGCCTTCGGGCAGGCACTACGACCCCTTTGACGATTTTGACCAGCACCACAAACACCACCACCACCACCACCATCATCGTCATCGCTCCCCCCGCCACGACCCCCGCGACCGTTACGAACGCGAGGGCAGAAAACGTTCGGGCTCCCTGCCGCAAATCATCTACGACCGTCCCCGCTCCCGCTCTCACGACTACTCGAGGGACATTCCTTTGGGCGTCTCCCTCGCCGACGACTACGGCCGGCGCAAATCCTCGTCTCGTTCTCGTTCCCGGGACGACTCGGGCCGCGACAATGAGAAGTACTACCGCCGCCGAACCGAGGATCCTCACGGCTACGTATTCGTCAGCGACCAGGACGAGCGCCGTCGCCAGCGCAGGGAGCAACGGCGCATGTCTTCGTCGAGCTACCACGAGCCTTCCTCCTCTGCCGGCGGGGCGATGGACAACTACGACCCCCACAGGCACGCCCCCCGCCGCGCATCAACGGTCGTGCACAACAGCGACGGCACTCTATCCACCTTCTCTTCCGGCTTAGCGTCCTCAAAGGCCAAATCCATCCGATGGGATGACGAAGTCCACGCCAAGCGAAACAGACAAAACGCCGAGATCGCCAACCGACCTGTCATGGTTGATGGATCCCCAAAAGGGATCCTGAAGAAGTCTCCGCCCGTGGACCCCAGGGGTAAGGGCAAAGGACGGGATGTCGATGATGTTGATGAGCTGAGGAGAGCCGTTCAACGGATGGAGATTCCGAGCAGCAGTCGGAGTCGTGATCGTGATCGCGGCGGGGTCGACGACTGGTCGCCATCACGGAAGCGAAGCAAGATTTACGCTACCGGCGGTGGTGCGGATGATCGGTTCCGGTACTTCTGATCGTTGGAGGCCGGATATATTCGACCATGATCGACACACCATTAGACCCTGATTTTTTTTTTTTTTGACGATATTTCTTTTACGAGGTAGACGCAACCGTATGATGAGCATTGTGGCGTTTTTCTGTTTTCTTGTTTTCTGGTCTTGTCATAACATGACATTAATTTTTTGGGAACATATCATTTTTAGATGGATTTTGGCAGTTTTCCTTTTTGGTTCTTTATTTTTAGGGATGCATAGTTTATATCCAGCGTTGTTGTGTTTTGGTTTTGCTTTTCTTTTTTTTTTTCTTTTTTTTTCTTTTTCTTTTTTTTTCTTTTTCTCTTGAGGGATGGATGCACTGGAGACGATCCATGCACCCCTCACTTACCACCCTCTTCAGGGCCCCCCTTTTTCCTTTGTCAAATTTCATTATTGCTTTTTCCCTTTATACCTCATGATTTTCTATTTTACACAGCGAGTACACCACAGTATTAGTTTAGCTATATATCACATTTTGGTATTTTTTTAAATCCTCTTCTTTTTCCCTATTTTTTTGGCCATGCGTTGCATTCCTATCGGCGTCATTATTTCGTTGTGCTATGAATTATTACCCCTCCATACCCATCAAAATGTTGCCCCTCTACGTCACTTTTTTGCATTCACATCCCACATACCGTAGTAATTATCTGCCGCCGACACACCTTCACTCCGTGGACCCCCACTGTACCACAAAAATGATGTATGTACTGTGGTATAAATCGAAGTACCCGTGGACCATGTTTTTTTCGCCCTGGAACGATGACCGTTATTGAGGGTATGTACCCGAAACGAAACAAAACCCAGCAAAAAAATATTTATGGGTAAAGGGTCCACAATGTGAGGCTCAGATCGAAATCTTACTCATCATTTGTCCATCATCAACAATTTTTTTTTTTTCCATTTAGGTTGGGTTGTTGGAAACAATGAAAACAAGCAGCCGACAAAAACGACCCGGTGGGGTTGGAGACCCGGGCCAGAAACGTTTTGAGTTGGCGGCCGGCCCGGGTTTTAGTATAGTAGAACACGGGCAACAACCCCCGAAACCCGCAATGATGCGGCGTAAAAAGGGTAGGTAAGTGCCGCCGGCCTTTTGTGTTTTGAGATGTTGCCAACGGATTTTTTTTTTTTTTTTTTTTTTTTTTTTTTTTGAATTCTTTTTAAAGCGACCTTGGTGGAATCCTTTTAACCGTCGGAATGATGGAATGTTTAAGTTTAAATCATTTATTTCTCAACTAGATAATTTTTTTGGGGTTTTTATAACAAATGTTGAGCGAAAACTTTAGCCCACTTTTACAAATCTATCCCAGAGTCAAAAGTTTCCCAAAGCTCTTCAACAACAGTTTATTGAAGAGAGTTTTTTTTTTTTTTTTAAAAAAAAAAAAAAAAAAAACTGATTGGGACAGTAATTAATTTTGAACCCGCTTGAAGTGACGATATGTAAACGGGCGGCGATGCATTTTTGCCATTAAAAGGCTTCAGAGACGATGGTGTAACAGCAGCTTTGGTTCCAAAGCGGAGACTTTTGTTTAGCTGTGCCATTCGGTTATCTGTTTGGAAATATTGAAGTTGGTTGGTTGGGGGGGGAGGGGGTGTTGCCCAACCAAACAAGATGCTGTGAGAATTTTTTTTTGGGGGGGGGGGGGGGATTCTGGGTGACATCAGATGAGATAGAACCAAAGCTGTGACGAAAATATCCAAGATATATAAGGTTTTCTAGAAACCCAAAGATGATTTTTGGGCAAAAATGCATTTTTATTTTGTGCTTTTATTTGTATTACTTGAGATTGTTACATATTTTTTATTATTATTATTTCTCAAAGAGCTGATTCAGAAAATACGACCATATTAATTGTTACCCATCTCTAACCATCCATGCACTGCAAGAATGAACAATAGAAAGAAATCTCGAGAGAAGTTGTTTATTAACATTTTAAGATTTAATTTCGGAAATACCATTCTAATCTATCTGGTAAAACACATTTTGTTATATACAACACACGTGCCCAGCGAATATGTTTTTTTTTGTTCGAGCTCTGAGCAGTTAGGGTGACGGTTGACTCGGTCATCCATAGCTCACAAAAAGTTGCACAATAACCCAGGTGAGACAAACATGATATACGAATGGGCCAAGAAAAAAATCGGCTGAGCAAGCATGAGGTGACTGATGAGCCTGAGCCTTCCGCGCCGAACAGTTTTTCCCCCCCGCGTGACAGTTGTTAGCCACCTGACATGTCGAAATGACCACCACCATTGACTCTTCCGGGGTCGGAACTCGTGGAACAACTGACATCCGACCAAAAAAACCGATAATGGTGTTTTCAAATTATTAAAAAAAAAAAAAAAAAAAAAAAGCCATGCGCTCGTATTCCAAACATTAAAAAACTTCGTCGTGGTCCGTGCAGCCATGCGGGCGGATCGGCTCGTAAACGAAATGTTCCATGGTCGTATATCCGTAATGTCTCAGAAAACAACCCCATCCATCCATCCATCCATCCATCCATCCAAGAACCCGACCCAAACTTTATTATCATTAGTGTAGGTATCCCCCCCCCCAAAAAAAAACACGTTCACTTTTTGCCCCCCCATCAATACCCCTCGCAAAATCCCATCCCCTCAATCAAGTCCCCGACCGTCACGTCCATCCCCCCGGACCGCTTATCCTCCCACCCGAACCCCAAGAAGAGCACGTCGTCCAGGTACCCCTCGTACTTGTTCCGTCTGTCCTTCCAGCTGATGCTGGTGACGTACAGCATGTCGGTCCGCCTGGCGGCCTCGTCCCGGCCCCTCCCGCTGATCCACAGCGGCTTCTCCGACACGCCGTAGACCCCGAACGGCTCGGCGTCGCGGAAGAGGACGAGGTACGGCTCGTACTCGGAGTGGAAGTTGTAGTAGCTCTTGTGCTGGATCACCGTCATGACAAAAGTGCGGCGGTCGGGCCGCTCGAGGCACCGGGCGTCGCCGCGGTTGCAGAGCGTGATCTTTAGCGAGTTGGTCGCCTGGTGGATCGATTCGAACTGCCCGGCGGGGGCGGGGAGGAACCTGGCCAGGCACTCGTCGTCGAGCCTCGCAGACTCAGGCGAGCCGCGCGACTGCCCCGCGGCGAGGTTGGGACCGACGGTGCCGTCCGAGCCGAGGCGCGCAAACGATCGCTTGGGCGACATGTCGTAGTGCGCGTACATGTCGTTGTGCTCGTCCCAAAAGACGAAATAGTTCTTTTCGATCGGGTGCGAAGGCGGCGGCCGGTGCAGCTCGGTGCCGCGGACGAAGGTTTTGTCCTCCTTCTTCGAGGCCGCCACTGGCCTGTCCGAGTTCGTCGCCGTCGCCGATGAGGGGGATGATGACGATGATGATGATGATGATGATGATGATGATGATGATGCTTTCCACACGTCAGGGAGGAGACCCCGAAAGTCCTGAATCCACTGGCCGAAGCAGACGAGGTTGCTGTTTGACCCGTAGATCGTGTACGGCTTTTCCGGACCGTAGAATGCTCGCGCGTCGTGCGGACCGACGCTGAGGTTCAGTATCTCCCACTTCCCCTCGCAGTTCTTGCCCGGCGTGGCCTCGATGGGGAGCGGCTGGGGCTCTTCGGTGCAGCGGAGCTGGTGGTCGACGAACTTTGCGGTGCAGGCCATCTCGTACGACACGAGGCCGATTGCGAAATCCTCGTGGCTGACCCATTTCTGGCCCATGATGATCCATGTTTCGGGTTCGGTTGGGTGCGGGAGGATGTTTGGGTTGAAGACGGGGACGGTGCCGAATTTTATCTCGAAGAAGGTCCTGTTGGGCGTCGAGACGGAAAAGATCTCGTGCCATGCTGTTGGTGGCGGGAGCGGTTGCGTTCGCTCGACGCTGCCGAGACTGTTTTGTTCTTCTTCATCTTTTTGGGACCCGGATGGCGGTCTGCCGCGGAACTGGTCGTACTGGTCGAGCAGGAACTCGGAATGTTTTTGCCAGAGACTGATGGTGAGTATCGATACGAGAGCCAGCGGCCCCAGCACGAGCGCCAGCCGTCGAAAGTCCTTGATAAGCATTTCGCTTTTGGGGAAAATAGGGATCCGCGACACCTGAGAAAAGGTGGGTGTCGATGGGAAGATGAAAAAGTAAACAAACTCTTTTTTTTTTTTTTTTTTCCCTTCACAAACAATGACACACCAAAAATTAATTTTTTTCTCAGTAATAATTAACCCATGAAAAGGCCTTCCCCCCCCCCTCCCCCCGAATAAGCTTCCCCTGGGCCTATTCGATTGCTGTCCGTGGGCGGTTCTAGATTGACTGCAGATGCAATTCTCGAGTTGGAGTAGGGGGGGGGTCATCTCAAAAGCAACGTGAGCAAGCCACGCCGCGACGCCAACCGAAAGGTTGAACCAATAACGACGCCCAGAACTGGCAAAAGCAATCAGATTGGTACCCACGTTTGGGGCAAGCTGGGAACGAGGAAGCCCAAGCGAGAAAGCTTGACCACCAACTTTCCATGCTGGGCCGGGGAGCCCAGACCGCAGCGATCGAGGTCGCGTCCCCCATCTTCAATTTTGCCTTGTTGGCTGGTGCGTTTCTTTTAGCGGCGGATCAGAGCGTTTTGACTGTGCGGTCAAAGAGGCTACTATCAATGCGTGTATGTACGAATACACAGAAAATGCGCCGTGTCGCGGCATCTTTTATTAGTACCTTGAATTTTTGCTTGGAACAAATAAATGACATGTCCTTTCGTCGTTGGATTGTTGTGTGGTCTCCTTTCGGAGTGATGACTGAGCATTGCCTGCATTTGCATGGATGCCAGGCGGTGAAGTAGAAGGTCGATAGTTGATAAAGGGAACCCCTGTTTCGGTAGTTCGAATCCTGCGAGATTACGGTTAGCCCCGACTGCTGGCCCCTGAAAGTGTCGGTCGCCTGTCCTGTCGGATCGATTTCAGGTCCCCACTGACCAGCTCATCAGAGCGCGCCAATGCGTGCAGGAACCAGAATCTCCGCCTCACCTTTCCATGACAACCCTTTGTTGACATCAGAGCGTCCTTCAAGCTCTTAAATACGTACGTTACTTTTAACAAGATCTAATGCTAAAAATAAATAAAATGAAAGCAAATACTTGTGCGCTTATAAACGCCTTGTTTAGTTTAGGTATTGAGGTATATAATATTCTCTAATCGTTTCTTACAACGCAAAGTCCATCTCTGTCGCCGTCGCCATGCCCATATGTCCCCCAAAATGCTTCCAAAAAATGGTTTCCTTTGTGTACAAAAATGTTACCCATCCATCAAACACCCAACCCCCTTTCCCCTCCACCCTTCGAGTCCCTTCTGCCGAATGCTCAGCGCTCAATTCCAAAAATTACAACGACGCTACATGTACTTTAAAAAACAGGGTTAGAATAAGCTTTAAAAATCACTCCCCCCCCCCCTCTTCTTCCCCCTCTTTTTTTTTGGGCTTTAATCATGCGGGCAGACGCATGGCCGGTCTGCCCATCGTCGATTTGTATAACCACTGCGGAAACCTAACGCTAGGTTCGTCAAAGGCCCTCGTGGCAACCTCGGCGGCATACAGAGTGACAGGAAGCAAGATTATGTGAGGGGCAAGGAACGAGAGCTCCAGTCCCATGGGGCCAGTCTTGGGCAGCTCCCAGATGTTCATCCACTGCGGGATGTTGGCCTCCTGCAGGTCAGTATACCACCCGACCGCCGTGTAGATCCGGTCTCCCAGGGTCTCCAGAATCGGGCCGTGAACCAGGTAGAGAGCAAACGATATCCTCCCCAGGTACTGACAGAACCGTGTCTCGAAGAAGCGCTTCAGCCAGCCGATGTGGGAGATGGAGGCAACCAGAAAGGTGGACGCGAAGAAGAGGTAGAACCACTTGGGATCAAAGATGGACTGGGACTTGAAGAACGACAGGTAGTACCAGCCGGGGTTCTGAGCCAAATCGTCCAGGCTGACCGAGTGAGCAGGGACTCCGCCGAGGTAAAGCCCAATGATGAAGAGGTGGTAAAAGATGAGCGTCTTGTACGGCCGGAATCGCTCAAAGAACTCGGGCAGGTCCTGCTTGCTCGCGAGCAGCTCCAGATCGTTGAGCAGCATGCCAACCATGAAGAGGGCGCAGTACCATCCGTCGACAATGTAGAGGAAGTAAAAAATGAGGGCGCCCTGCAGCCAGAGGCGCGAGTTCCTGGTGCACTTGGCGAGAGCGAGGAGGGCCGTGTAGATGACGATGGATCCCTTCATCTCGATCGGGATCGACCAGAGGTGAAAGTTGTAGCTGATGGATGGCCTGTCGCCCTCGAAGAACAGGAAGCTAAAGTTCTTGATCTGGCAATACCAGTCCCAGAGCTGCGCAAAGTAGGCTTTGTGGAAGTGGTGAGTGAGACTGCCCAGCCACATGCCGCTGGCGTGCGAGAACGTCATGTGGATCCAGGTGGTCGCGATGACGGGGATGTAGAGTCGAAGCCATCGCCGAAAGAGGGCCGACCCCAGGTTGTCGGCCACCTTGGCCTGTTCGCCGGCGTGAATGAGGCTCATGGGCTTGGCGGAGAGAACGTAACCCGAAATCACGTAAAAGGTCCCGACGGCAAAGTGGCCGCCCTGGAAGAAGATGCGCACAAAAGGGAGCGACATGAAGTGATATTGGCCGAGGTAGCCATAGCCGGATTCGATAAAGACCTTTTGCAGAGGATTATGCGCCCAGAGCTGGTGATGATGCCAGTAGACGAGAAACGCGGCAAACCCTCTGAGGCCATCGAGATATGCCGTCGGCCTGAGTTTTTCGGGCGCGCCCGAGGTTGCTTTTGATGGCCATGGAACCAAGAGTCGCCAAAGGTTGTAGAAGCGGATGGATGCGAGCCACGAGAGCACGGCGGCGAATGAGAGACCCGAGTCGGTCACGTCGTCGACCTTTTCCCGTCGCGACTCCATCTCAACCACGTCGCTGGGCATTTATTTGTTCCCGTCGCAAAGAAAAACAAAAAGAAAGAAAGAAAAATACAAGAACACCCAAGAGAAGAGATGCAAATGTCGAGAATGTCAATCAGGGGTTTTTCCTCCCATGTGGGTTGAGGTTGCGCGTGAACGTTGAAGACCGATCCGATGTGGGCCGGAGGCTTTCCCGTGGCTGCATTTCCAGAAGAAATTAGTGAAAAAGGGGAGGGGGTCCTTTTTTTTTTTTTTTTTTTTGCCATTGCTGCCGGGCTTCCGCCTTCAGTGTAGCCCCTGTGTTAGTGGCCTGTGCTCCTTTTCTCCCTTGCTGCGCCGCCTGGATGCAACGTCTTGGGGCCCGTCTTGGAGGACGTTGATAGGGCCAAAACATTGCAACGCGCTGAAAAGGGACTGGTTTCCCAAGGGGAACACATGAATGAGCCTTGGGGGAGAACCGTGGCATTTTCCCTTTTCAGCGAGGGCCAACTGGATACAGGCATGCACCTACACTAATAGTGTACTTTCAGGGGAAGCTCGGACGAACTCGGCCGACGGCTGCAATCAACGTTTTGATGCTGTACGAAGAGTGCCTGTTGATTAGTTATCAACCCCGCTGTTTTATGCCATTTTTTTGGGGAGAGGTGAGACACAGTTCAAAGATTTTCGGATTATTGAGATTGAAGACGCTGGTCAAATCCGAGAGCATGGGAAATGGCAGGGATCGAACGGTCGCGGGTTTTCAAGATTGATGTGTGGGGAATCAACGAATGAGCAATCATGGAGATGTGGGGTTCCAGCAAAGCTGCAGGGGGGGGCTGATGGGTTGCCAAAGAAAGCCGACGCCAAGATCAACCCCGCCAAATCGCCAGGCACAAGAACCCAGATTGAAAGGGTATTTGCCCAAACGTCATCTCATCTCTAGACTATCTCCTCATCAACTTGCAATGGATCTGCACTTGTCATTTCGGGGAATTCGCATTGTCCACACTGCATTTCAATCGCGCACCCTCTAAGCAAACCATCACCGCCACCATCAGCCCTTATTTACCCATTTCCGGGTTCTGGGAATCACCTCAAATCTGCACCAAAAAATGGAGGGTTGGAGGGGTTGGTGGAGGTTGATCATCTTCACATGCCATCCCCGTACTGAACGTGTTCCGCGGCATCCACCTTACAAAACGGTATAAACTCCGACCACACCATCAAGCTTTTTCAAGCTTTTTGAGTAGCACTCATCTCCACCACCGGCATCCTCAGTCAGTGTACAATGCGGGGAAGTGGTATTACAAGATCTGCAATGGCTGAGATCTCTTGTTGAGGCTTTTCACGAGTGGCGTGTTCCTTCCAGCTCACGCTCCTGATGAATCCTCATTGGCCATGGCGGGCAGACTTTCCGCTCTAGGCCATTCCAACTGTTCCCACCCCCTTCATCCTGGACGGTAGCTTCCGTCCATGACCCCATCACCGGCCTGGAAAAACATGGAAGTGCCTTGCATCTCATCCTACTCAGCATAAAGCTCTTCCCTTGCAATCCTATACCGCCGCCGGGGTTGTACTTGCTAAGCAAGTACGATTGCCGCCAATATGACCCTGGTTTTGGTGCATTTGCTCTAACATCTTTAACCCCGGCGGAGGTACATACTAGATGCCATGCTTCATAACCCCAGATCAGATGCATAGGAAGGAAGGGCTCATGCATACGACCCCCCGCTGTGACATTGACGTAGATCTTGCTCTTTTGGCCGGGGAGAGTCTGCAAGAATTGGGCTCCTCGGTAAGCTTGTGACAGCTCGTGCTTTGTTGTTGCTGTCAGTATCGCCTGCCTTCAAGTACCGTGGCGTTTCCCATCACCAATAGCTGTGTCTTGCGCTTGCCCAGTCTCTCATACGTACTCGGTTACCTACCTGAGTTTTCAATCCATGGTTGCGCCGAGTTGACTTTCTGGCAGTCTACCCACGTTCAGTCAGCACATGGTTGCCAAGTTTTGAAACCAAAAAAAGAAGAGGAAAAAAAAAAAAAAAAACATGGATTGGAAACCATCAGGCACATTCTCCTCTCGAAGGGGCTCGCCAATGTCCCCTCTGGCATCCCCAACCATAGGTGGCACCTTCATCGGCATATCCGGCGGTATCTCAGCGAAATTGCGAAACCGCATCCCCTCCCAAATGCGACGGACCTTCCCGCTCTACATTCTCTTCTGCCTCGCCTTCGTTCTCCTATTCAAGGCCCAGGTCTTCCCATCCCACCATTCAACAGCACCAATCATGAGCCGGCGCTCCTTCCAAAAGATTCTCAAGTCTTCATCCTCATCCACAGCGTCGGCAACCTTTCCCAAAAAGATCTGGCAAACCTGGAAAACAGACCCGTACCACTTTGAAACCCGGGACTTTGACACAGCAAAGACCTGGACGACCAAGAACCCGGGACACCGGTACGAAGTCCTGACGGATCACAACGACCTCCTCTACGTCCAGGAGCGGTACGGGCCCGACGGGTTTGACCGTCCCGACATTGTCGAGTTCTACAAGTCGGTAACGGCGACGATAATCAAGGCCGACCTGCTCCGGTACATGGTCATGTACGCCGACGGTGGCATCTACGCCGACATTGACGTCGAGGCCCTGAGGCCGGCCGACAGGTTCATCCCGGCCAGGTACAGCGCGAGGGACATCGACCTGGTCATCGGAATCGAAATCGACCAGCCCGAGTTCAAGGACCACCCCATCCTGGGCCAAAAGTCGATGAGCTTCTGCCAGTGGACCTTTATGGCCAAGCCGCAGCTGCCCGTCATGCTGCAGCTGATTGAAAACATCATGGCCTGGCTGTCGGACATTGCCCTGGCGCAGAACGTGTCCATCTCGGACGTGGAGCTCGACTTCGATCAGGTGATTAGCGGGACGGGCCCCTCGGCTTTTACTACTGCGATACTGGATGACATGAATCGTCGCCGGGGCCGCGGCGGGGAAAAGGTGACGTGGGATAGGTTCCACGCCATGGACGAGTCGGTGATTGTGAACCGGGTCCTGGTTTTGGACGTGGAAAAGTTCGCCGCGGGCCAGGGGCACTCGGACTCGGGAAACCACAACGCCCGCGGAGCGCTGGTCAAGCACCACTACCATGCCTCCAACTGGCCCAGCAAGCATCCGAGGTTCAAGCACCCGGCCTACGGCGAGGTTGAGGCGTGCAACTGGAACTTGAAGTGCGTGCAGAAGTGGGACGAGGATGTAAAGGCCTTTGAGAGACTCTCGGACGGGGAGCAGAAGAGGGTGATTGAAAAGAGGAAAAAACAGGAGGCCGAGAGGTTGGAGAAGGCTAGGAAGGAGCAGGAGGACTTTAGGCGGTTTGTGGAGGCTGAGGAGAGGAAGAAGAAGAAGCAGGAGGAGGACGAGAAGCAGAGGGAGGAAGAGGAAAGGTTGATGCTGGTTGATGGGCCGGGGAAGCAACAGCCACAGGCCTTTGGGGTTGGGCAGGGTCATGGACAATTACCGCCTCCGGGTCCTGGGGAGGGACAGCAAGTGGGAGGAGTGGTTGGATTGCCATAGTAAATGTGCTGGCGGTTGTTGTTTGGGGCTTTTGTAAATTTTGTTCAAGAGACCGTGCCGTCAGGGTATGCTCACATAGTTTTCTGAATTTAGCATCAAGATTTGGTGTCAACTTTGAGTGCCAACATGCATTCTGCCCTGAATCCCACGATAGAGATTTATGAGTGCTCGAGTTTCCCCTCTAACAAGGGTTGGTTTATCCTTAATCCCAAAGCATCCTGCTAGGAAACAAGGCGTTGTCATCGAGCGGAAAGCCCCCGACACGCAACTAAAGGGGAAACGATTTCTCTGATAGATGTTGTGTATGCCTAATAGGAGAGGTAGCATTGAGGGAGCCTTGGTGCGTTGAAAATAATCTGCGAGGTACACTAACTCAATCACCATTGGTGCTCGCCGTGATTGGATGGGTGGACTCTGCCAGGAATTGGGTGTGTCTAATAAGGTACCTAGAAGAGCGTTGAATGACGTGCCTCCACAGTTGGTCATATTCTGCGAGGTGTACTCACTGACTCACTAACCATCCGTGGCTGCCCCAACTGATTGGGTGGACTCTTACCAGACATTGTGTATGTGTGCTAGGTACCTAGGTAAGCGAGTGTTGAGGAAGCCCTCGTCGTTGGTCATATCCGGCAACAATAGGTAGTCACACACTCACCATTCAAGGCTATATATCCTTCGGACACATTGAGTGGATTGCAAGCGTCGGGGACCCTGGGCTTCCCTTGCCTGATTAAACTCAGGCATGGGGCGAGTTCAAATTTAACTCATACCCGTGGGAATGCAGTTCCGGGAGGGGGGGGGGGGATTCTTTCAGTCGGATAGAGACAGGATGAAGACTATCTAAGATGGAAGACCTCGGAAAGAGTCCTAGAAGTGCCATCTTTGTATTTGGTCTACCTAGGTATCCATGCGTACGGAGTAGGTACCTTGGTGATCATTCACCCGCTGGTTCAAGTTGTAGGAGAGTACCTAGTTTCTCGGCGAGGCGGATATCCTTGGGGTTCAAGTGCTTAATCGCGGAGGCCCTGGTAATTTTGTGTTGTGTTTTGATCAGCCTTCCCAGAGCGAGTTTGGCTGGATCTGAAGGTCCCGCAACATGGCATCTTCGTGAGGGAGACAGATGGTGAAACTTGGAACGGTAACGGTTAGGGTGTCGACACGGGGCAGTTCAGTTTGGCGACAAAACATGCAAGTGGCTGCGGCCACAGGGAGAGCATAGTAGATAGGTGGGTACGGCAGGGAAAGAGTTCGACTCGGTGGCTTATATACCGCTGGTTTGGTTCATCTTGCTTTCAAAGGGGCATGTATGTTTTTTTCCTCTCAAAAGAATGCAAACGGATATGAGTGGACGCCATAGAAGATGTATTTGGTTTGCGAATTACCTAGAATGAAACTGTTTGCAACCAACACTGTGAATGTTCTTTCATGGGCACCTGCAGTTGCTTGGAGCTCAGGCTGCCTCTGCTTGTTGGTGTCCATGCGAGCACCCGCAAGCCGCTGATCTGGCTGAGATCGTAGCAACGATTTGTGATCTGTATCAAAGGTTGTTTCATGCGAGATATCGTTGCGACCAATGAGCCAACCTCGTTGATTGCTAAGCCCGGTCTTGCTGGACCAACAACAAGAGGGCGATGCTGGTGATCAATCCACACTGGGCGCTTACCCACAGACGACTGTCCTGATTGGGGGTGATGAGACGATGAGGGGAAGCTGCATGGCGTTTGAAGCCGGGGATGGCTGATAACTCGAAATGATATCTGCCTTGGCGAAATGTTTTTTTTTTTTTTTTGTGAGATAAAGTTTATGTGTGCAGGAATTACTGGATGACGGTATGCCGCATGGATGCCCGCCCAAAAGAAGCCGCGCCGATGCCACACAACCCTAACCCCTCCCTTTGGGTATGCTTCAGACGTGCATATGAATGCCTAATGTCACGTGAGGCCAGCGGGCAAGCTTTTCGTCAACCAGCTGTGCCTTCCGCCACAAGTGGAATCGAAAAGAAAAACCCCAAGTTTTATTCTCAGACTTTCATCATTTCATCTCGGAGTCTTCTCCTTTGCGTTTTGCACCTCGCCTGTAAAGAGGAGAAACCCCGGGCGCCCATCCTTTTGCTGCACGCTACGCGCACTGGCCCCGACCGAACCACCCCCCCCCCCGCATCCATCTCACGAAGAGCGCCCAAATTCGGCATCCACACACCCACCACACACCCTATTTAATAGATTACCACACCCGCTCCCGCTCCCGCCCGGGGATCTGTGCCACTCGGACAATTCATCCCGACCTATTCCCCGTCCGGTCTCTCCGCCTGCCTATCTCGGATCTACACACACATCAAAAACATCTACCCTCGACACACTTGACCAAATCGAAAACTTCACTTGACCATTTGTCCCGTCTCTTTCGCTTACCATATCGACATCATGTCCAACAGATACAACCTTTATGACGGCCACGGCGAGCCTGCCGATTCTGCCGATCCTTATGTTGCAGTCTTTAATCACTGGGAATCTTCGGTTGTTCAGCTCCGCGCCATCGAAAATCGAGTGGCCGATAGCTACAAGGACCTCATTCGTAAATATCAGGAAAAAGTGGCCGAATGTGAGAGAGAAAAACGAAATGCCATGCTTTGGGAGAAGGAGCAACGCATGGCCGAACGCGAGCTCAACGGACTTAAAGCAGCTGCTGTAAGTTTTTTTCTTCTTTCTTCTTTTAGGAGATGGGGTGGTCCCCGGACCCTCCACTGCCACGTTCAGGCTAACATGACTCTTAGGAATCATCCCCTTTTGCATTCGTTGTCATTGACGGCGACGGCGCCGTTTTTCGGGAGGACCTGATTGCCCAAGGGGAAGAAGGCGGAATTAAGGCCGCACATGAACTTAACACCCAACTTAAGGCCTACTTTTCAGACCAACCCAGCTTTTGCAATATCGACACTATCATTATCCACGTTGTTCTAAGCGTCGAGGGGCTATCGAGGGCTTTAAACGCATCTGGTACCCTTCCCGTTACCGATCATGCCGCTCTGGCAAAATTCGGTCGCGGATTCTGCCGCGCACAGCCGCTGTTTTCCTTCACCGATGTGGGCTACGGCAAGGAGCAGGCAGACCACAAGGTGCGCAAGCTCTTCGAGATTATGGAGAGGAATATCCAGTGCAGGTGCCTTATTCTCGGTGGCTGCCATGATAACGGCTACGCAACCTTCTTGGAGTCCTTCCGTAACAACTCCAAGATTTGCCTGCTCGAGACGACGCCGCCCGCTGCCGATTTCAGAAAATTGAATTCTTTCAAGCGTATTAACCTTCCAGAGCTATTCCGCTCCGAGCCCATACCGAGCAGCAGGACCAACGGCGGTGCCACAGCACCACCCCCTGGCTTCGCCTCCTCAACCGCTTTCTCAACCACGCCGCCAGGATTTGCTGCTCTAGCTCCTTCAGTCGCTCCTCCTCCTCCTCCTCCCACCACCGGAGCGCCCCCGCCGGCTCTTATCTCTTTCACAAGCCCAGTGGCCGCTTCCTCTCCCAAGACAAAGCAATCAACCGCGCAAACTAAATCCGACAACAGCTACGCCAGTCTCGGTCGTCAGAGCTCCGGCGTCACCATCAACATTGCAAGCCAGAAGAGCCAGAAGAAAGCGGCTGCCAACCGACCATTTATGCAACTTAACAAGGATGATCAGCGGGTTGACGTCCCGCTCCCCAAACCAGACGCGAAAGCGGTGACGGCTATAGAGGAGCGCAGAAAAGCCAACGGGTCAAACTTTTGCAACCGCTATCACCTGGGCAACAGCTGCAAGAACGGCTCCGATTGCCAGTTTCACCACGGAGAGCGGCTTACCGGCGCCGAGCTCATGGCGCTGAAACACAAGACGAGAAATCTGGTGTGCAGCAATGGCCACTATTGCAGGGACATTTCTTGCAATCTTGGCCACCACTGCAGTAACCCCGGGTCGTGTTACTTTGGCAACACGTGCCGGTTCTCTGAGCTTCATGGGATGGATATTGTGAGTACCTACCTTACCTACCCTTTGATATCCAGATGTCAGTGCCTCGTTGAGCATTGTGGACTTGTGCTGACTGTTACCTACCTATTTGTCCAGGCTCCTACCATCAAGATCTTTGAAGACGGTACCCGTGATATTGTCTAAGGTATTAAAGATGCTGATTGATATTTAACTCGAGACACGGATTGGGATCTAGATCGGGCGAGTAACAAATTCGGAAGGATTTGTCAACAAGTTTGGGCCACATATTATCAGCAGTTCCCACGTATATTTTCTGGTGGCCTTGAACAATCAACGGGCAACTAGCATTTACGTGAGAGGAATCAGTGGGACGGAAAACACAAAAGAATCATGTTGCTGCGGTTTTTTCTTTTCTTTTCTTTTCTTTTTTTAATTTTATGTTTTGATCAGAATGATAAATACCTATTTCAAAGACTTTTTTGACGTTAGCCCGGCCGATGGGCACTTTTGAGCGCCGAATCGACCAGAGTTAAACATATTGCCATCGTTAAAATGACTTCTTACATATTTCTTTGCCATATTGCCTACCTTATTACCTACTCACAATTACTAGCATAAGACACACTCAACCCTCACACCCTTGCGCCATCCACGTGATGCTAGGCTAGCGACGTTCTCAGGCGAACGTCACTCAATGTGCGGACCAAGATGATAATTACCTGTCTAACAATCACATTAACTAACCATCGCCGCTGCACATACATAAAGACTTTTTTCTCTTCCCATTAGGGTATCGGAAATTCCTCTCCAGATACATCACCCTCGGATATCTTTCCAAGCTCATGCTATTGGGGATCAATACTCACAGTTTCGTTCAACATGACTCCCAGTGTTTGCCAAAGTATCCAACAATATCAGCACTTCTTTTCTTTCCCATTAAACGCTGGCCAACAAAAAAAAAAAAATTCCCGGTTGTGGAGAGCATCCGTGTCTGAGCAACATGGCTGAGGGTCAACGCCAAAGGGTTCTACAATTTTAGTGACAGGCCGGAACCTCCGTTTATCACTTTGATGGCAAAGATTCACAAGATCATCACGCGGGCAAACTCCCGTCCGTCCCAGGGTGGAGTTTAAATAAATGGTTGAAAAGAAGAAGAGCTTGAGCAGTGCAGTCGGTTTGGCACAGGACAAAGCCCTGATCGGCAGCCAGACGAGATGTGTTTCACCTTGATGGTGGCCAACCACTAATCTAAGCGTCCGCCTCTCCTCAGATGAGCCCATGTTTGGCTGAATATCCGATCTTGGGGGCCGGGGGAAGTGGGGAGATCGTTGATACGGTGGAGTTCGTGTGCTGTGCGGGCCCAAGGATATGTACATACACCTCATCCACCCATTTGTTTTATTTTAGTGCGATTTCACCGGAACCAGGGTTATTGTGCGGCAACGAACAAGAAAAACAAACGGTGGTGGAGGTGTAGATGGATATTTGATGACGAGATGATTAGTCGGACACATGCTTGAGCCCAAGAGGGAGCTTGTATGGAACTTTCAAGGAAAAGCATCTCTCGTCATCTCAACGAGCCTAATAAGAGACATCAAGCTAGTCTGGTGGCAAAGGCGCGAACACGATCTACCATTTTTCTCCCAAGTGCCCGACTCGAGCTCCCTCCCCACCTTCCAAATCCGCAATCAGCAACCTCCAAAGAAGCATATCCCCGGCAATCGTTTCGCTTCCGGGTAGTAAGTCATCCTGCAGCGTGGATGAGCAATTCGAAGAACTGCGTACGTTTGCGTACGTTGCAAAAATGAGGAGAGAGTGGAACCGGAACAAACTCGCAGAGAACTTTTGCTTTTTCAGGGACCAAGCTATTATCCAAGGATTTTTTTTTTCTTTTTTGACGCGTGGGGGTTACATTGAGACTGACAACGAATGGGTGTGGCTGACAGTGACTTTTGTGTGCATGTTTTCTGGGAGTAGGGTGCCATTCAATATCTGGGACCCTGTCACCGTCTTTGATAAGAATGATGGTGACACGCGAGATCATGATAATCTCGTATGCGAAGCTTACCTATTTGAAGCTAGCCCGAGATGCCGAGGCATGGCGATCTGGTTCAGCATCGTAGAAGGTAGGCTGTAAGGAGGTAGGTAGCATCATGAAAATTCCACCGGCTTTGTCAGAGACTAAGGGCCGGCCGAGAACGGGATTGAATCGGGTAGGGGCAAGGCCGGAGATTTAGCGTGGCGGCCCGGATCGCCGGGTGGGTGCGCGCCGGCAGGTAGCGAGGGAGGGTGGTCTTGTAGCAACGAAGATAGCTGAGAATGACTCCAGCGCGCGGTGTAAGAGGGAACCCGTGCAGTGTTTCTGTTTCAGCTCATCGAGTCGGCGGCGGGACAGTGTACGCAGGTGCGTTTGATCCATTGGCTCGACGACCCTCGGTATCCTTTGCAGCGTAGGGCGATGGCGTGCATGATGGCCGGGATGAACGACCGAAACAGCATGGGCCGGGTTGAGGACCAAGGGCGCAGATCGATCCAAACGATGTGCGTCAAAGATGGATTTTTGCTTTGCCCGGTATGGCAATCAAGATGGCGCATGTATGTGATGAAATATGCATCATGATGTGGATGGCAGTGATGAAGGTGGGAACCCCCCCTTCAGTTGGATCGGGACCGCCGTGATTGGTTTGGGTTTCCCACCTCTCGCTTGGTAGGCAGAGATGAGGAGCTACTGGCGGACGGGACGCATCGCTTGCATCCCGCACTTGGGCAGCTGCAGCGGGCTGGGGGACATCCCGCTGCGTGCCCTGCCAGCCCCCACTTGGACTGGCAGCGGCAGTTCCCTCCCAGTCGACTTCACCAATTTCCCACCTTCCCCGGCAGCATCCCATGGTTATTGGAAGACAAAGCGTGCCTACCGGTTCCACCATACCATTCATCAATCCTTCCCCTCCAAGCATACCTGCCTGTACTAGATGACCCCATCCACTAAAAGCGTGTGCCTCCACATGCGCTCACCACCGACCATCCATGAGCATACGCATCGCACCCGACCACCCACCTTCGTCACCAACCTCACCAACCTCACCAAAGTCCGCCTCGAGCCTCGCTCAACTACCTCATACCCCCCATCTGCTGCCATGACTTGGGCCACGTTGCAGGCAGGTCATACACCGGCCGGACGCCTGGTGACGGCTCGGGAGTTTTGGACCGATTAGAGGAACCGTCGCCGAGGTCCGCTTCGCCCAATTCGATGCTGCATTTGGGGCCGTGTGTGTAGAGCTGTATTTGCGGGCAGTGCTGCGGCACCTCGACCTCTAATAATTCGTTTCTGCCGGTTGCTGTGCCACACACACTCTCGACGCTGCCGAGGCCCTGGTCTCGTCGCCAATCCCCGTGTATCGACACTTGGAAGTAAAAATAAAAAATAAATGACTGGCACTACAGCCGGTGGTAGTACTGGCTGAGGCCTAAGCGCACCAAGAGCCGGAATAAGCAAAATTTTCCACAGGTCCAGTACATACATACATGCACACACATACATGGGTGCATCATAGCTTGTAAGAGCTTCCCAATCCGTCATACCCCCCTAGAGGCTCTGCAAGTTAGGTATCTTACCCACATCCTCGGTTTTTTTTTTTTTTTTTTTTTTTTTTTGTTTGGATATAAAGTTTAAACCGGCTGGCTGCGACATCATCCTCATCTGCACCTCACATAATAGTATCGTCATACAGAAACAATGTCCTCAACAATCGCGGTGCACTTTGGTTACCAGGCCAATCCCTTCGATGCCATGTCTCAGACCGACGGCATCCACTGGCCCGCCGCGGCCCACGACGACATGTCGACTTTTGACGTCAGCCAACACTATAATCACGTGGTACCCGGCACCATGGCACCGGCTTCTGCATCGACTGCCTACCCTTCGGGGTCCTTTTCAGCCCGCCACATGCACCAGACAGCTGGCTATGCAGAAGGTCCTTTCTCCATTCCCATGCCGACGCCGCAACCCTGGGACGGACGACCTGCTATACATGATTCCTTCGATAATCCTCCATGGATACCCACTTCAGACTATCAATTTTCTTCGATATCGACCACGGCTGACATGATGGATTCCCGCTTCGGCTTCTATCCGCTCACTGTGGAAAGTCCAACCTCTGATGGGACTGATTATAATCATCAACCTGGACGGTAAGTTGTTTTTGGTAGCTTTTATATATATATATATATTTCTCATCGTTCCTCTGTGTGATCTCACTCGCTAACAGAGTCAGGAATTCTCTTGATTGCTTCTCCCATACCCACACCGATTACAACTACCCGGAACTTCAACTGTCAAATAGCCCCATCGAGAGCTCGAGTGCGGGTGACTTCAAGTGTCCGCTGTGCGGCGACAGGTTTGTCAACCAAAAGAACCTCGACCGTCACTTCCTCTCCGAGAGGCACAATGAGAACGCGCCCAAGTTTACCTGCGCTTGTGGATATGTGCAAGCGCGCAAGGATAATTACCGTCGCCACCTTCAAAGCTGCTGCTTCCGCATCGACTCGCAGTACGTTTATATCTGCAGCTGCGGTGATCGGAAACTCGACAAGACACCTCATTTGGACCACATCGACCAGTGTGGACGCAAGAGACGGGGGAAGCAGCCTGCTGCTAGATGACAATCTTTAATGTTCGAAAATATGGTGCCGTGTCACGATACGAAGACACATGCACTTTCAATTTTTTTTTTTTCCCTCTTTTTTTCTTCCAGAGTCAAATTTGCCCAAGGGGAGTGATGGGATCTTTACTGGGTACATATTTCTTTTTAATGCTTTTATGTTTGGGATGGCAATTGCTTGCCCAATTATGACCTCTTTGTGATGATACACAACCTTTTCTATTACATAGCATCAGTTTGTCTTGGATACCAAATGAATCAATTATGAATATATTACTCCTACCGATTGCTCCGTCATTGATGATGAAAAGCTACCATACCTACCTAGATAGGTACCTAGTTTTGATACACTCTCTCAAAAATAAAACACCCCTTCCTCTTTCCAAAAAATTGAAAAGAAATTAAAAAAAAAAAAAAAAAAGAAAGAAAAAAAGAAATACTATCTAATTAACACCCAATTGAAATCTACCATGAGAAATTTCCTTCTCATCGTCCTACTGCATTCATGTCCTTCCATCATTCTACCCTTGCCTATTATATCTCCCCTTCATCTTGGGCGCCTCGGTAGCCTCGGCCTCCCTCTTGGCAGGAGCAGCAGTGAACTTGACCGTCTGCGTGGCCTTTGTGACGGCGACCGGCGTCCCCGCAGACTTGCTCAGGCTCATGAGCTGCAGCGAGTGCGGCACGGGCTTGGCGCCGGCGTGCAAGGTAGGTCCGGGAACCTTGTACGTGCTCAGCGGGGTGCCGTTGTTGACGCCGAAGAGGATGCCCGGGTCGGTGGGCTTGTAGAAAGTCCTGGCGTCGTGCTCGTCGAGCGCAAAAGTCCTCGTCGGGGCCGCGATCGGCGCCTCGACCCAGAGGTTCATGCAGAGCGGGTAGTTTTGGGCGCCGTCGAGGTCCTTTGCGAAGTGGAGCGCGATGATTTCGTTTCGGAGCACGTATGGGCCCGGCTTGACCCAGGACGGGATCTCGACCTGCCACGAGTTGTTCTGGCCGATGAGCACGTTGGTCGCCCACCTGCCCGAGCCGGGGGGTCCGCCGTCTGAGCTCAGCGGGTCGATCAGCACCGGAGCGGAGTCGTCAATCTTTGTCCAGCGGAGGGCGGTCTTGTCCACCGAGCCGCACCCGTCCTGAGTGTTTTTGCAGGGGGCCAGGTAGGACAGCACCGGCCCGACGTGGTTCTGCGGCCAGCCGTTCCACTGCACGTGCAGGCGGTCGCCGGCGCGGATCGGGGCGTGGGCCTTTGGCGGGGCGCCCGAGAGGTGGCAGATGATTTCGGGCGTCGAGTAGTTGCGCGGCGAGACGAAGCCGTCGTCGATGTTAGACGAGGACCAGCCCACCCTGTCCGGGTAGTTGGCCTTGCCCGGCGTCGGGTCGAAGCCGTGGTAGAGCGCGCCGTTGATTAGGATGTGGGCTAGGTGGGAGTGGGCCAGCGCCGTCCCCGAGAGGAGGAGGGCGGTGAGGAGGGATTTGGACATTTTTGGGGGGGGAGGAGGGGGGCAAAAGATACGGGAAGGCTTTGTGTATGTGTATGTATGTGTGTGTGTGTGTGTGTGTGGGTTGGTGGGTGGGTGAGGACCAGGTAGTTTATAATAATACAGTCAAGAATGATAACGATAGGCAATCAATCTACTCCAGCCTGTTGGGACGGGATGGTATATTGGATTTATTTGGGGGGGTTGTTTCGTGGATGACTCGGAGGAGGAGGAGCTTTGATATTTATCCTTATTGGAAAGCACTATGCTGATCATCAAATCCGTTTGGTTTATTATACCGCTCAAGAGCGGAGCTCGTGTACCGGGTTTTTACTCGCATAATCTGTTTGTCTCTTCCCGTCCATGACCTGCGAGATCCAAATTGCCCACACACCATGGGTCAGTCTGGGGAATCACTCTTTTCCAGGAATTCGCCGGCTCGGCCGCGTGCCACCGCCCAGACCCCTTTTTTGGTTTTTTTTTCTTTTGCATCTCGTCATGGATGGTTCTGTAGCCTGGTTACTGGGATTTTGGTAATGCAGTATGCGGTGATGTTGAGTAATAGTGGGTGGTGCGTAAGCGGCGGGTTCAGGGGTCTCATCGACAGGGGTAGGGGTATGGGTATGCTCAGCACAAGACGACTTACACCACGTCTTCTGTCACTGTGGTTTGCCATCCCACCCTGCTTGAACAATAATATTGACTATTCCGGTTAGGTGAGACTCACGAAGGAAAGCCTAACAATTCCTGCTGAGTTTCCTGTCACGCCTCACTATAAAAAATACTAGTTCTGTTTGATCACCACTATTTTGTCCCGAGAGAGCCTGAGAGAGAAAGAGAAAAATCAAAATGAAAAGAGGGGAAGCTCTCCGGCTTGGGCCGAAGAACCGTTGCGGCCACCTACCGAGAATCCCCATGTAGCAAGCTAGCGCGCGTCCTTTATGCTCATGTGCTGGCAACTCACCCGGGTAAACTGGCATTTTTCCCTCTCATCAACACTGGGCGGAATAGGGAAGAACGGTAGTTAACTGTGGGGCCGCTTCCAAGATTTTTTGGAGCGAGGATCATCTCTGGGGAATGTGGAGTTCGTTTCATCTATCTGAAATGCTTTTGCTCTGCCGTTGCGGCTTTGAGACAGAAAATGGTCCAAATGATCGGCACATTTTTGGTAATTAATCCTGTAAAGACGGAAGCAAGGCCCGATGATTGGCACTGCAAATGTAAATCTTTTGCGGGTCAATTTCCACCAGGGCATTTTTGATTGTGTTTCTGTCCATGGATGTCTGATCCTAGAAAGGCCATACTTACTGTACTAACCTAGGTAGACAGGTAGCCAGGTAAATAGGTAGGTAAGTAGGTAGGTGACCGACTTCTCACCCTAAGGTAGTATCAATCAAATCGGTACGAGATGAGTGGCGTCTCACCGTTTTGGTCCAAAACAATTCTTGTCACCTTGCTTGGCTCCGCCAGCCCCCGGGCCATCCCAGCCTGCAGGGTCTTGTGCAAGTAGGTGGCCCCCGTTCTAGAAGCCGTGCCGCTTTCCATGAAATCCGAAACCCCCTGTCGTAAGTGCACCCGATAATTGACCGGTTCACTGGTAAGTCACACAATCTGCATAGGTACCTTTTGACCGATGTGGCGCAGACGTTTGTTAGTAATTTAACTGAGAACTACTCTTTTCAACATCTCTGAGCAACGGTCGCTTAATTCTGCCCAATGAGATGTAAGCTGCGTAATATTTCTTTCTCACGACATCTATCATGTATAGGCCAGGATAGTATTACAAGGCTGTATTTAGACGAATCTGCCTTCAAAATCCTGGGAACGAGGGCTGATACAGGCTCTATCTTGGTGCGGAAGGATCCGCGGGATTCGATAGCGCCATCAGTGCCAGGGGGACCTGCAAGTCTCGTCCATACGGCGTAATCGACTACCAGGCAGGCAGCTGCTGTGCGGTGAGTTGAAAACAAATCTGTGTTGTTCTTGGGTAGGAAGAACCGTAGTAGTAATCCCCGCGAGATGGGCTGTTAAGCGTGCCAAGAACAACCAACGACCAGCGGTCAGGTTTCTTTTTGGGTCAAGCACCTAAGGTACTTGAGTTGCCGTATCTGGGAGACCAACCAGGGGCCGGTCGCTGAGTCGGAGATTTCAACGTGCAGATACCGGTCCCAACGGTCACCTCAACCCATGTTTAAAATCCCTGCCCACGTGGAAGGATGTCGCATTCCGGGTGCCTGACACTTCCTAGTGCCCTCCTGTGACAGGTGTCATTCACGTCGATGGCTACGGTTGCTGACATCAGACGGTTCCAGCCCTAACCGGTGGAGGGTGTATGCATCTCGTATTTGGCCCCCCTAGATATCTCACCGACGTGACCATGGTTCACGTCAGCTGAATTGGGAAGAACATGCTTTTTTGGATAACCCTAGCCTGCGGCAAAAGCCCGCGCAAGCCATGCCATCTCTTCACGATCTCGAGCATCACCTAGGTAGGTACGTAATACACGGCGGGTCGGGGCGAGATACCGGTTGCTTGCATCCTGTTACGACCCCATGGGGGTCATCTTGCAGGGCTCCCCGACGCCTCATTCCCAGGTTCCAGATCTTACAGCCCAATAACGGCGCCGAGCCAGCTGTGAGAAGGCCAATAGACCCGGGGCAGAGGCCCGCGAGGCCGATTCACCGTCTCCAAGTCTTTGGGCTGCATGTTGTGCCGCATTGGTGTGGTGCTTTGGTGATATCCTCACCGAGGGTGGCCTTCCTGAGTCTGGAACCGAAGCTTTTCGTGAGATATGCGAACCATACTTATTACTGCTACGGCTTACATTAGGCAGGACTAAGGGTCTGTGCGGTATCATGGCGATATCCTCACGTCGAGTAAGACACATTTCTCGTGTTGACCGCTAGTGGCATATCTATACGGGATAATTTGAAGTGAAATAAGACTGTTAACAAAAGCAAGTTAGTTTATTCCGATAGCTGATAAAACTAAGCTACAAAGTTCAAGTTTCATAGGAAGTTTGTTGACAGAGCTCTAATTCGACTGACGTCCCTCCCACTGCTTCAACAGCTCACTCAAAGAAGCGATTCTTTGGCCTCGGCAAGCCGAGATGTTCTCTCAAAGTGGAGCCCTCATACTCGGTCCTGAACAGTCCCCTTCTCTGCAATTCCGGCACAAGCTTCCCAGTGATATCATCGAGTCCCTCGGGCAAGAACGGCGAAACAACCGTGAAGCCGTCCGCGCCCTCTTCGGCCAGCCACACCGCCATCTCATCCGCAATGCTCTCCGGCGTGCCGACGAACGCAAGGCCGGCATACCCTCCGTACCTCCCCGCTAACTGCCTCACAGTGAGCCCTTCGTCCCGCGCGAGCTTGATGACCCCCGCCCGTCCCGTCTTGCTAGCATTCGTGTCGGGAATATCTGCGGGCAGCGGCCCGTCCGGGTCAAACTTGCTGGCATCGCTGCCCAGCGCGACCGAGAGCGATGCGATGGCGCTGTCGTAGTGCACCAGGCTGTCGAGCTTCAACCGCTTCCGCTTCGCATCCTCGACTGAATCCCCGACGATGATCAAGGCGGCCGGCAGGATCTTGAGCTGATCCCCATCGCGGCCGGCCGCAACCGCTCGATCCTTGATGTCCCTGTACAGCGCCTTTGCGCTCTCCAAATCCCGCGGGGAGCAAAACACAACCTCGGCGGTCTCGGCGGCCAACTGTTTTCCCGGCTCCGACTGCCCGGCCTGGACGATGACCGGCCACCCCTGGACGGGGCGCGCAATGTTCAGCGGGCCGCGGACCTTGAGGCTCTCCCCCTTGTGGTCGAGGACGTGCAGCTTTGCCGGATCAAAGTACACGCCGGTCTCCTGGTCCCGGATGAAGGCGTCGTCCGCGAAGCTGTCCCAGAGGCCGGTGACGACGTCGTAGAACTCGCGGGCGCGCTTGTACCGCTCCGAGTGCTCGACGTGCTCCTCCAGCCCAAAGTTCTTGGCCGACTCGGGGTTCCCCGTGGTGACGATGTTCCAGGCTGCGCGCCCGCCGCTGAGGTGGTCCAGCGAGGCAAAGCGCCGCGCGACGTGGTAGGGCTCGTCGTACGTCGTCGACGCTGTTGCTGCGAGGCCGATCTTTTCTGTGACGGCCGAGAGGGCTGACAGGAGAGTGAAGGGCTCGAAGGAGGTGACGGTGTGACTGCGCTTGAGCGCATCGAGGGGCATGTTGAGCACGGCCAGATGGTCCGCCATGAAGAAGGCGTCGAACTTGGCGGCCTCCAGCTTCTGGATGAATGACTTGAGATGGGCGAGGTTGAAGTTGGCATCCGGGTAGGAGCCGGGATATCGCCACGCGCCGGTATGTAAGCTTACCGGCCGCATGAAGGCTGTGAGGTGCAGCTTCTTGGGTTGAGACATGGCTTCTGCTGTTGATGAAAACCTATCCAGGTTGGTGAAATTGATGTTTAAATCTCTGAGGCAAACCGACGCAATGGTCCGCTTCAAATAGCGAATTCTGACCAAACCCGATATAATTACTTCTCTGAAACCGGCCGATCAACCTGATTAATGACATTGCTGGGGTTGATTACAAATGGCAATGGCGTGGAATCACGACATCGCTTCGAGTGGGGGGTTGGCGATGGACATTTCCAATGCAGATACCACACTTTGGCATCATGCTTGGCACATTTGGCATAAGCCGTTTTGAGGCTTGTGGATGAAGGTCTGTTGGCGCAAATGCTGACATATTCGGGAAAACTAATATCGCAGAGTGTCAGAGCAAGCAATGGTATTCGATATGCACCTGGAGTGTGCTGTTCAAATTCAGAGGGTAGACGACTCCAACTGGGACTAATCGTAGATGTCGCACGAAGGGAGAGGCCAGATTATACCCAAAGCTAGCTTCCCAATATAGACTTTAAACATCCGTCAGCTCTGCGGTAATCTCACGTTTGTAGAATTTTGTAAAGTATATACTCAGCAAGATGAGGAGCGCGGAAAGCCCAAAAAGGAAGAAGGGGAGGGGGGCAAGGGGGGAGCATCTAATGCAACCCTAACCCGGGTCCCGAATCTCGAATTTTTTGAGTTTGTTTTCCCGTCTCTTTCCATTTCAGCTGTGTCCCCACCAAACAAAACCGTTTCATCCCCAAAAAGTGACTGAACATGGCCATGTCGACACGAAGCAGAGCAGCAGCAAAAGTGGTGCAAGCGGCAAAGGCAGCAGCAGCAGCAACGACGACGTCAACGTCCAGTTCGGCGCCGCCTTCAACACTGCCAATCCACCTCTTCGCCGATGCAGATGCATTCGAGTCGTGGCTGCAGACCAACCACACCGACACGACGGGCATCTGGCTCAAGATCAGCAAAAAGGGCGCCGGCGTCAAGTCGGTCAGCTACGACGAAGCAGTCGACACGGCGCTCTGCTTTGGGTGGATTGACGGGCAGAGGAAAGGACTCGACGCGCAGCACTTCCTCCAGAGGTTCACGCCGCGACGCAAAAACAGCCTCTGGTCAAAGCGGAATGTTGCCAAGATCGAGCTGCTGGTAGCCTCAGGCCGCATGAGGGCATCAGGACAGGCCGAAGTAGACACGGCAAAGGCTGACGGGCGGTGGGAGAAGGCATATTCATCGTCGAGCGTGATGGAGGTGCCGGCGGACCTCGAGGCGGCGCTGGATCAGAACAAGAGGGCCAGGACCTTCTTCGACTCGCTCAACCGGACAAAGCGACACTCGTTTCTCTGGAGGATTGAGACCACCAAACGAGCCGAAACGCGCAGCAGGAAGATTGCCGAGTTTGTGAAATTGCTCGCCGAGGGCCAAACGCTGTGACGGTGCATGTGTTGCCTATTCGAGAAAGGGACGCTCGCCGGGATCTGGCAGGCGGGCCGTGGCATCACCCTCGCGTGTGGGATGAGCGGGGGTGCAACGCAGCCTAGAAGTGGAGTGCAAATGGTGGGCTGTCCTCGCAGAAGACCCGCCCACCGTAGGGAGCCTTCTCCACTGAAGACGCTGCGGTACATAGCTGGAACTTGACAAGCGCAAACACATTGGATGGAAACAATTAATGAACCATCAAAAACAAAACACTGGCGAAATCATGGAAAATCGCACCATGTACAGGAAACATTTTATTCCTCTCGAGTCAAACCCCGACGTTTTCAACGAATTGATACACCGTCTTGGCGCATCCAAAAACCTCAGGTTCGAAGACGTCTACACCCTCGATGACCCCCATCTGCTCCCCAGACCGGCGCTTGCTGCAATCCTTGTCATCCCCACCACAACCAAGTTCGAAGCCAAGAAGGCGGCTTTGGAGTCTTCCCGCGCCGACTATGCCGGCAGGGGACCCGATGAGCCCGTGGTGTGGTTCAAGCAGACCATCAACAATGCATGTGGATTGTACGCTATCCTGCACGCCCTCAGCAACGGCAGGGCACGCGAACTCGTAGGCAAGTCGAGTCTCTGCTTGCCCCTCGATACTCATTCCTGATTGACTCCTTCAGCTAAGCTGACTGGAGATGACACCACCGCAGAAGCAGGGTCCCTCCTTGACAGACTTCTTCGACAATGCATCCCGGCTTCTCCCGGGGAGCGAAGCCACATCCTGGAGAGCTCGACTGAGCTCGAGGAAGCTTATGCGTCAGTCGCAAGCAAGGGAGTCTCTGCTGTCCCCGACGATCCAGAAGAGGAAGTTGACTTTCACTACCTCTGCTTGACGTCATCCACCCATGGCTACCTGTACGAGCTTGATGGTGACACCAAGGGACCATTTTCACGACAAGTCAAGTTGGACCCGGCCGGTGACGTTCTCGGGCCGAGGAGCATCGCTTGCATTAAAAGTTATATTGATCACGAGGTTGACAGCATAGGCTTCAACCTCATGGTTCTCATTGAGGACAGAGAATGATGCTTGATCCAAGTCAGCTCCCAAACAACATTTCAGCTGGCCGCTGAACCGTCGATGTTACACAAACCCCATCCTGCCTGGCCTGGTCCTACGTCGTCACTACTACCCGTCCCCATAGGCATCACCCGGCCAACAGCACCGAAATAGGGTCAACTCGACAACAAAAAAAGACGGGATTTAATTAAAGGATGGAATTTTACATTACTTCTCAAAAAGCCCATGTTCGTTCATCAGACATCTTTCGATAGTCGACCAACAAAATGCAAAAATCCGTCCAATCACACTTGCCATGCCGGACCAATCTGCCCTCCACCCCCCCAAAAAAAACCAAAAAACCCGTGCGCTTTTGGGCCTAGCCGCTAATATTACCTAACGAGGCGCAGCACCCCTGAGTCACTTGCATCAGGGATAAGCAATTCGGCGTGTTGGAATCTTCAAATTATAGGTGTTTCTGCCTGGCTTCGTCTTGGCTTGGGTTGGGATTTATTACCCAGCGACTCCTTTGCGCTATCGGACCTGTATGTATATTGTTATGGTTTCACAGGCTACCGATGGACTCGCCCAAACACATCTTTGTTTCCGAAACTGGGCAACCGGCATCGCGCCGCCGCAAGGTTCGTTTGGCGTGCACCCTGTGTCGTGCACGGAAGACGGGATGCGATGGCCGCAAGCCTGTTTGCACCGCATGCTCGCTCAGGGGCTGGGACGATAAATGCGGATATCAAGATAGCGTTATACAATCGTCAGCTGCACTGTAAGTATTCTTAGCCTCAAGCCTCGTTCAACAGGCACTTTTGTTTTTCCGACTCGGCTGACCCCTTTTACACGCAGAACCTTGGTGGATCTTGACCGCCGCCTTCAGCGATTGGAGAGTGAATCTTTTGGCGAATCGGAAACATCGCGCAAAAGCACTCCTGGTACGATTTCGATTGTTTTGTTGTCTGGAAGCTTTGCCCTTTTCTTTTTTTTCTTTCTTTTTTTTTTAAAAAAAAAAACTCCAAATCATTTTAGAAATTGCATCACCTAACGCATCCAATTCTTAGCGCAGTTCGACAACTTGGGGTTTGGGCAAGGAGATAGCAGCAGAAGCGCCGTTTCTGAGACCACATTTGAAGAAAATGACGACGCCGCCAGTATGCTCGAGTCCAACGCGGCGTTCATGCGTCGAGGGTTGGAAGCAGCAGGCCCTAGCGATAGCTATGACACGAGCGCGAATGCGATACTATCAGGGGAATCCTTATTCACCAATATTTTCCCCGCAATCTCCGGCGCTTCCAGCAATAATATAGATCGATCACTTGGGGAACTTGGCTTGCAAGACGTCGCATTTCCTCAGCCGCAAATGGCCCAAGATCGAATCAGCTGGTACTGGCATCATGTCCACTCGGTTTTCCCCTTTCTTCACCGGCCAACCTTCGAGAGACGGTACCAAAGCTTCTCTCAGACAGGCCTGTCGCCCCAGGAGAGCCATCTGGGATTCGACGAGGCTGTGTTCCACGCGACTCTCAATATGGTGCTAGCAATGGGCTCTCAGCGCAACGGAACTATTCCTCCTGCAGAGAGGCAGTATCAGGCCGAGGAATTCTATCGACGTTCATTACGGCTTGTCTCGGTGGAAGCCTTGGACACCATGTCGCTCTCCATCGTCCAGTTGCTGCTACTCCGAGCTCTCTATCTCTACTTTTCCGGACGCGCCGATCGGTGCTGGGTGATGGCGGGCGCAGCGATTCGTGTAGCCACGGGCATGGGCCTGCAAACTGTACCGAGACGGCCCATGAGCCAGCTAGAGAGGGAAATGCGACGCAGAGTTTGGCATTGCGGATGTGTTGGTGTGGACCTGATCTTGTCAAGTACATTTGGGCGAGGCCCCCTGATCTCCCGCGCGGTTAGTCAGCCGCCGCTCCCCCTCGCTATCGACGACGAGTATCTCTCCGCCACTGAGGAGGGATCACAGCCAGATGGTGTACCTTCTCGCATGGATCTTGCCATCTACTCAACCAATATCATCGCGATAATGGAAGCAATGCATTCTCCGGAGCGCACCCCCCGACTCAAGCTCGCCCATGGTGGTATCGAGCACTCTGTTCCGGATCCGAGCGCCATTCTTCGCCTCAACTCCATGATTGACGATTTTCTCGACGGCCTCCCGGCGCACTTACGCCCAGGTGCCGACTACTCGCGCATGATGATCCGCCAGGAGGATTATTCTTACTTCGCAATGCAAGGTCAAGTCATCAGATTCAGGCTTTTATTTCTTAGGCTCCTTCTCCTCCGACCATCGGTCCTAGCTGAAGCGCGCAGATGGACTGCTAGGGAGCCCGGAGCTGCTCAGACGGCGTCATCAATGCTTCAAGAACGGTTGCATCTGGAAGCATGCTCCCTCTGCTTGGAAACGGTCCACGCTGTTTTGGAGAAAACACATAGCGCGCTAGGAACCCAGCACCAGATTCCCGAGTGGTATGCTCTACATTGTAAGTAAACCGACTTTTCTGGTTTGGTACTATCTTTCTAGATGGAGCGAAGTTACTAAAAGTAGCCAATAGTCAGCTTTTCATCCGCCACTATACTCCTCGTAGCGATGTTGTCCCCGAAACTCGGAGTCAGTTTGGAGCTCGAACCCACAAAATCATCCTGGGATAGGGCCATGGGGATTTTGGACTTTCACAAGACGCACATTCCGTCTGCTGCAAAGGGCTTGGAAGTTCTCCATCGCTACCGCCAGACGATCATGAATCGACTAAATTCAAGGCTGGGTAAGCATCCATATATCCTTGCGTTCATATTTTTGATCAATCACTCTAACATCTCTCCTCTGGTTCTAGGATCCCCACAGGAGCCCAGTTCTTCTAGCGCCAGCATCTCGGCTGCTAGCATTTCAAGCCTTCCCGGGGCCTCTCAAGGTCAACAGGCTCAGACTTCAAGCTGGGCTGCCCCAGAGGACCAGGACGTCGGTACGGGAATGATGATGCAAGGCCTCGATGAGTTTCTGGTCTCTGAATCTCTCGATGACGCGTGGCTTGGTATGCAGGACTATGGGGAGGGAGATTGGATGCTGCAGTTTTGATGAGTCTCTTTTTTTGTTCATGGTTGACGAGTGGGTAGGTTCTTTGGCTTTTTAATTTTTGCTTTCTTTTGGGTTCATTTCTAGACTGTTTTCCAGCAAATTTGGGTGGTATTCTACTATTTTATATTTCGGGCACGCTTTGACATGGTTCATGGATTCTTAGATCCCAAGAGAACTCAGCGAGCGGAAATTTATGATCATGTCTGTTTTTCATATATCCCTACATTATCGGGTTTCAACAGCCACAGGCAACGCATGTCTGATCTCCGCGCTGAAGCTCAACGACGATCTATGTTTATTCTATTTTATTTTATTCTTTTAAAAAAATTTTTTGGGATGACACGGATTTTGTGATCTTGAATGGCTTAATTCGCCCTATATCGATTATAAATAAATTCCAGGCGTACCATACACCGACACAGCCGACTAGCCGACCTACAGCGAAAGGTTCAGTATTGTTCAAATTCATACAAAGTGCTGGTGTAGTTAGCTCAACCATTTTTGGCCGAGGTATTTAAGGGTACACAGGAACGCACCTATACCATAGGTTAGTGCGATAAATATGCGGTAAAGTATAAGATAAAGTCTAGTGCCGAATGATGGCCTCAGCCGCGTGCTACAATCCGTGGTGAAGATCTTGCTCGCGAGGCAATGGACATGGTACCTAGGTGTTTGTCTTAGGATTATTCCCAACTGGCTGACTATTTCCGAGCACCTACTGCTACTTTTATGGCCTGATTTTGTGTTTCAGTCGCTCGCTGATCACAAAGCTACATACCCAGGTGCTGTTCATCTGTGCGCTAATGCTACTGCGGCATCCAGCCATAGCATTTCTTATTGCAATCCAAATCTGTGAAAATTGGATGAGGGCACGCCCTACCTCACTCAAACAACATTCATCAACCATGAAGATCAGAGACATCAGAGATGCACCCATACCATGTCGCTCTTCGTTGATTGCATCTCGCCTGCCCTGAAGCCCGGAACGCCACGTCTAAGCCGTATCCATTTGAGACCCGGGGCCGGCACCCTCTAACCGAATTACCTAGACTCGAGAGACGACGAGCAAGGAAGGGGGGTAAGAGCTAACGGGTCTAGAACCAAAGCCAGTGCGAGTTGAAAAATGATCTTCAGTCTCTGGCTGTCACAGTGGGGAAGGGGCCAGTCGTCGTCGCATCAAAGTCTGGGTAAATGTCTGTGGGCACCAAGGACGACAGGGGGGTGCAGCCGATGCGAATCGCACCACCTGTTTCGAACCGGCCCGCAATGTGGCTTATACGTTTCCGGGTAGAGTTTCCTCCCCTTCTCTGTTAAGCAAATGCCTTGTTTTGGATCGAGAACAGATGAAAAGACGATCTCCGGAGATAAATAACCCCAAACCTTGCCCACTTTGAACAAGGATGTTTGCCAAAAAAGAATTTTGAAATCAATCTTGGACCAAGGCACCTTATACATACATACTACCTACTATTGTTATTATTTAGCTACTGCACAATGGAGCACGACGTTGCGAGCATCCCAGACGACAGGGACCAAACCCCCCTCGAGGACTTCCTGGACTGCAACCCAAACGTCAAGTTCGTCGAGTGCATCTGGGTCGACTACTTCGGCATCACCCGGATGCGGAAAATGACCACGTCGCGCGCGGTCGAGCTCGCCAGCAGCAGAAACGGCTATCTGACCTTGAACCCGTCATCCATGGCAAACCACCTCGAGGGCGCACCGATTCCAGATCTCTCCAACCCCGGCGTCGACCGCATGCGGCCGGACTGGTCTTCGCTGAGGCTCATGGGCGACGACGCCACCCGCGCCGCTGTCATCTGCTGGTACATGGGCAAGGAGATCCTCACCAGGCATCCCCTCCCGGCCGGTCTCCTCCAGCCCCAGCCTCCGTGCGAAGACGAAGGCTCCCCCGGCCGGTGTCCCCGAACCGCTCTGAAAAAAATGCTCCGCATCGGCCAGGCGGCCCACTCGGCCCACTTCCGGATAGGCTTCGAGCTAGAGTTTTACCTCCTGGAGGAAGCCTACGACCCGGCGGAACCCGGTGACGATCATGGTGATGATGAAGCCCAACATGATCGGGCCGCTGCCCCCAGCAAACCCTCCAAAAAAGATCGTGGCCACTCGGACCCTCGCACATACTGGAACACGGCCTCCTCCCTCCGCGGCCGCGCCGGCGCCTGCCTCGAAGCCTGCGTCTCCTCGCTGGAAGCGTGCGGGATCCCCGTCGAGCATTTCCACTCCAACGGCGGCGGTGGTGGCGGCGGCGGTGACAACGGCGCTCAGAAATACAAAATCAGCCTATCCCATCAACCCCCCATCCCGGCGGCGGATTCCCTGATCCTCTCAATGGAAATCATCAAGCGGGTCGCGATATCCCACAACCTCTACGCGACTTTTTTCCCTAAACCATTTCCCGACACAAGCAGTAGTAACAATAATAATAATAGTAATAATACCACCACCACCACACCCGTGACGGCAATCAGCAGGCTTCACACCCACATATCAATCCACGGAGTTCCCGACTCGTCCTGCTCCTCGTTCCTGGCGGGGACCCTACACCGACTTCCCCTCCTCACTGCCCTGTCCCTGCCGCACATCACCAGTTACCACCCCCACAACCCATCGGGCGGGTGGGTATCCTGGGGAACAGAAAACCGGTCCACCGCTATCCGTCAAATCTCGCCGTCCCACTGGGAGACCAGGATCCCCGACTGCGCGAGCAACATCTACCTGGCCCTCTCGATTTTTCTCGCGGCGGGGATCCTAGGGATCAGGGACAAGACCCCCTTACTCTGGGAGGACTGCAGGGCCAACGTCGGCGCCATGAACGGGTTTGAACGGTTAGAGAGCGGGATAAACACCCGTCTGCCCGATGGGCTTGATGCTTCATTAAAGATTATAAACGGTGGCTTTCAGGGGTTGGAGCAGGTGCTGGGAGCGGGGATTCTGGAATATTACAGGGCTCTGAGGAGGGCGGACAGGGACCACGGCGCGAGGGTGGGTAGGAGGGCGGTTGAGTGTTTTTTGGCAAAGGAGTTTTGAAAAAAAAAAAAAAAAAAAAAAAAAAAAAAAAAAAAAAAACAGACGTAAAAACAAACCAAACTTATGTTTTTTTTTTATTTTAATTTT
>MU864952.1:278235-300947 GCA_033576145.1 Cladorrhinum samala
GGTTGGTGTGGGGTTGAGCGTCACCCGGGGGCTGGGGGGGTTTGGGGGGGGTTTTTTTTTTTTTTGCAAATTTTTTTTTAAAAAAAAAAAAAAAAAAAAAAAAAAAAAAAAAAAACCTACCTGACGTACATACATACCTAGCTTATCTTGATAGTTTCTTTTCATTTTTTTTGTGGGAGAAGAAAGGGGGGGGGGGAAGAGGGAGAATGGTGTGTGCATAGCAATTGGCGCGGTGTATTGTTGGGACGGGTTTTTTAACATGAGTAAACGAGGAACAAAGCAAATGTTTTGATAGAATAATTTGAACAATAACAATGGCATTGGTAGATAGATACCCAAGGACAAGTCAATAAATGCTTTTTAAAGCTTTAGTTCCATTACCACTGACTGCCGGTGATAGTACCTAACCTCATGACATGACTGTGGCAGCCTTGAGACTTATTACATGACGTCTGACCGAGAATCAATTGCAACACCAGCTTCTTATATATGAGCTCTACTTTACAAATAATTAAAAAGTCAAGATGATGAGCAAATAACCAAAAAGTCAAGGTAGTAATTTCAAGCCATGAACAACAAATACTACTTGCCTGTGTTCTCTACTCAAAAAGTCCCCGGTAGCCGTGGCTTACCCCTTCTTGTTCTGCAGCGTAGCCATAGCCTGCTCAATATAATCATCATAGCTCTTCCTCTGCTGCTCCAAATACTTTGCTTTCTCATGCAAATTGCTCAACGTGAGCCTCACACCCTCCAATTCTCTCTGCCTCTGCACTCTCCTCCTGCTCTTGGTACGAATGTCCAAAGCGATAGCGTTCAAGATATCCTGATAGTAGTTCTGCCTCGTAATCCGCCCCGCCTGTTCGAGCCTCATTATGTTCTCCAGAGCCATCCTCTTCAAGTCGAAATACGACATGCGAGTAACATCCACCATATTCGCGTCAGAGTATACGCCTCGAGTATTTGAGCCGCTAGCAAAGTCGTCGTTCAGCAGCATCTGCCACTTGTGCTCGTCTTCCGGCGTCACCCGCTTAACAAGAATCTCCATCAAGTTCGACCCAGTCTGCACCCTAATGATATACAGAATGCAGCGCTTCGTCTCCATGAATAGTAACTTTACTAGGGCATCTGGGTCCTCAGTTTCGTACAGCTTGGGAGTCAAAAATAGCTGGATATCAGATAAACCGGCAGACCTCATTTCGCTCTCGTTGTGCTTTGCGCTACCAAGGTCCTGCATTATCTCGCGTAACACGTCATCTCTATTGGGGCACAGATGCACGAGGTCGTTGGCGATAAGGGTATAGATCGCGAAAATATCGGCCATTTTAATATAGAGAGTAGGTTTGTTCTTGGCATACAAGTCATTATACTCATCAATGTCGAACGTACTCTCGGCATCGGGCACGGCAATAACGTTTTCGGTAAGGACGGTAAGACGCTCTATCGATTCTACAATGAAGGCATTCAAGGGTTGAAGGTAGATGTTGTCGCCGCCGAATTGTCTGCCTGTGGCGATCTGGCTCAAGACCTTGGCGACCTCGCCCAAGTTGCGCTTCTGCAGCGGACTCAGCTGCTTTTCGACGACACCAAAGTTTTCTGGCGCCGTCAGCGCAGGCTGGAGATAGAACTTCCAGAGCGTCAAATTAATATGAGCCTTTCTTTCGTGCATCAGTCGGATGTCATTCCTGAGAAACTCCTTATTGCACCCCGCAAACGAACAGGCATAGCGCACATTGTCGTGGAGCGGACCTCTTCGATGTTTGCCGTAGTTCGACGTGGTCTTGAAATCCCTCTTGCAGTCTTCACAAAAGGTTTTTTTATCTACACAACGGCTACTGAGACTGCTGCTGCTGCTGCTGCTGCTGCTGTTGCTGGCCTGTGACTGCGGCGTGCTTGTAAACCTTGGTGTGACTGCAGTACTCGGGTCCGATTGTGAACTGGGGGTGCTAGGGGAAGTCAGCGATAGCCACGAGGTGAAACATCAAGTTCAGGGAAGAATTCAATTACCTCGCGTCATCAGTTTCCTGTCTGATGCGCTTGTGATCACCTTGACGGACATTTGCGGGTGAGCAAGACCGCTTGAGGGGGGCGGTCTGTAGAGGTGACGCCAGTGGTGATGATGCTTGTCGTCTGTACCATGACTCCCCAGACACGCTTTCGGCAGTGGTGGAATTATCCCAACGTCCTATACCCCAGCCATGATTCTCCACAACGCAGTCGCCCAGACCCAGCCCAAGGTAAACCGAGAGGAAAGTGTAAGCTCGCTGAATGGTGCCGATCTTCTTGAGATGGTCAAGCTTACGCCACAAGACCTCGCTGAGATTCGTTTCCTGCGCCGACAGTATTAGTTCGGATGCTGACCAGGATACCAAATCCACTGCTCTGCGTACCTGGTGTTGACGTCTATTCCGTCGACATTGAGCAACTCTCTGACGATAGCAAGGTTAGGGCAGAGTGCAGCCCCTCATTCCCACTCCCAATTGGGGGAAGCCTTGCACACGGGAACCGCGTACTGGAGAGGCCACCGGGAGCAGGAACGGGAGCGCAGCGGTCATGGTCGGCATGGTATGGTGGGAATCGAGAGGCAACAGCAAAGCAAAAACTGACATATCAAATCACACAAATCACGGGAATCGCTCTCCGTAGTCCATGGCAATTCTCTAGGGCAGTTCTCGATGCAGATGACACGGTTTGTCAAGGACCCATCACTTCCCAGGGCGTGCGTGGGAATCAATCATGTGAGAACCAGCAGAGCAAAGAGTAAGTTGATGACGCCAGATCGGTAATTGCCAAAAAAATAAAAATAAAAAATAAAAAAAGAATTTGAAACCCCAAAAAAATTGTGAAAAATCTTCAGAAGGAAATTTTAAAGGAAACATGGTGAAGAGAAAAATAGCGAAATGAAAAATGTAGAAAGGAAAAATGTAGAAAGGAAAATGTAGAAAGGAAAAATGCGGAAAGGAAAAATGGCGGAAAGGAAAAATGGCGGAAAGGAAAAATGGCGGAAAGGAAAAATGGCGGAAAGGAAAAATGGCGGAAAGGAAAAATGCAGAAATGTAAAGAGAGAGTCTTTTCACACCGTAATGCCGTAATGTTTGTCACACCCCACCGTAATTATATACTTCATCCTTAAACTCTCATCACACACAAAATCTACAACGATAGCCTTTTGCTTTTTCCATAGTCTGGCCTCTATAATATTTTAATATATTTAGACCTATATTAATCTTTTAATGATTTTAAGATATTATGGTTGTTGGGTGGAAGATCAAATTGTAAGTTTTGAGATGTATTGATTTTGGGAAAATCTTGCATCGGGTTAGGGATACATATGAGGATTACGGTGGGGGTGTGACAAACACTACAGTGCTAAAAGACGCTCTTTTTTTTCTTGTTTCAAAAAACCGACCATTCGACAAGTTGCAGGATGCATGATCGACACCAACCAATAGATACCCTCCACCGCCCGCCTAATCCCCCCCCACTGGATGCGACGCATTTGGGACTCGCGCGAGAGAATTGGAAGGTGCATACTCCGTAATTAGGTGCTTTCCAAGCTCAACACACCGCCCGCTGGCTGGGATGGAGTCAAATGCAGCAGGGTTGTTGTCTGATGGTAAAGATCCAAGCCAATTAATTGGGTGAAGGAACCAGTAGGAAAAGTCCCATGTAAAACACACTTCAAAGGCCTAATGACAAGAAGGTGGGCAGAAAACTTCCCTGCGTGGTTCACTGGTGGGAACCAGCCACAGTCCACGGCCATATCGCGCCAAGCGACCGAAGCTTCCAAGGAAGAATAGCGTGACATGGGCACGGAAGCTTGCCAGAATGAGGGGCTGCGGAAAGCAGACAGGAGTGTCGCCCTCAATGGTGGCCATTGAGACTGGCCCAGGCACATCACGCATGAGAGTGGGACATGGTCCCCGTCACGGGCTGACGGGTTGAGGACTGCTGGGTCAAATCGTTTGGGCAATCCCGCAGAGTAAGACGCATCGGAACAAAAAAAAAAAAAAAAAAAAAAAAAAGTAAGGCATCGGAGCCAAAGATGAGGTTTAGGAACATAGTGAAAGCATCCACAGCCAAGGGAAGCTCATTAACTAATTATAAAATCCTTTCCCACCTCCGTGGCCCTCACTCACCATGCTTGCCAGAACACTCCTCACCAAGCTCTCTGGCCCCATTGACCAAAGCGCCCATCATCTTACATAGCAGTTTCAACTGTCTCCATCCGCCCCTCCCGTCCGTCCAGTGTCCTGGCGTCCTCTCTCGACCCAGAACCACGATCGATCAACTCTTACTTACCTACTCCCCCTAAGCGACCCAACCAGCAAAATGTAAGCAAAGTCTTGTTATCCCCTCGGGCCGTTCCCTTCATCCAAGACCCAGGATAAGCTCCGGTGATGCAGTCAAGAACACACACCAAACGAGGCAAGGCGTTGGCAACACTGTCACAGCACTGAAGATCAAGCAAACCCGATATCACACCCATCTCCAGTTCCTCAGTCTCCTCTACTATCTCCACCTTTCTTTGACACCGTGACCCGTTACTAACATCACCACTTCCTTTCAGGACATCCTCCACCCGCCACACTACCATCTCCAAACCCCCCACGACCTCCTTCAGCCTTCCCTTCTCCCTCGATCGATACCTCAACCAGCCCTCGACAGCCACCAGCACCACCCACGACAGCATCCTGTCCGGCCCAGACCCAGAGTCCATGACGACCGACGAATACATGCAATCCAAGATCACCGCCGGCCAGAACCGCGGCGCGGAGGCCATCGCCTTGTTTGAGAATAAGTTTAACGGAGCGTCTGGAAATAATTAATCGGGTGCTGGAAGACAGATCATTCACAGACGAGAGGGCCATGTTGGGGGGTACCGGCATGGGGGAACACTTTTTGGGTGTGATGATCGTGTACGGGGGATGTAGGAGGTATCTATCATGGACTTGAAGCTAATGCAGTGGCATGCCAAGTACCTAGCCAGGTAAGGTACCTACCTAGGCACTTACCAGTCCGATGATCGGGTGTTCCTATCTGAGTTTTGTGGGCGTGTTTAGAGGCATACTATACCTAGGTGCCTACTTACCTTGGTTAAGTTCTCATAGGTATACCCTCTTCAATAAGAGTAAGATAGGTAGGCAGGTATAGAAACAAAAGTTGGCATTCTATCCTTAGCTGTTGCGTCAGGGAGTAGATAGACAAACCCAGATGGATATTTTAACGATGTTAGCATAGCCCCCCTCACTATGAGCAAGGTGTTAGCATACAACAATCTTGATGCAAGTAGGTAGATATTGCTGATCTGAACATACATCTAATAAATTCTACACGAATACACCGTGTTGACCGAGGATTCCACCTGGTGAGCTTAATAGCATGGGAGCACGCACGCCCCTCAACGAATCGAGTATGGGACCAGTTTCCTGCTGCCGGTCCGATACTACTGATCCAGAGACAACGGTTGACGATCACGGCATACTGTTTTCGACGCTTGATCTATCGTAACCTCCAGGCATCTGATGCTGTTGACCATATGATGACCCATCGACTCCGACTGTCCTCTGTGAAAAATAATCATTCCAGTTGTTTTCGGACATAAAGATGGTCATGGGACTGGGACTCATCAAATGGACCAAGCGCACGTGCCACATGGAGCTCTCATCCAGCCAAGCCAAAAACACTGTGGGCCTTCAACGATGTTCGTCAAGTGACGATCCGATCAAGAAGATAGACAATTTAAAGCACTGGGTAGGCAAGAAATAACGCACCCTGACGTTAAGGTTGATCAACGCAGTTTTGATCTTATTTTTCTTCATGGTACGAGGAACTATGGTACAGGGCAAGAACCTTCAAGGGAATTGAAAAAATCTGGGAGCGGCAAGCGGTCCCAGGCGGCAGAAATTGTCTGAGTGGCTGCACTGAGTGAGTGGAGCTAGGAGTGCACAGACCACTGCACATTACCGTAGTGCTTTCCCTATTGTGTTGGGCGAGATATGGCAACCACGAACCTTGCCTTGTACAACTCTCGGGTCTTCGGTTGCCAGCTCCTCCGCCAGTGCTCGAGTCATGGACCCCATCAACCGCACCTCTGTGGCCGGATGGACAGCTGTCATCTGTCTCGCGGTCGGCGCGGCTGCCGCTTATCTTTTGCTCCGTTTCCCGTTCGCGCGCTCCGAGCAGCCTCCATCTCGGCCGAACCCCACCTCGGACTCCACAGCATCTGCGCGCCGGGGTGTCCACCTCTGCCAAGTCAGCCCCGAAAAGAGCGAAGCCGACACCGACATCGACATCGTTGCCATTCACGGCCTCGATACCAAGTCGCCCGACACGTGGACATGGGTAAACCCCAGCGACCCCCGCGAAACCGTCAACTGGCTGGCCGACCACCGCATGCTCCCGAGCGAGGTGGGAGCGGCTCGCATCTTCACTTGCGACTGGCCCGCCGGCCTGCTCCAACCGTCAGACCTGGTCCAAAAGACGATTGAAGAGTGTGCTCTGCTTCTCCGCGATGCCATCTCCCAAGCGCTCCTGGTGGCTGACGTCGCGACGACGCAACGCCGGCCTATTTTCTTCATTGCCTCGTGTCTCGGGGGCATAGTCCTGGCGAAGGCGCTCGTGGACGCCGACCAGGAGGATGAGTATGCCGCTCTCAGAAAGGCCACACGCGGTGTTGTCTTCCTTGCCACGCCGTTCCGAGGGACTTCGTTCGGGGATGTAGCGGCCTGGGCTGAGCCGGGTCTGAAAGCCTGGGCTTCGCTCAAAGGTCGAGAAGTGAACATGCTGCTCGACAAGGTGCAGGACTCAACATTCGACCTCAGGGTAGTCGTGAGAAGGTTCACGAAGCTGTGTCAGGATGAGGATGATCCCTGCAGGGTGTTTACCTTTTATGAAAAAGGAAAGACGAGTCTGCCGCTCAAAATATTTCCTTGGGTGCCGAACCGGTTCCGCCAAAAGAAGCAGGCAAGAAAGAACCTTACAATACGAGTCCTTAGTTGTGCTATCCGTTCCCAACGCTCAACTAGCTGGTCGATGAAAGCTCGGCAACCCTCGACATGGTTCTACATCCACTACCGCTCGACCGACCCCACGTCCTGACAAACAAATTCGGCAGTCCTGAATGTGCGGATTACAAGAGAGTGGCCGGAAAGGTTCGAGAGATCATTGGCAAGATTCGCGAGGGGACGCTTCTCGCGCAAGCAGACAACTGGATCCGCGACAGGCATTATAACGCAACCAGGCTAGAGATTGAACGGCTCTCGGGCGTCGCGTTGTCTATGAATCAGTGCTACATTAACCTTGCCGTCATCGAGCAGCCCGGCCAAAGCCAGTCAGACCGCTTGACGGAACCATCAGAAGGGGACTCGACCACTCGGTCTTCCCCGTTCTCACTTTCCGCTCGATTAAAGGTCGAGACTCTTGACGCGAACAAACAGATTGAATTGCCGGCCCTCTTCGACCCGCGCAAAAGAGGTCATGTTGAAACGAAGCCCAGGCGGATCTTGATTCGAGGACGCCCGGGGGTGGGAAAGACTACACTTTGCAAGAAGATTGTCTATGAGTTTACCCGTGGCACGTGGAGCAGCTGGAACAAGTTGTTCGACCGCGTGCTTTGGGTGCCCTTGCGGCATCTCAAGCTGAACGAACGGCTGCAGCAACCGGGATACAACTTCTTCCATCTTTTCAGTCACGAGTATTTCTCTCAGAACCTAAGGGGTGGAGAGGTCCTCGCCAAATCACTGTCGGATGCATTGGACGCGACCAAGAGCAGCAGGACCTTGTTTCTACTGGACGGTCTGGACGAAGTATCCAAGGACTTGAGCAGCGAAGGCGATATGTTCCGCTTCCTCAAGGAGCTGTTGAACCAACCGAACGTCATCATCACCTCCAGGCCATCTGTGCAACGGCCAGCTCATCTAGACGCGATCGACATCGAGCTAGAGACGATCGGATTTTACCCGGCCCAAGTCAAGGAGTATCTTGAACGGGTACTCCCCGAACAGGCAGACGAGGTACAATTGTTTCTCCGGGACCACTCGCTCGTTTGGGATCTCGTCCGTATCCCGATACAGTTAGATGCACTCTGTTTTACGTGGAACGAAGGCTTCCATTCCGGGATGAAGTTTGACAGCATGACGACCATCTACCAAGCCATCGAACACAGCTTGTGGAAGAAAGATATTTTGCGATTGCAGAAAGCTCGTTATGGGAATCCCGTAACCGGATCCCAGATCCAGGACCCCGATTTCGACATGCAAGACCTCGTCGAGAATGAGGTCGCTTTTCTTGAGGGCTTAGCATTCACCGGGCTGCACAATGATATAATAGACTTTGAGCGAACGCACCGCAGGGCCATATATAAACATTTCACAGGCACTCCGGCGACTTTCTCGCTCGACCACACAATCCCAGTGCTCTCATTTCTCCGGACTTCAGATCACTCGTCGGAGCAGCGCGACCGATCTTATCACTTCTTGCACTTGACATACCAAGAATATTTTGCTGCGCGATATTTCGTACGCAAGTGGCAAGCCCAAAAACCACTCACTTTCCCAGTATTCAGCACTGGAGAGTGTCAGGACCGTCGGGAGTGTCAAAAGTATCAGACGATCGGAACCGGCAGCTTTCTTCGCAAGCACAAATACACTGCCCGCTATGATGTCTTCTGGCGCTTCGTTGCTGGCCTACTTGACGTCAAGGGGCACGGAGAGGAATTCTTCACGGCAATCGAGAACAAACCGCGCGATCTGCTGGGCCCCACGCACCAACGGCTGGTCATGCATTGTTTGAGCGAAGTATCAGCCCAGATGCCACTCCGGGAAAGCCTGGAAGAGAAACTAAAAAAGTGGCTCCTCTTTGAATGCAAGTTTACAGGGCAGGCACGGCTAGCAAGCGAAGTGGAATTTCCAGAGGGAGCCGTGCTCGACGCTTTGCATGAAGAGCCTGATGTCAAGATGATAGTTCTTAGGTCGCTAGCCAAGCGTCCAACACTCCCGTCAAGAATCGTTGATTTAATACTTTCATGGCTAGACGATGGCGAAGACAAGGATCTGCAGACGATGATCTTGTGTAGCCTATGGGGCTTCCGTACGGGGTCAAGCTTGCCTGATCGTCTCCTCGTGGCTATTGTGGCACTGGCACGCCGCAAAGGCAAGCACGGCTCCGTCAGAGGTGCCGCTATTGGAGTCTTGAGAGCACAGCACAGCCTATCCGACAACCTCCTCGAGGTCTTGGAGGGATTGGCGCGCCGCGAGGGTGAGGACGAGTTCGTCAGAGTAGCTGCCCTGGAAGTTTTGGTAGAACAATCCAGTCTATCTGACGAGCGCCTCAAGGTTATAGAGGGGCTGGCAGTCCACAAAGAGGAGGACAGGTCCGTCAGAATAGCCGCCTTAGCTGTGTTAAAAGCACAGTCCAGCCTATTTAATAAGTACGTCGATATTATAGAGGCACTGGCACTCTATAATAACGAGGACTCGTCCGTTAGAGCGGCCGCTCTGTCTATGTTTAAAGCATATCCCAGCCTATCCTACAAACGCCTCGACGTTATTAAGTTATTGGCACTCGACAAAAACGAACCTATATCCGTTAGAGAGGCCGCTCTAGAAGTCTTGGGAGCACAGCCCTGCCTATCCGACGAGCGCATCGACATTATAGAGGCACTGGCACTCGACAAAGACGAACCTATATCCGTTAGAGAGGCCGCTCTAGAATTCTTGAGAGCACAGCGCAGCCTATCCGACAACCTCCTCGAGGTCTTGGAGGGATTGGCGCGCCGCGAGGGTGAGGACGAGTTTGTCAGAGTAGCTGCGCTGGGAGTTTTTAGAGCACAATCCAGTCTATCCGATGAGCGCCTTAAGGTTATAGAGGGGCTGGCAGTCCACAAAGAGGAGGACAAGTCCGTCAGAATAGCCGCCTTAGCTGTATTGAAAGCGTAGTCCAGCCTATCTAATAAGTACGTCGATATTATAGAGGTACTGGCACTCAATAATAGCGAGGACCGGTCTATTAGAGCGGCCGCTCTGGGAGTCCTGGGAGCACAGCCCTGCCTATCCGACGAGCGCATCGACATTATAGAGGCACTGGCATTCAATAATAGCGAGGACTGGTCTATTAGAGCGGCCGCTCTGGGAGTCCTGGGAGCACAGCCCAGCCTGTCCGACGAACGCCTCGAAGTTATTAAGTCATTAGCACTCAATAAAGACGAGGGTATATTTATTAAACACGTCGCTCTGAAAGTCTTGAAAGCACAGCCCTACTTATCAGACGAGCGCCTCGAAGCCGTGAAGGAATTGGTATGCCGCAAAGGCGAGGGACAGTACGTTAGAAAGGCTGCCCTGGAGGTTTTAGAAAACCAGCCTAGCCTGTCCGATAAAAACCTCGAGTTCGTGGAGGCACTAGTACATGACCGCAAAGGCGTGCTCTGGCGCCATAGATACGACGCCTTGGGAATCTTGAGAGCACAGCCCAGCCTATCCGACAAGCACCTCGAGACTGTTGTAGCACTCTGCAAAGACGAGGATAAGAATATCAGATGGGCCGCCCTGCGTATATTGGAAGCACAGCCTAGCCTATCCGACGAGCGCCTTAAGGCTGTTGTGGCAGCACTCTCTGAATACGAGGAAGAACCCGCCATCCTAGCCGATCTAATAGGTTACAAGGAATTTTACTCTACTTTTGTTAACAGCCCATCTAGCGGCTTTCTTCTCAGAGCTTTCTTGCGGCACAGTTTCAAGGAACAGTGGAGCTGGTATGTCGAGGATGGGGTGTCCTACACCAATACACTGGGCGGCGTCAGAAGTGCTAGCATCGATGACATGGAAAAGTTCAAGGACATGGTAATAAAGTCGTGGCCACGTGGAATTCCATCGGAGGATGCGGTAGAGGGGGAGAAGATATGGTAGAAAGTATGAGACAACGAGGAGAAACCCCCCCCCCCCCCAAAACAAAAAAAAAGAAAAAAAAAGAAAAAAGAAAAGAAAAAAAAAACCATAAAAACGAAACTTGAGTTTTGGAGTATAATACTAGTCGAATGGAAATGGAAAGTACTTTCTTGGAAAAATTATGGCTTCAACACAAGTGTATATCCAATGCTGTAGGTAGCTGCCAAAAAAAAAAAAAAAAAAAAAAAAAAAACCTCCTCCGACTGCGCAGCTCGAATCAATTTTTCTCCCTAGGTAGATACCTAATAGGTACACCTGGGTGGGAAAAAAATTTATACGAGTCTCCGAGACCTGGTGGGCTGTCACGAAGCCTAAGTACCTAGCTATTTAAAGCTTCTTCAAAATTCGCGGAGGCTGGGAGCTAATTTTAAACTGGGAACTAATTGACGCCCACTACTTCCCATTTATAAGCGGTCCGGTTTAAATGTTGGACCCCTCACGCCGTTGCTTTTTGCTCCCTTTTTGGCTCCTCTCCTTTTTTTTTTTTTTTTTTTTTTGACCCTGTTGGGCCGCATGATATTCTTGACATTGAGGTTAGGTTTGGCCTCACAGCTTGAGATTGGCTCCTAGCTTGCGCCTCGGGAGGAAAAGCTTCAAATATGCAGAGGCTACATGACCACCCAATAAGCTCGGACATCGCCCGCCACGATTTTTCCGCTGCGGTCGCTCGAATATTTGCGGGTTGGAAAAACCTTGCCGTAATCTCACCAGATAGGTTCACGAGGCTTCCGCGGCGGCCCTGAAAACCGCGGGGGAACTTCTCTGTATTGTCCCAGTTGCTCCAGCCAAGAAACATCGATAAGGGAAAAATGGGCTGGCCGTCGCGACGAGATCTTCATGTAAGTAGTTTGCAGGCCTGTACCTACCTATCCAGTCTGAATCAGATTAGCTGGCTCAAAAAGCTTCTCGTAAAGCTCTGACATTTTTCTGGAAGTAGGCCATCCAAGGTTCTAACCATGGACGGGAACGCTTTCATGTTTCGCCACTGCCGAGTAGAGAGAGCGGGTGGCGATGGTAGCCCAGAGGAATACGCCGTTGGCTTTTGTGACGACATGGCTGCACAGTGTTTCAAGATCATCTTGGCTGAGCTGGATGTCTTGCAGTGACATTGCAGTAAGAGGTTTCGCGTACAATTGCGTATATCTTGAGCAGTGAGTTTGTGAAGCCATATTAGCCTCGCGATTTTCTGGAAGTAACGGTCAAATTCCGGTCGAGTTGAACTGGAAGAAGAGCTCTTCGATACAAGCGTGTCGAGACGAGAAATACTTGGTGAGCATGATCGGGAAACACCTTGGAAATGAGTTCTGGGCATTGCCCGAGTGTTCAAAAGGGATCGAGCGGTACAGTCCAGTCAAAGAGTATTGTATGTCATTGCCAGATCTCCAGAAAAAGAACTGCACAAACACCAAGCGTCTCTCCCCACTCCATTTCGACAATTCTTCCAACGCCGCGGAGCACTGGCGATCAATCTTGGTCTGCAACTCTTCTATGCTCGTCTTTTTCAAGATGGATTTGAAGGCTGTCTTTGGCCACACGACCAGTTTGCGGGCGCGGGACTGCTGAGTTCTCCTGGTGAGAGCCCCATTGGCGCCGATCAGATAGAGCCTTTCTTTCTGAGATCATTTATCGTTTCGAAGACCTCGTGCGGAAATGTCGCAAATGAGACGATGCCGGAAGCGATACCGATTGCCGCGGACCGTTCAAGCGTTTTGGATGCTTATTGCGCTTGCGCTTGAGGATAAACAATGAGAGCGAGGGCGGGATAGTCAGTCTATTATAAGAGTAGGATGAGGGGTTGCTGCTGTGCTGGCCCATATCTACCCATGGCATGATCGGGTACCTATGAGCCACGCTGTGCATTCACCGAGATGCATTCACAGTATGCGGCTCTTCACTGGCCAAACAGCTTGTTGGAAGTTGGTGATGGAACACATGACTATGCTATTGTGAGGCTGTACTGGTGCCCCCTGGAGTAGTTGCCTCGCAACGGATTGCGGTGGTGCAAGAAACGAGGCAGAAAGAGGTTCGACAGACCATGGAACCCAGAACGGAGGACAAACAAACCGCATTTTCATTGCCATTTCCGATCCTTATCATTTTTTGAAGTGGGATCCCGCTTAAAGGTAAGCATTTTCCGGGTTCAAAGTCCCACATTAACCGGGGCTCGACTGGCAGCATGGGAATCCGCTGTCGAGTTCAGGTTCGGAAATCGCGATATGGACCCTGCTGCAAGTGGCTCCTTCCTCATCCTCACGCAAGCATTTGCATTTTGCTCTTTATTCCCGAACCCCCAATCTTCCACCCCACAACCCGTCCATTCAAGACCCCAATTGACTAATCACATCATCAAAATGGTCGGCCGAAAGATAAGCTTATCTCGGCATACTGCCCTCCGACGAATATGTTTTTACCAAGCTTTGGGGGTGGGTGGGGTCAGGCACGCAGCCAAGGTTACCAAAAGGGAAAAACAACAACCTTGATGACTCTTGCATTTTTCTGAATTCCCAAACGGCATTCCCTTTCTGTATGCAACGTTTCCAAGAAAACGGAAAACTCATTAATAAGAAAAATCGATATAAAAAAAAACTTCTCTTTTTTTTCTTTTTGTTGATTTCTGTCCTTTTCTTTCTTTGTTTTTTGGTTTTCTTTCCTTGTGTTTTTGGTCTCCCTCACTTGGTTTCCAATAACCCACCCAGCTCGGCCATCATCAGTTTTGTCCCTCCTCCAAAAAAAAAAAAAAAAAATGGCCCTCTTCCCCCTCCCCCGCATCCGCGTCCGACTGCCCCCCCGTATTGCGGCCCCACTCAAGTCCGTCCCCGCCCCGGCGTACAAGCTCATCGGCCTCCTCGTCCTCATCAACATCATCGTCTGGGTCGCGGCCGGGATCCTCCTGCGATATTACCCTAAACTGATTTCTTCGACCGTGCTAGCGTACACCCTTGGACTCCGCCATGCTCTCGACGCCGACCACATCAGCGCCATCGACCTGATGACGAGGCGGCTGATCGCTTCCGGTCAGCGACCCGTATCCGTTGGGACATTCTTCAGCTTGGGACACTCGACGGTCGTTATTGTTACTTCCATCGTGGTTGCCGCGACCGCTGGGGCTTTGCAGCAGAGGTTTGATGATTTCCAACGGGTCGGGGGCATCATTGGCGTCAGTGTGTCCGGCGCCTTTTTACTCTTGCTGTGCGTAGGCAACGGATGGGTCCTATTCCGCCTGGTAACGAGGCTGAAGCAGGTTTTGGCCCAGGAGAGGGCCGCCAGGCAGGCGAACGAAGCCGGGAGCGTCAGCGACGTGGCTGATGTGGATGTTGCCGCGGGAACAAATGTGCACCAGCTGGAAGGGTTGGGCTTTTTGTCGACGGTTTTCCGCAAGGTCTTCCGGGTTGTCGATAGGCCGTGGAAGATGCTTCCTCTGGGCATCTTGTTTGGCCTGGGATTTGACACCAGTTCCGAGATCGCGTTGCTGGGAATTGCAAGCATCGAGGCGGCCAAGGGGACGAGTATATGGGTGATTTTGATCTTTCCGGCTTTGTTTACGGGTGAGCGTCCATTGCTTTCCAACTCGGTGTATCAAATCTAAATTCAGTGTGGCTAACGGATTTTCTTTTTAAGTCGGCATGTGTATGATTGACACAACAGACGGCGCCCTGATGATGGCTCTTTACACCAACAAGGCCTTCTCCAGAGACATCATTGCTATACTGTACTATTCTATCGTCCTCACAGGCATTACCGTGTTCGTGGCGGCGTTTATCGGCATCATCCAGATCCTGACTCTTGTTGAGAACGTTGCTGAACCAGAGGGAAGCTTCTGGGATGGCGTGAGTGCCATCGGTGATCATTACGACGTCATCGGCGGCTGCATATGCGGTCTTTTCCTCCTGGTGGGGTTGGGTTCGGTGCTGGTGTATCGTCCATGGAGGAAGAGAGCCATTGAGAGGAGGGTTGCCGATGCTCCGAGTCCGGCGAGGGGCGAGAATGTGGCAAGCTCGTCGGAGGGGGTTGAGAGTTTGGAAAGCCCGGCGCCTTTGGATGGACTTATTCACGTGGGCCCTCCATCTAAGGCGGTTGCATCAGTGTAGAGAGATGTAAATAGGTAGCTGGGATTTTGGATAAACGAGACAGTATTATATTACAATGCTCCATGAGGCTGCACCCAGCTTACCATTTCGATAATCACTGCAGGTGGTGATAGCTGAGACAGGGAGAAGATTATCCCAAGGGCTCTATAAACTTCAGCAGCCTTTCTCGCACAGAGACATTGACCTCCGTTAAGCTCTGCTGCGTTGGGTCTAAGAGCTGAGTTGGATCATCTAACATTCTGCGGTTTCTCGATTTTGATCAAGTCCGTCCAACGTCTGAAGCGCTTTGGACTTGAATTTGTGTCCGGCTTCCCAAAGCTTTATATCCTAAGAATACTACCGTCTTTGCTTCTTTCCATTCCGGACATGCTAAGTTTAAGTGTTGATAAGTACCTCAAAAATGTCTCGAAACTTCGACGTCTTAGCCTCATCAATTCCACTGGGCACTTGAGCGAGTTTGTCAACGTTAAAATACGGGTACATGGAGAGCAAGAAGGAGCGAGGGGAGATATATGCGGAGTCATCGGTTGACGGCATTCCGGGGTGAGGAAAGGGACAATTTTATAGAAACCAAAAATGTATTACATTCATTATGAAGAGCAATAACGATGACAAAAAAAAGATGAAAGTAATGTAACTCCGGAGGCAAACAACTGTTACAAGGTCTCTCCGTGGGACAGATTTCCTTCAAAGAGCGCAAGATCAAATAAATGCTTCTCTTCAATAATTTCATTGTTACTGTTATGTCTTTCTTGATGTGTTCTAGCCCAGTTCTGGAGCCATGTCTGGCTTTAACCTCTTGTGAGGTTATATCCCCGGGGCGCCCAACCTTTGCGAAGAAACTTGACCATGAGTTTCTGGATGTGATTATGCTGAGATACCTAGGTATGAATGAAGATAATATACATCACTTTGGCGGAGACTTACGATCAATCATAAACGAGCCGCCTCAGGACAACGAAGGGATCTCCTGTTAAGGAATCCAAAGAAGAAAAAGGAAGCGAGTAAAGTCACTGAAGAGATCTGAATGATCACTTCGATGCCTTTGTAGCCTGAGATCTTGTAGATTTCCAAATTTCTTTCGTTATTGTCCATCTGTCTCGGTCTTCAAGTTTCTTCCGCTCATATGTTTGGGTCAACATGTTCCATCATGTCCTTCGCTTTTGTCTGTCGGTCATGGAACCCCTAAATGACACGCCGGATCTTGTGAACTGCCATTAGCTCTTTTTAAATGGCCATAATTACTATCTGTCGAGAATTGCGAACATGCGAGAACATCCTTGATGTGACCAAAAGGAGAAACAAAAGCTAGCTACCCAGGTACCTGGGTAGGTATGGTAAAAGGAGCCAAATGGAGTATGTATGGAGCTTTACGCATGATGGAGATAAAGCTATGACCGCCTTCCCTGATGATAGATATGCGCATAGGGGTGATTATTGACTTTCGGGGTATAAGAGAGGAGCTTCCTGCGAAAACTCGCCATCTCACGATAATATTTTCACGAAAACCTTCCACACCCCACCTCTCTTCACAAACAACAAGCCGGAAGCTCTCTGGTCAGTCGACAGCAACTTCACCAAAACAAACTACATGCGTCGAGAAACCAGATATCATCAAAGATCTAGCAGCAAGTTCAGTCATCCCATTATACGGCAATACCTAAGGTATGTATATTGGAGATCATCTCGAACATCCTGAAACCCTGCAATCTCCAGGCGTGCTAACTAATGTGGAATATGGTAGTGCCCTCCGAAGCCAACCCGTGCCGGCGTCAACAACTACATTGGGTAAAGTGAATAAAAATGACACCCAACGTACACCTTCAAAGAGAAGCTAACTAGCTTCACTTCACAGCAATGGTAGAAAACAACCTGGGGACGGCTGCTGCAGCCACTGTCTCGGCACCACCCCTCCTTCGACTCCCGCAGGAAGTGTTGCTAGCCATCTGTGGATTCGGCGCAAGCACCGTCATCGAGCGCGACATCACTTCGCGTCTGAGCCGGACCTGCAGAGCTCTGCGGGACAGACTGATCCCTGTCCTCTACCGGGACATCCAGTCGACGCGCCCATGCTACTATGGCATCACGAAGCTGGGCATCCTCTGCCGTGCCATCGCCTTCTCTCCGAACGCCAGCTCACTGGCGGGCATGGTTAGGTCTCTAGATATCCACGATTCGAGCTCGGAGATGCCGGACCTTGAGAGCTTGACCAAGCTCGATGCCTACATCCAGGACTTGCTAGGCCCCGGCGTGCGGGACAGAATGTTGACTTATGTGGCGGGCAATGACATCCTTCTGGTCTGCATTCTTGCCCACGCCACCAACCTGGCCAGGGTCAAGCTCATCGGACGGTACTGGGTGATTTGGAACTTTGAGTTCCTCCTCCGCCGCCACCAACGCACCCGTAGGAACCTTGGCGGCCGCGTCTCCTTCCCTCAGGTCACCGACCTCCACATTGGCAGCGAGTTCGATCCGCGGCTGGAGCAAAAGTTCTGCTGCAACAAATACGACGGCCTGCTTTGGTGCCTCCCCAATCTCACGACACTCCACGTCTCGAATGCCGCCGGGTTTGCCAGCATCACCGCCCGCTTCCCTGCCCTCGCGACGCTCAAGCTGTCCGAGTGCGACATCACGCCCGGAGGCCTCGACCGTTTTCTCCGGTACGCGCCCGCCCTCCGCCGCTTCGAGTGGCGATACAGCTACACCTCGCACGACAAGCGCATCAATGTGTCCAAGATCATCGACCGCCTCAGCAAGCACCACGCCGCCACTCTGGAGGAGCTCCTCCTGTCTTTTACCGCCCGGGGATTGAGAGGCCGCTACTACCACGGGGGCGATCCCGGCGACCGCGCCAAAATCCCCCATGACGTCGGCACCAAGCTGACCGGGCTGAAGCACCTCTCGGTCAAACACCCCAACGTCCACATCTGCTCGGATTCGCCGCCCCAAGCAGCTCGTAGTGGCGATAACAGCGACCCGGGCAATGTCAATGCCAATGTCAGTGCCAATGCCAATGCCAATGCCAATGCCAATGCCAATGCCAATGCCAATGCCAATGCCAACGCCAACACTCCCGACCACCCCAGGCACCACGACCCCTCGGAGCTCGTCAACCTCTACCGCCGCTTCGAGCCGACTCTCGAGAGCCTCTACATATCCGGCATAAATACCAGGACTTTCCCCTCGACCATCGTGGCCCACCTCCTCGACACCATCGTCAACGAGGCCAAGGAGAAGATGGAGCGTCCCAAGCTGAGCAAGATCTGGCTCCGGGCAGGCGACGGGGGTGAGGGTTCCATGATAACACTGAACGGTGACGGGGAGAGGGACGAGTGGCAGGCGCTCATCGGAGAGGTGCAGGCCAGACACGGACAGGCGTTTAGCGAGCTCGGGATGGATGTCAGATTGGATTTCTGGGATACGTGCCCGCGCACTGGTTAGGCGTGTCGGGGTGCATCAGGCAGGTGTGTTTTCTGATTGGTGAAGGGGGTGGCCGAAGTGGAAAAGGAGGCATGCTTGGATGCGGGGATAGGCGTACCAGGATTTTACAGTACGGGTGCTCGGCAGGAAAGTTACCCAATGGATATTTGGGCTTTTGGGGTTTGGTTTTCTTTTCTTCATTCTCTCTTTTACTATTTGGAGAGACTCCAAGTTAGTTGGGGGAGTCACGATACCCGTGGATGGATTTGAATCACAGCTCAGATTTCTTTTTATTTTCACATGCGTTCCCCGTGATAGCACCATGATCCCTAACATGACTGACTTGAAGGCTTCCCTCCAATATGTGATAAAACTATGGACTGTAGTCAGTCAAGGCTCGCCAGACTTTGATCAATTACTTCTCCCCCCCTCCCTGATCAGACGCGGAACCTAGCTAAACACTTGCAATTATCAACAACATAACCCAATAAGCATGTTGGGGTGTTAAATGCCTGCCACAATGTTTGCAAATCAGATGGCATACTAACATCTCCAGGAAGACGGAACCGACTAATCTTGGCACGAAACGAGTTGACAATTTCCAAAATACTCTCATTGTGTCTACACTTATGCCGTAAAGAGTCCCGCAGTTTACTAATAAAATAAACTGTACGTTGAGGATATGTTGCTGTTTGTTTCTTGGTACCAGATAACAGCTTAAGGTAGCTGATGCGCAGTTAACCCTGACTTGGTGAACTGCCCCACTAATACACACAACCCTGAGTATCATCGCCGACATCACAGCTGACCGCCATGACACTGCAGCATGTAACTGACAACTATTTATTGAAAATATCAGCAATTGATGAACATTGATAAGACTTTGTTTGCACCTACCTGTGGGTGGTCTGTGCATTTTTCCACCACACTCTCCTTCGTGGTGGAAAAATGCACAGACCACCCACAGGTATAAACTTCGACCAATGGTTGGGAATTATTCTTTACAATTTCCCCCCAAAGTTGAAGCTGGGAGACCAGATTTGATATTTTCTCTCGTGAAGAACAATTGATGGTGAAGAGTGCCAAGGATGAGTACCTACCAACAATAAATCTTCAGTTGCGTTAACAGATGTAGCCTCATGAGAATCAGGTACGCGGGAGCGGTAAGCACAACTCCGCTTGCATCATCCCGCCACATCTGGATGGAGCAAAAATTCAACTGGGTAAAGACAACGAAGCAAAGTACCCCGTAAGCCGCTTCGTTTTGCCACATGTTGGCTTTTTTCATGTCCGGAGCAGAAACCCCTGTCGAGCGCGTCCAGAATCGGATTGGCTTGCCAAGATCTTAAAGTTTTCCGCTCCACAAAAACTTTTTTTAGTTCTTCAACAAGGCGGCGTTGTCCTTTTTTTTTTTTTTTTTTTTTCTTCTTTTCCCACAGGTCCCTCCACCGCCAGCAAAAACAAGCGCGCGCGCTCGCCCTTGCAATCCTTTCTTTCTCCGCCCGTTCTGCTTTTGAGTTCCACTCTCTTATGGTTTTATGATAAGCCGTTCCATTCTTTTTGTGCTTGAATAGTTGTTTAGTCTACATTTCTGTATTCATTTTGGGATTGCATCGCTTGGCTTGCGCGCGCGCTATCGGTTTCGTTCATTCACCTGGATGCCCACCATGATGCCCACCATGGATCTCCTTCTGGAAGCGCGCTCCATCCACGGACACCTCCAAAAGGGCGACCTGATCCCTGTCTCCCCATCGAAACCTCATGTCGACGCGACCGCATCCTCGAGCCCCCAAGCAGCGCCTTCTTCCTTTGCCAACCTCCCGCCCGAGTTGCTTGTCTCGATCCTGGCGAGCTGCGACAACTTCAACGACGTCTTCGCCCTGGTACAGTCATGCAAGAGATTCCGCCATGCCTATGCGGCAAACGCCGCCCAGGTAGTTGGACCTGTAGCTCTCCGGTGTTTCATGGTATGCGCCTTGAATTCTCCTTCCTCAATTTAGTCTCGAAAAGAGAGGGTTGCTAACAGCAAAATCCAGGCATTCGATCTTGCAGTCGTCGCCGTGCGAGTCACAAAGAAGGCCTCTGATGCCTACCGTGCTGGCCGTCTCCTTGCGCGCAACGAGCTCTTTCCCGTCGACAAGTTTAGCCCCTTCAAGAAGCCCCCCACCGTCTCGGAGCTCGAGGAAGCCTTTGCGCTGGATCACTTTGCTCGATGCTTTTTGGACATACTCGAACTCAACACTCGTGAAGAAGCCGTAGATTCTTCCGATTCTACAGAGGAACACAAGCGGCACGTCGTCTGGATGGAGGCTCTTGGTTATCCAGCCAGGGCTCCCGGCGTCTCCACCCTCAAACGCCTAGCAAAGGAACGGCTTACCAGAGCACTTTACCGTGTCGTCATCTGGGGCGCAGTCATGTCGCGCGCGTATCAGCAGCCATTCTTCGAAGCTGCCGATCACGGACTCGGCAACTTTGTCGAGAAATGGACGTACCCCATTTACGGAGAGGCTCAGCTACGATGGGACGGCCAGGCTAGACACTGCCTGCAGCTGTCAAACGAGGAATTCGAACATCTCTCCAAATATCCCGTTTACCGCGGCTTCAGTGCCCGCCTGGCGCCTTACAACAGAAACGAAACGGCCGAATTCTCGTCTCTCACGCAATGGCTCATGGCCGACATCAACGCTACCGAAGATCGAGAACTTCTTCTCCAACGTCACGAGAATCAGGCCATTTCGCAAAGGACACGCCCGCTCCCTGCAAAGGACCAAATCGCACAGGTTGCCTGGGTGACCAGGGTGTTGAAGAACATCGTCGTGGATGCCAGAGGCCGTCTTCGGGCGCGTCATCGTACCCACAGGCCATTTATGCACTCGACCCTGGGCTTCCAGCACGAGGTTGACCAAGAGCCGACAACACGCAAAGTCAGGCTGATACTTCCCGGAATCTACCAGCCAGAGGATATCACGATGCCCGCCCGGGTTGGGGACATGATTGAGATCCCCGGTCTTGACTCCGGCAGTGTCAAGATGTATGGGCTCAAGAGGTTCACTCGGTGCCTGTTCGTTGCTGAGCCGGCCACCGAGAGCCCCTGCGGCGTGGAGGTTGCCTCAGCGGATTCCCACGGTGGGAGATACATTGCATTTCCCAGTCTCCTTTCGCGTGTCACCAACCCAGCTCCCACCTCTCCCGTCCCAAAGCACGATTTATCGCCAAAGCTCAACGTCGAACACAGACTGCTGGCTTCTCTCATGCACGAGCACTTGGGACATGGCACACCGATCAGGTTCCTGGAGAACATCGTGGTCAACCCGACCGGTCATGGAGACGGGCATCCTGTCATGAACTGTCTCCAGGCAGGTGTCAGATGGTATCGTTCCCCGAGGCCTGCCAGGCGCGAGGAGGAGGAAGCGGAGGAGACCCATGAGCCGGAGGAGACGGAGGAGAGCAGCGAGTTGGCGAAAGCAGATGAGGGCGAGGAGCTCGATGACTCGGACTGTTGCGAGGACGAGGATTCCGTTGAAGCTTAGATGATTTTCTGACCAAACACTTTTACATAGACACGACACTTTCTTATTACGGGATCGTTTATAGACATAGACATACTACTAGACAGAGAGAGAAGGGGTTTAGAGCTTCATACAGATATAGATAGATATACAGCCAGCCGAATGGTTTGGATACAACAGAATACAAGAAAGGCATGGACGGAGGATTACAGGAATTCCAAATGCTTTTTTTTTTAAGACTCATCTATGTGGAGTTTGGATATCCGGATGTGTCTCGGCGGTATACCCTGCACCAGAAAATTGTGAATCCGTGAAATATGCACCCAGACCAGAGAGAGGTTCAAACCGAACGCAAGTCCAAAGTCACAGGAACCCCCGGTTTGGTAGTACACCGGGGTTTCAAAAAAAAAAAAAAAAAAAATACATCGGGTATTTACCTAGGTATCAACTCGATCTCTAACCATCGACTTTATTACATTCCGTGTATAAAGTGTGGTTGAAGTAAAACAACTTTCACTATAAAAAAATAATAAAATAAAATAATATCCTACCGCAAGACTTGAGAACGAACCTTTTCATTTTTTTTTGGGCTTTTGCTCGCTAATAAAATTGTGAACAGCCTCACATTTAACATTTTTTTTTTTTTTTTTTTTTTTTTTTTTGTGGTGGGGTGTTTTGGGGGTAAATGGGTGTTTGGGGGGGTGGGGGGGGGGCTGTGGGCCATTTTTAAAAAAAAAAAAAATAAAAAATAATAA
>MU864953.1:0-99706 GCA_033576145.1 Cladorrhinum samala
GTTAGTGGGTAAAGTATAACAGGCTTGGTAGACGTTTCGAAAGGGTGTAGGTCGAGGTTAAAAAAAAGAAAAAGAATTCCGGTCGCAAGACAATGTAGAAAGAGAAGATAATATTTTATTAATAAGTAATAATTATAAAAAACTTTTAAATAAGAGGTTATAAAAGCTTATAAAACTTATATCTTTCTGCATTATCTTACAACCGGAAATCTTTTTCTTTTTTTTTTCCTCGACCTACACCCTTTTAAAACGTCTACCAAGCCTATTATACTTTACCCACCAACTCCTATCCCATTCCACCGGTCCGGCTATACAGGCCCGTAACTACTTTAATCCACGGTTCCACAAAAGTCTAAATACACTACCCACAGCCGCCGCTAATAATAATAACCACCACCACAAATCAAACCGACCACCACAAGTTAAGCCAACCACTGTAAGTTAAGCTAATAAGCTACCCAACACCTACCATATAATTATAGCCTTATCAGGGAAAAAGGGAAACTATAAAATCCGCCCTTAATAAAAGGTTTAACAATCTTATCTTTCTATTCGTTAGCTTTATAACCTTTATTTTATTTATTAAAAAGATTTATAAAAATAAGCCTTTAAGATAAATATATTATTTTAATTATAAGGTACCGATACTTCTAAAATTTAAAACCTTTAATTAACCAGAATTTTATTTATAGCTAAAGTAATTTAAAATATTAATTAATATTTTAATTTTTTAAATATAAAAGCCAAATTATTATTATAACCTATAACTACCTATTTTTAAAGTATATTTGCGTAAAGCTCGTTTATTTTATAAGATTAATTAAGGATCTGGAATTTAAAGATATTAATAAGTATCCGATAAATTTGGTAGATTTAATTAATATAATAAGCTTTATTTATATTATATAAATACTAAAGAATAATCTGATTTGAATAATTTCGGATAGGGCTAATAATAATATATTAGAGTCTGAAAATAAAATATTTTTTAATACATGTGTGGATCGGAATATTAGGGATATTATACCGTATTTAAAATGTGTAGTGGCGGTTATTTAGGCAATTGTTAAATAAATAGGATAAATAAACCCCTATAGCCTACTTAATTAAAGGAATGGATTTACTACTGTGTAAAATATATATATAGGTCTAAAGAATTGGCTCTTGGTAACGAAATGATACGGCCCACCGTTCGGGCCGATCAAAGCTATTATTTCCCCCCATAGGGAATATAAAACCTATATAATATTAATTAAAAACCTAAATAAAATTAGCCTTTACGGTATTTTAAAAGAGGACTTTAATAAAAAACTCGGCTTAAAGATAATAAAAAAGGTTAAATATAAGTTTCTTTATAATTTATAATTCATTAAAGCTACGGTTATAATTATCCTTATTAATTTAAATAAAGTTTATAAAGCTTATAATAATAGAATAATCTAGAGGGCTTAGATTTTAAAATATAAGCTTTATTAAGCTTCCCTAACCCTAGTTTAATATTATAAATATTTTAAATAAGGCTACTTATAATATTATTATTATAAGTTAGTTAAATATCCTAAATATATTATTAAAGCTTATAATTCCCCATGTGGGGAAATAATAGCTTTGATCGGCCCGAACGGTGGGCCGTATTATTTTGTCACCAAGAGCCAATTTTTTAGACCTACACATATATTTTACCCAATAGTAAATCTATTCCTTTAATCGAATAGGCTATGGGGGTTTATTTATCTTACTTATTTAATAATCGCCTAAATAACTGCTACTCTACGTTTTAAACACGGTATAATATCCTTAATAATCCAATCTATATCTTTCTGCATTGTCTTGCGACCGGAATTCTTTTTCTTTTTTTTAACCTCGACCTACACCCTTTCGAAACGTTTACTAAGCCTGTTATACTTTATCTACTGACTTCTGTCTTATTCCACCGGTCCGGCTATACGGGCCCGTGGCTGCTTTAATCTACGGTTCCACGAAAGTTTAAATATAATATTTACGGCTGCCGCTAATAATAATGACTACTACTACGAGTCAAGCCGACTACCACGAGTCAATCCGACAAGCTATCCGACACCTACCGTACAATTATAGCTGTAAAGCCCGCCCTTAATAGGAGGTTTAAAAACCCTATCTTTTTATTTGTTAGCCTTTTTTATAACCTTTATCCTATTTATTAAAAAGACTTATAAAAATAAGCCCTTAAAACGAGTATATTATCTCTATTATAAGGTACCGATACCTCCGAGATCTAAGATCTTTAGCTGACTAGAATAAATGCCGGTTAATATTTTAATCCTCGGATATAAAGGCCGAGTTATTACTATTACCTATAATTACTTATTTCCGGGGTATACCTGCGTAAAACTCTTTTATTTTATAAGATTAATTAAGGATCTGGAATTTAAAGATATTAATAGGTACCCGATAAATTTAGTAGATTTGACTAATATAATAAGCTTTATTTATATTACGTGGATGCTAAAGAATAACCCGATTCGGATAATTTTAGATAGGGCTAATAATGGTATATTAGAGTCTAAAGATAAGATATTTCTTAATAAATATATAGATTAGATTATTAAAGATATTATATCGTATTTAAAACGTACTATAGCGGTTACTTAAGCAATTATTAAATAAGTAAGATAAATAAACCCCTATAGCCTACTCGATCAAAGGAATAGATTTACCACTGGGTAAAATATATGTATAGGTCTAAAAAATTGGCTCTTGGTGACGAAATGATACGGCCCACCGTTCGGGCCGATTAAAGCTATTATTTCCCTACATGGGGAAATCCGATCTATATATTTGTTAAGAAAAACTTTCTTCGAATTCGCCTACCGACTGTTTGGTCGGCAGGCCTCCAAACCCGACGTTCGACATACGATTTAAAAGCTAAAGAAAAGCTCTAAACAGCCATACCGGGTGCACCCGGACGCCCACCGTTGCGGACTGGCGAGGGGGCGTTAAAATCCCAGGATTTTACGGCGACGAACTCTTTAAAAATCTTTGTGGGGGCGCATAGACCACCGATCACGTAGTCCCTGGAACACCCCGAAAAAAAAAAAAAAAAAAAAAAAAACCACCCCTGAGCGACCCTACCAAAGATTACCACACCACCCTATAACCGGAATCTTAATAACCCTAACCCCCACTTGTACTAATACCCTACCCTGTATTAATATGCCTCCCAATACCCCCCCTCCCGCTAAGGGACCGACCCTTAACGTTTCTCGGTATAATTAACTATTTATAAACTAAGATTATAAAGGCTTAATTAATAGACTTATAACCTTAGCCCCGTATTATTTAAATGCTAAAGCCAAAATTTTAAATACTAAGCTTTTTAAAACTTACCAATCTTATATATAACTTTGTATTAACCTAGTCCTCTTAATAAAGAATATAATAACCAAAAGCGTTAAAAAAGCCTTAAAACCCACCATCTAATCTATTAATTAACTTATTATATATATCTAAGCTATTATAATAGCCGCCCTACTTAATTATATTATTTTAAAGAAGGTTATATCCGTTAAATAAAACTAAGAAGTTTTAATTAAAGGGTTTAAAATAGTTATAAAATATAAGATTAAAATCTTATAAAAGACCGTATAAGCTATTAACTAAACCTCTTTATATTAAAAAGCTATAGTAGCTAAGTAATTATTAAATAAAGATATAATAGTTACCTTTAAAAACTTAACTATAAAATAATAATATTTTATTAATAAGTAATAGCTATAAGAAGCCTTTAAATAAAAGGTTATAAAAGCCTATAAAACCTATATAATATTAATTAAAGGCTTAAAAAAAACTAGCCTTTAAAGTACCTTAAAAGAGGACTTTAATAAAAAACTCGGTTTAAAAATAATAAAAAAGGTTAAATATAGGCTTCCCTATAACCTATAATTTACTAGAGCTACGGTTATAATTAGCCTAATAGATTTAAATAAAGCCTGTAAAGTTTATAATAATAGAATAGTCTAAAAAGCCTAAATCTTAAAATATAAGCTTGACTAGGCTCCCCTAACCCTAATTTAATATTATAAATATTTTAAATAGAGCTACCTATAATACTATTATTATAAGCCGGTTAAATGCTTTAAATATACCGTTAAGGCCTATAAAAAAAGAGAAAAGCTTAGGGAAGCCTAATACCTTACCTATACCAGCCAGGTGCCCTATAAGTATCTGGCTTATAGGGAGAAATATATAGTATAGGCTAAAAAGTATCTAAAAGCGGTATAGGTTAAATAAAGAGTTAGGGATATTTATTAATATAAATACTATATTTTCAAATTAATTATTATAGCTAAACCTTTATTCGGCTTACCTATATAGTTTATATAACTAATATAAGCCCCCTTAGAAAATATAAAAGACTTTTAGGTTATAGGTAATTATAAAAGGCGCCGGGGAAAGCCCCTTATTAATAAAGTGTTTTAAAGAGCCGGATAATGCTTTAATTAAGCTAGGTTAATATTTAGTAAGAAAGTTTAATAAGCTTTTTAAATTATATAGTCTATATAGGCCTCCCAGGCTATATAAATTCCCTAGAGTATCTAGGAGACCTAACCCCTCCTAACTATACCTAGTAACTAACCCGCTAAAGATATAACTATAGGATTATTATATTAATAAGCCTATTACTATAGAATACCTAAGGTAATAAGTAATATTTAGAAATATTATTAGAAAAAGCTAAATATAATATTTTAGTTATATAAAAATTATAGATCAATACTTTTATTAAATTAACGTATTGCCCTAAAAGCTTTAAATATTATTTAATCTATTAACTAAAAGGCTATATAGTTATTTATATTAATAAGAAATATTCGGTAGAATTTTGGAACTTTAAAGTAATTAAAGATTATTACCGTATATAATTTAATTTAACTAATAGTTAAAGTATAAGAATAGAAATCTAGTTAATATATAACCCTTTAAATACTAAAATAATACCTTTAATACTATTTATTAAATTTAAATTAAACTTATTTATAATATTAATAAGGGATTTTAATCTTTATTATCCTTTTTAAAACTATTATAATTGTACCGACCGGAAAGCTAACGACTTATTATAATTAGTATTATAATAGAAGTTAAACCTTTAAATATTATACGGTATAATAATCCGAGAGCTATAAGGTAACTAGAGGGGCTAGCTATTAATAATAGACCACTTTTAGGCCTCTATAAGCCTAAAAACCACTTATTATAGTCTGCCCGAAAAAGGAAAATCCGACTATTACCTATAAGTACTTAAAATTAGCTAAAAATTAAAGCAAAGCTTATAAACTAAGGAAGGCTAAAATTAAAAAATATTAGATAAAAAAGAGGTAAAAGCTAGGGTAGTTTATTTATCTAAGGATAATAGATTATTAGATATTAGGCCGAGAGGCTTATTATTTAAGATTGTTATAATAGAAGGATTAGGGTAAACTTTTAACTAGTTAATTAGAGAGTTAATAAAGATAATTATAACGGCTGTATTATAAAGGAAACCCTTTAGTGGATACTAAGCTTACTAGTAAAATCCGGAAGTTAAAATAGCTTTATAGGAGGCTAGGAAAGTTAAACGTTAGTATAGGAAAGCCTTTAGTAAATATATTAAAACGATACTTAATAGGGGCTAGAAAGTCTTATTTAAAATGAGAGAGTCTTTTCACACTATGATACTTGTCTTCGCACACTATAAGGATCATACATATCCCTAACCCCCGCACAGAATCTTAAAATTCCGGTACAAGTGATCTTTTCTTCCACATCCTTCTTTCAGCCTATATAATACACTCCCTAAGATAAAAAATAAACCTTCAAACTTATCTCGTCTTAAAGAAAACCGCAATCTATTTTTTTGTTAGCGAAATTCCCCAAGTTTGTCATGAATGGTGGGAAACTACCTCTCCAACTTGTATACAAAATCCGGATATAGTGTGGAAGGACAACTATCATAGTGTGAAAAAACTCTCTCTTTAAAATAATAAAAAAAGTTAAAATAAAGACTTAAAGGATTATACTATAAAAAGCTAAAGATAATATTAAGCTTTTATAGACTTTAGAATATTAGGCTAAATATAAAAGTTTCTTACTATTAAACCCCCCAAAGCTTCTAACCTTTATAGGGCCCCCGGACCTTATTAACTAATTAACCAGCCTTATTACCTTTAATTAAAAAGCCGAGGCTTTAGCTAAAAAGTTCTTTCCTAAATTACCAATTAACCTTAACGATATCTATAATATAACCTTTAATACGGAACATAATAAACCACAATTTAAGGTTAATAAAAGAATTTTACCACTCGATATAACTAAAATATTAGGGGAAATAAGACTATAGAAGGTTTTAAGGGAAAACCTATTATTTATAGGCTTATTTAAAGCTTATAATAAGCCGCTATATTAAGTACTTATATTATTAGTTACGGTATATTTTAAGCTTAAATAGTTCCCGAAAAGGTTTAAAAACGCAAAGACTATTATATTAGCTAAGCCCGGAAAGAAACCTTTTAATTATAAAACTCCGGCGGGCTATAGACCTATTACTTTATTTCCTATAATAAGAAAAGTAATAAAGGTTATAATTATTAAGAAAGTCATTTACTAGGCTAAAAATAAGGGCCTCTTCCCTAAAGAATAGATAGGTAATAGGTAATTCAGATCTATTAAGCTAATTATAAGACTAATAATAGTTTAGGTATAGGAAGCCTAGCGCTAAAAGCTTATACCCTTATTACTATAATTAAATATCTCAGGGGCTTTCGATACTATTAACTATACCTGACTATTCTATACCCTTTATAAATATAGCTACCCCGGATAATTATTATAGCTATTAAGGTCTTAGCTTACAGACTATATAGCCTGCCTTTCCCCATGTGGGGAAATAATAGCTTTGATCGGCCCGAACGGTGGGCCGTATCATTTCGTCACCAAGAGCCAATTTTTTAGACCTACACATATATTTTACCCAATAATAAATCCATTCCTTTAATCGAATAGGCTATAGGGGTTTATTTATCCTACTTATTTAGCAATCGCCTGAGCAACCGCCACAGCACGTTTCAAATACAGCATAATATTTCTAATAATCCGATCCACACATTCGTAAAGAAATATCTTATTTTCAGACTCTAATATATTATTATTAGCCCTATCTAAAATCATCCAAATCGGGTTATTCTTTAATATCCACGTAATATAAATAAAGCTTATTATATTAGTTAAATCTATTAAATTTATCGGGTACCTATTAATATCTTTAAATTCCAGATCCTTAATTAATCTTATAAGATAAAGGAGTTCTGCGCAAGTATATTCCGGAAATGGATAATCGTAGGTAATAGTGATAACTCGGCCTTTACGTCCGAGGACTGGGATATTAACCAGCATCTATTCTAATCAGCTGGAGATCTTAGATCTCGGAGCGGTACCTTACAATAGAGATAATACATTCGTTTTAAAGGCTTGTTTTTACAGGTCTTTTTAATAAGTGGGATAAAGGTTATAAAGAAGGTTAATAAATAAAAGGATAGGGTTTTTAAACCTTCTATTAAGGGCGGGCTTTACGGCTATAACTGTATAGTGGGCGTCGGGTAACTTATCGGATTAACTCGTAATAGTCGGCTTAACTCGTAGTAATAGTTATTATTATTAGCGGCGGCCGTAGATAGTATATTTAGACTTTTGTAAAACCGTAGATTAAAATAGCTACGGGCCTGCGTAGCCGGACCGGTGGAATAGAATAGAAGTTAATAAGTAAAGTATAATAGGCTTGGTAAATGTTTTGAAAGGGTATAGGTCGAGGTTAAAAAAAAGAAAAAGAATTCCGGTCGCAAGACAATGTAGAAAGATATAAATATATTATTAGAGAGTGGTTCTAAAGTATAATCTATAGTATTAATAAGCTATTCTTATATTATTCCTAAAAATAAAAAAATAAAAAAGATACTAGTAACATAATTTATTTATTACAGGCCTCCAAACCCAACGTTCGACACACCATTTAAAAGCCAAAGAAAAGCTCTAAACAACCATACCGGGTGCACCCGGACGCCCACCGTTGCGGGCTGGCGAGGGGGCGTTGAAATCCCAGGATTTTACGGCGACGAACTCTTCAAAAATCTTCGTGGGGGCGCACAGACCACCGATCACGTGGTCCCTGGAAAAAAAAAAAAAAAAAAAAAAAAACCACCCCTGAGCGACCCCACCAAAGATTACCACACCACCCCATAACCAGAATCCCAATAACCCTAACCCCCACTTGCACTAATACCCTACCCTGCACCAATATACCTCCTAATACCCCCCCTTCCGCTAGGGGACCGACCCTTAACGCCTTTCGGCACAACCAACCGCCTATGGACCAGGACTATAAAGGCCTGATTAATAGGCTTATAGCCTTGGCTCCGGATTATTCGAAAGTCGAAGCTAGGGCTTTAGGCATTAAGCTCTTTGAAATTTACCGATCTTATATATAACCTTGTACTAATCTGGCCCTCCTAGTAAAGGATATAATGGCCGAAGGTGTTAAAGAAGCTTTAAAGCCCGCTACCTAGACTACTAGTCAGCTTACTATATGTACTTAAGCCACTATAATAGCTGCCCTACTTAACTATACTGTTTTAAAGAAGGTTATATCCGTTAGACAAAACTAAAAAGTCTTGATCAGGGGGTTTAAGATAGTTATAAAGCATAAGACTAGAATCCTATAGGAGATTATATAAGTTATTAATTAAGCCTTTTTACGCTAAAAGACTATAGTAGCTAGGCAATTACTAAGTGGAGATGTAATAGTTACCTTTAAAGATTCGGCTATAAAATAATAGTACTTTACTAATAAGTAGTGGCTATAAGAAGCTTTTGGATAGGAGGCTATAGAAGCCTATAAAATTTATATAATATTAGTTAAGGGCTTAAGGAAGATTAGCCTTTAAGGTACTCCGGAAGAGGACTTTAGTAAAGAATTTGGTTTAAAAACGGTGGAAAAAGTTAAATATAAGGTCCCTTATAACTTATAATTTATTAAAATTACGGTTATAGTTAGCTTAATAGATTTAGATAAAGCCTGTAGAGCCTATGATAGCGGAGTGGTCTGGAGGGCCTAGATCCTAGAATATAAGCCTTACTGGGTTCCCTTAGCCTTTATTTAATATTATAAGTGTTTTAAATAGGGCTACCTATAATGCTATTGCCGTAAGTTGGCTAAGTGTCCCAGGTATGCCGTTGGAACCTATGGAGAAGGAGGAAAGCCTGGGGAAGCCTAGTGCCCTACCTATACCGGCCAGGTGCTTTATAAATGCCTGGCTTGTGGGGGGAAATATATAGCGTAGGCCAAGGAGTGCCCAAAGGCGGTATAGGCTAAACAGAGAGCTAGGGATACCTATTAATATAGACCTTACACCTTTAAGTCAGCTATTATAGCTAAACCTTTATTCGGCCTACCTATATAATTTATATAATTAATATAGGCCCTTTTGGAAGATATAAAAGACTTTTCGATTATAGGTAGCCGTAAAAGGCGCTGGGGAAAGCCCTTTATTAGCGAAGTACTTTAAAAAGCCGGATAATACTCTAGCCAAGCTAGGTTAATATTTAGTAAGGAAGTTTAGTAAGCTTTTTAAATTATATAATCTATATAGACCTCCCAGGCTATATAGACTTTCCAGAGTACCTAAAGGACCTAACCCCTCCTAATTATATCCGGCAACCAACCCGCTAAAGACGTAACTATAAGACTATTATATTAATAAGCCTATTACTATAGAATATTTAAGGTAATAAGTAATGTTTAGAAATATTATTGGAAGAAGTTAAATATAATATTTTAGCTATATAAAAACTATGGATTAATACTTTTATTAAGTTAACGTATTGCCTTAAGAGCTTTAAATATTACTTGATCTATTAACTAAAAGGCCGTATAGCTATTTATATTAATAAAAAATATTCGGTGGAGTCTTAGGATTTCGAAGCGACCAGAGACTATTACCATATATAATTCGATCTAGCTAGTAGCTAAGATAAAGGAATAGAAATTTAGTCGATATATAACCCCCTAGATACTAAAGTAATACCTTTAATATTATTTACTAAACTTAAACCAAGCTTATTTATAATACTAACGGGGGATTTTAATCTCTACTATCCTTTCTAAAATTATTATAACCGTATTAACCGGAAAGTTAATAACTTACTATAACTGGTACTATAATAGGAGCTAGACCTCTGAACGCCGTACGGTATAATAATCTAAGAGTTATAAGGTAAATAAAGGGGCCGGCCGTTAATAATAGACCACTTTTAGGCCTCTATAGGCCTAGAAATTACCTATTATGGTCTAGCCGAAAGAGGAAAATCCGATTATTATTTATAAGTGTTTGAAATTAGTTAAGGATTAAAGTAAAGCTTGTAAATTAATAAAGGCTGGAATTAAAAAATGTTAGATAGGGAAGAGGTAAAAGCTAGGGCGGTTTATTTACCTAGGGATAATAAACTATTAAATACTAGGCTGAGAGGCCTATTATCTAGGATTACCACTATAAAAGGATTAGGGCAGGCCTTCGACTGGTTAATCGGAGAATTAATAGAGATAGCTATGGCGGCTATATTATAGAGAAAACCCTTTAGCGGGTATTAGGCCCACTGGTAGAACCCGGAAGTTAAAACAGTTTTATAGGAGGCTAGGAAAATAAAGCGTTAATATAGGGAGGCCCCTAGTAAATATATTAAAATAATATTTAATAGGGGCCGGAAAGTCCTATTTAAAGTAATAAAGAAAGCTAAGATAAAGATTTGGAGGACTATGCTATAAAAAGCCGGAGATAATACTAAGCTTTTATAGATTTTGGAACGGTAGGCCAGGTGTAAAAGCTTCCTACCACCGGACCCCCTAAAGCTCCCAACCTTTATAGGGCCCCCGGACCTTACTGGCTAACTAACCAGCCTTACTACCTTTAACTAAAAAGCCAAGGCTTTAGTTAAAAAGTTTTTTCTTAAACCGCCAGCTAACCTTAATAATATCTATAATATAACCTTTAGTACGGAATATAATAAATTACGATTCGAGGTCGATAAAAGAATTTTATTACTCGATATAGCTAGAGTATTAGGGAAAATAGGATTATAGAAGGCCCTAGGGGAAAACCTATTACTTATAGGCTTACTTAAAGCCTATAGCGAGCTACTATATTAGGTGCTTATATTATTAGTTACGGCGTGTTTTAGGCTTAAATAGTTCCTAAGAAGGTTTAAGAATATAAAGACTATTATATTAGCTAAGCCTGGAAAGAAACTCTCTGATTATAAAACTCCGGCGGATTATAGACCTATTACCTTACTTCCTATAATAGGAAAGGTAATAGAGACTATAATTGCCGAGAAAGTTACTTACTGGGCCGAAAATAAGGGCCTTTTCTCTAAGGAATAAATAGGTAATAGGTAGTTTAGATTTACTAAGCTGGCTATAAGGTTAATGGTAGCCTAGATATAGGAAGCCTGGCGCCAAAAGCTTATACCTTTACTATTATAGTTAGATATCTTAGGGGCTTTTAATACCGTTAACTATACTTAATTACTCCATACCCTCCGTAAATATGGCTACCCCGGGTGGCTATTACGGCTATTAAAGTCTTGGCTTATAGACCGTAAGGCCTGTCTACACTTTGACGGCCGCACTACCAAACTAATACTAATCTAAGCCGGAATCCCCCAAGGCTTACTACTTTCCTTAATCCTTTTCCTCCTTTATATCGCTAGCTTATATAAAGCCTTCAAGACCCAATACCTATATTTAAATATAATAGGCTTTATAGACGATATTAATTTAATAACGTTCGGCCGGAACCCGGAAGAGAATATTAAATAATTAGAGAAGGCCTGGAAAACCTGCCTATAATAGGTAACTATTAGGGGTATAACATTTAATATAGTTAAAAGCAAACTAATATACTTTAATAAAGGCTGTATATAGTGGTTTAAGACACTACGCTTAACTAACTTAGACCTAAAGGGTATTCCGGGGAATATTAATATAATAAAATCTATAACCTTAGCACGGTTCCTAAGAGTTTGGTTAGATTAAAGGCTATTATGGAAGGCTTATAGTTAGGTAATGGATAGGAAACTTAAGACCTAAGAATTTATATTGGCTAGAATAGCCGGTAAGACTTAGGGGCCTAGTCTAGCTAGGTATAGGGAGGTATATATTAAATATATACGCAGCCTTATTACCTATAGGTCTCCCAACTATTATACCTTAACGCTATTAATAGGGAAACCTATAGGCCTAACTACGTACCTAGCTAAGGCTTAAAACCGCAGCCTATATATAATAGCTGGGGCTTATAAAGCCACACCTATAAAGCATCTGGAGGTAGAAACGTAGGTACTACTACTAGACTTATATTTAAATAAGAGACTAATAGACTTTAAAAGCAGGCTTTAAGAATTAGTAAGTGTAGCCGGTAGGCCCTTGCGGCTACCGGGGAGTATTATCCGAGAGGCCTATAATAGGTTAGTATTATAGGTATAGCGGTATAGAGTAAGGGCGAGGGGCAGGAGGCCGCTCCCTGGCCCTATGATACCTACGGCAATAGAGAGGGTAGTTAATATAGTGGAAGATTGGAGGGCCCTTGGGGGTAGGGAAGGCCCTGACGAGGTACTGGTAGTGGCGTGGAGGGACCGGTGGGAGGTAATAATAGAAGTAAAATAATAAGAATTACTTAGGCTAGCCGATAAAGACCTGGATCTTACAGACCAAAGTTTTAGGAGGTATAATGACCTAACTAAGGCTCAGAGCTCCTTACTTACGTAGGCCCATATAGGGACTATAGGCCTTAAAAACTTCCTTTTCAGGGCACAAGTACCTAGAATTACCATACCTTACCATATTTATAGCAGTGGCTGAGAGACGGTGGAGCACCTAGTCGTATGGTGCCCAGACCCCCCGAAACTAAAGACCTGGCAGGTAACGAAGCTTTACTTCCGTAGAGATTTATTAGCGGCCTTATAGGGTAGGACCCCAGGGGCTAAGAGGCTTGTAAGGAAGGTTCTGTTGTGGCTGATGGATACGGGCTTACTATTGGAATATAGCCTGGCTAGAAAGCTAGAGCTAGAACCGAGAGAAGATCTAATAGAGGGCCTAGGCCCTCTATAGGCCAGCCATGCCCAGAAGGCTTCCTTTATACCGTATAATAAGAATATAAGCTATTAAGGCGAAGGGAAGGATTTTATAGTGTAGATGCAGGGTTTTTCACCCGGCCTTTACGGCACGGTTTTCCTTGTGTATATAGCAGTAGATGGACCGACGAGCCCAGCTTAGGGCACAGCGGAATAAGAATAAATAATAATATATTATTCCTAAAAGTATATAAGGTATAAGGTTCTCTATTATAATAGTAATTATTAATTAGTAAAAGGGATCCTTATTATCTCGTTCCGTTATCCTGACAATTCGATCGGTATCGGTATATTATACTATCGTAAGTTCCAATATTAATTAAAACTTCTTTAAGGCTTAATATTTTTGGATATAATATCCTATCTAGTTATAATTAAAGCACTTAACTTTAGACTTATCCTTAGGTTTATTATTATATTTTTAGACTTATTATTGTAAATATTAGATAATATTAATATTTATAAGTCTAAGATACGTCCTATATAAGGTACTTTTATATTATACTTTCTTAATAATATTAGCTTTTGGGACCTAAGGGTTATAATAGACCCCTTTATTTTCCATTATTCTCTTGGAAATACGATTATTAATAATAATAGCTTTATTAATATAAACGTCGAAAATCAAAGCATATCAATCTTCCTTGATAAATTTATCCTTTATTCTAAGTTTCAATCCTTTATAAAACTTATTCTTTAATATAGCATTAGTCCAATTAATTCGGAATATATCGCAACGGAACAAAATCGCATATACTAAGGCTAATATTATCTATACTAGTCTTTTAAGCTGATCCTCAATTACCTTCTTTTTATCCGGCTTACTATATATCTTTTAAATTTCCTCCTTAAACTTAATTATTCTAAGTCCCAATTTAAAAAGCTTTTAGATTAAAAGTTCCTATTTATCTTTTATATATTTAAAATAGTTTTAAAAATTCTATTAAACTATTATCTAGGGTCCCCTTTAAGGAAGCTAATAATATATAAAAGCTAGGACTTAGTATCCTTAATATTATATAATTGGAGATTAATCTTAATATAAGATAACTACAAAGGTAATTCTTACTTATTATTATTAAAAACGAAAGGTTTGCCGACCTTAGTAGCGATCCTAGGGGTTTTATCGGTAACGGAGGTCTAAATACTCTTAATAGTAGCCTAAAATTATTCAAGCTCTTTCTTAATATTCTAAAGATTATCCTTTCCTCTAAAAGACTTCTTTATATTAATAAACTTACTGGCAATCTTCTAGACTTAGTTCATAACATTTTTAAGGTCAGGTTCTTCGTCAGAGCTTTCTTTAGGGGCAATAGGCAGCATATCGCCTAAAGGCACATTATTATCGCCAGGCAAATTATTGCCGATAGAGGGATTAGGGATAGGAGTCGTTATAGCGAATATTAAGTGTTATGTTTAAACATAACGTTTGATCTTAATTAACATAAGCAATATATTATAACCTGCACCGGAATAAAGATACAAACTACAAGGCAGTACGCCTAGGGTAACTTAATAGGATAATTAAAGGTTATAGGAAGCGTCTCAGATAATAGGTATTACTATTAATAATAGGTTATCTTAATAAAGAGCTACTAAGAGTAGATTATAGATAATAAATATAATTATTTATATAAGGAACTAGATTCCTTACGATCTTTCTGTATTATCTTGCGACCGGAATTCTTTTTCTTTTTTTTTTAACCTCGACCTACACCCTTTCGAAACGTTTACCAAGCCTATTATACTTTACCTATTAACTCCTATCCTATTCTATCAGTCTAGCTATGCGGGCCCGTGGCTACTTTAATCTACGGTTCTACGAAAGTCTAAATATACTACCCACGGCCGCTACTAACAACGATAATCATTACTATAAGTTAAACCGACTATTATAAGTTAATTTAATAAGTTACCTGACACTTACCGTATAATTATAACTGTAAAACTTACCCTCGATAGAAAATTTAAAAACCCTATCCTTTTACTTATTAGCCTTATAACCTTTATCCCACTTATTAAAAAGACCTATAAAAATAAACCCTTAAAATAAGTATATTATCTCTATTATAAAACACCGATACATCCGAGATCTAAGATCTTTAACTAATTAAAATAAATACCGGTTAATATCCCAATCCTTAGACATAAAAGCCGAATCATTACCATCACCTACGACTATCCATTACCGAAACATACCCGCATAAAACTCCTTTATCTTACAAAATTAATTAAAAATCTAGAATTCAAAGATATTAATAAGTACCTAATAAATTTAATAGATTTAATTAATATCATAAGCTTTATTTATATTACATAAATATTAAAAAATAACCTAATTTAAATAATTTCAAATAAGGCTAATAATAATATATTAGAATCTAAAAATAAAATATTTCTTAACAAATATATAGATCGGATTATTAGAGATATTATACCGTATTTAAAACGTGCTATGGCGGTTGTTCAGGCGATTGCCAAATAAATAGGATAAATAAACCCCTATAGCCTATTCGATTAAAGGAATGGATTTACTATTAGGTAAAATATATATATAGGTCCGAAAAATTGGCTCTTAGTAACGAAATGATACGGCCCACCGTTCGGGCCAATCAAAGCTATTATTTCCCCACATGGGGAAAGATTCCTTACGATAGAGAGTGCCTAATACTCTCCTTACTTATAAAAAGCTATCTATATATATTCTTAAAGTATTATTATACCTTGCTCGATATACTCGATGCTTTTGGTATCGAGCACGTCGAGTACCTTTTATACTTAGTATGCTCGACGGTCTTAGCGTCGAGTACGTCGAGCACTTCTTAATTGGTTATATAGGACTTGCGGGTCTTTCCATCCCTTTGGCCCAATGATAGGTTGAGACACCTTGTGTCTCTTGGGGCCGTCCAGCGGCCTATGCAGGGGCGTATTACGCGTGGGGCGTAACAAAGGCTTACCGCTCTCCCTAATCCTCGTTCTCCTTTATATCGCTAGCTTATATAAGGCCCTAAAGATCTAATATCTATATTTAAGTATAATAGGCTTTATAGACGACACCAACCTAATAATATTCGGCCGGAACCCGGAAGAGAATATTAAATAATTAGAGAAGGCCTGAAAAACCTGCCTATAATAGGCAACCACTAGAGATATAACGTTTAATATAACTAAAAATAAACTAATATATTTTAATAAAGGCTATATATAATAATCTAAAACGCTATGCCTAGTTAACTTAGACCTAAAGGGTATCCCGGGGAACGCTAATATAATAAAACTTATAACTTTAACACGGTTCCTAAAGGTTTAGCTAAATTAAAGGCTATTATAGAAAGCCCATAGCCAAATAATAGATAAGAAACTTAAAACCTAAGAATTTATATTAGCTAAAATAACCGGTAAAACTTAAGGGCTTAGTTTAATTAAATATAGGGAGGTATATACTAAATATATATATAGCTTTATTACCTATAGGTCTCCCAGCTACTATACCTTAACGCCACTAACAAAGAAGCCTATAGGCCTAACTATATACTTAGCTAAGGCTTAAAACCGTAACCTATATATAATAGCCGGGACCTATAAGGCCATACCTATAAAGTATTTAAAGGTAAAAATATAAATATTATTACTAGACCTATATTTAAATAAAAAATTAACAGACTTTGAAAGCAAGCCTTAAAAACTAATAAGCGTAATTGGTAAGCCTCTATAACTATCGGAGAGTATTATCCAAAAGGCCTATAATAGGCTAATATTATAGATATAATAATATAAAGTAAGGACAAAAGGTAAGAGGCCGCTCTTCGGCCCTATAATACCTAAAGTAATAAAGAGGATAGCCAATATAATAAAAGATTAAAGGGCCCTTAGGGATAGGAAAGGCCCCGACAAAGCACTAGTAATAGCGTAGAGGGACCAGTAAAAGGTAATAATAAGAACAAAATAATAAGAATTATTTAGATTAACCAATAAAGATCCGGATCTTATAAACTAAACTCTTAAAAGGTATAATAATTTAACTAAAATTTAAAACTCTTTACTTACACAGGCCTATATAAGGACTATAAGCCTTAAAGACTTCCTTTTTAAGGTATAAATACCCGGAATTATTATACCTTACTACACTTATAATAGTGGCCAAAAGACGGTAAAGTACCTAGTCGTATAATACCCAGACCCCCCGAAACTAAAGACTTAGTAAACAATAAAGCTTTATTTTTATAAAAACTTATTAGCGGCCCTATAAGGTAAGACCCTAAGGGCCAAAAGGCTTATAAGGAAGGTTCTAATATGGCTAATAGATACGGGCCTACTATTAGAATATAGCTCGGCTAAAAAGTTAAAGCTAGAACCGAAAAAAGATCTAATAAAGGGCCCAGGCCCTCTATAGGCCAGCCATACCTAGAAAGCTTCCTTTATACCATATAATAAAAATATAAGCTACTAAGGCGAAGGGAAGGATTCTATAGTATAGATGCAGGGTTTTTTACCCGGCCTTTACGGTACGGTTTTCCTTATATATATAGCAGTAGATGGACCGACGAGCCCAGCTCAGGGCACAGCGGAGTAAGAATAAATAAATAAATAAATAAATAAATAAATAAATAAATAAGAGGTAATTTAGATTTACTGAACTAGCTATAAGGTTAATAGTAGCTTAGGTTTAAAAAGCCTAGCGTTAAAAACTTATATTTTTATTATTATAACTAGATATATTAAGGGCTTTTAATACTATTAATTATACCTAATTATTTTATACCCTCCGTGAATATAGTTACCCCGGGTGGTTATTACGGCTATTAAAGTTATGGCTTACGGACCGTACGGCCTATTTATACTTTAATAGTTATATTATTAAATTAATATCAATATAAGTCGGAATATTTTAAGGCTTATTGTTTTTTCTGATCCTTTTCCTCTTTTATATTACTAGCTTATATAAAGCCTTAAAGATCCGGTACTTATATTTTATTATAGTAAGTTTTATAAACGATATTAGTTTAATAGCCTTTTCTCTATGGGGGAAATAATAGCTTTAATCGGCCCGAACGGTGGGCCGTATCATTTCGTCACCAAAAGCCAAGTTTTTAGACCTACACATATATTTTACCCAATAATAAATCCATTCCTTTGATCGAGTAGGCTATAGGGGTTTATTTATCCTACTTATTTAACAATCGCCTAAGCAACCGCTACCGCACATTTTCAACACAATATAATATCCCCAATAATCCGATCCATATATTCGTTAAGAAATATCTTATCTTCGGACTCTAATATACTATTATTAGCCTTATCTAAAATCATCTAAATCGGGTTATTTTTTAATATCTATATAATATACATAAAGTTTATTATATTAATTAAATCTACTAAATTTATCGGGCACCCATTAATATCTTTGAATTTTAGATCCTTAATTAATCTTATAAAATAAAGGAGTTTTACGTAAGTATGTCCTAGAAATAGGTAGTTATAGGTAATAGTAATAACTTAACTTTTGCGTTTAAGGATTAGGATATTAACCGGTATTTTAAATTACTTTAATTATAACTAAGGTTCTGGTCAGCTAGAGATCTTAGATCTCGGAGGTATCGGTACCTTATAATAGAAATAATATACTTATCTTGAGGGCTTATTTTTATAGGTCTTTTTAATAAGTGGAATAAAGGTTATAAGGCTAACAAATAAAAGGATAGGGTTTTTAAACCTCTTATTAAGGGTAGGCTTTATAGTTTCCCTTTTTTTCCGATAAGGCTATAACTATATAGTAAGTATTAGGTAGCTTATCGGCTTAACTCATGGTAGTCGGCTTAACTCATGGTAGTCGGCTTGATTTATGGTAGTAATTATCGTTATTAGCGGTGGCCGTAGGTGGTATATTTAGACTTTTATAGAACCGTGGATTAAAGCAGCTACGGGCCTGCGTAGCTGGACCGGTGGAATAGGACAGGAGTCAGTGGGTAAAGTATAATAAGCTTGGTAGACGTTTCGAAAGGGTGTAGGTCAAGGTTAAAAAAAAGAAAAAGAATTCCGGTCGCAAGATAATGTAGAAAAATATGGTATTTAAAGTTAATATTTTTATTAATATAATAAATAGCCTATTCCTCTACTACCGGTATATAAATATACTCAATATACTTAATAATAACCGGTTAAATATTAGAAAACGCCTTTATTTTAGTCCAGGCTATATTAAAGTCTACCGTAAAAAAGCTATATATTATATACGCCTATAGCTTATATACCCCTATAAAACTATATTTAACTTCCTTAGGAAAGGCGCTAATAGGTTTATCGTTACTAGCGAAGTTATTAAAGCGTTATACCATTCTCTCGTCATTAAGGTCAAGTTTTTAATTATTATTATCGTTCTAATTATTAGCTTCGACTCTAACGACCGGTCCATCGGCAGCTATAACTGGTATATTAATAATCGTAGCCTATCTATTAATAATTATAAAAGCAATATTTCTAGCTATTTGCCGGTCCTACTTACGTTTAACATATAATATTATATTCTTATTTATATAAAAGATATAAATCTAAAAGACTATATTTAAATAAACCTTCTTAATAGCATTCTATATCTAATCGTTAAAATTTATAATTATTACCGATAGTTTTTTAGCCCTAATCTCCTTACATATAATATTTATTTAACTTAAAAGCCAATTAAAACCTTCCTGGCGTTCATTATTAATCAAAGCATATATACAACTAATAATCTTACCTGCGTAATCAACAGTAATAACTTAAAAAAACACAAAATTTTGATTATTAGTTTAGTATATATTATTATATATTTAGACCCAGGGATATAATAGCCATTATGTTATTCCAAACGTATAAATCTAAAGGATACTAATAGGCTTAGTCTCCTTAATATTCGCCCACTAGACCTTATATAAATAACTATATTTATTAAGCTCCTTTACCGCTACTTAAAATAATATATAACTACTAAATAGTTACTTTTTAATCTTAGCCTTATAATTACGGAGCTACTTCTTAATAAAAAGGATCCTAAAAAACTTTTTTTCCAGGGCTTTTACTAAATTATAATTATTAATTTTTCAGCGATCGAAATACAAATAGATAAACGTATTATATTTAACGTTAAACTTACGTAATATAAAAATATTGGAACAACCCTTAATTAATAAATAATTATAAAGGTAATTCTCTTTAAAGGTCAAAGTCTACTTACGATCGTTAACTTTAATAGCGCTAGCACTAACTTGCCAGGGGCAATTTATCTTTATTATAAAAGTCTTAAGACTAATAATAATATTATTTTTATTATATTAGTTACCAGCGTTACTTAAGCAGTAATAAATATATATAATATTAATCGGACCAAAATCTTTAATCTTATTCGCTAAATAGCCTTTTATAATACTAAAAAAAACTATCGCAGCATACTCTTTTAGCTCACTCTTTAACTATTTAATAGAGTTATATTTATAGTTGCGAAGGGCGAGGACTGGGATATTGACCGGCATCTTGCTTCGGCTATGAACAAGGTTCTGGTCAGCTGGAGATCTCAGATCTCGGAGCGGTGCCTTACGATGGAGATGATGCACTCGTCTTGAGGGCTTGTTTTTGCAGGTCTTCTTAATAAGTGGGATAAAGGTTATGAAAAAGGCCAACGAGGGAAAGGATAGGGTTTTTAAACCTCCTGTCAAGGGCGGGCTTTACGGTTATAACTGTATAGTAGGCGTCGGGTGGCTTATCGGATTGACTCGTGGTAGTCGGCTTAACTCGTAATAGTAGTCATTGTTATTAGCGGCGGCCGTGGGTGGTATATTTAGACTTTCGTGGAACCGTAGATTGAAGCAGCTACGGGCCGCGTAGCCGGACCGGTGGAATGGGACAGGAGTTAGTGGGTAAAATATAACAGGCTTGGTAGACGTTTCGAAAGGGTGTAGGTCGAGGTTAAAAAAAAGAAAAAGAATTCCGGTCGCAAGACAATGCAGAAAGATAGTTGCGAAGGTAATAGGCTGGCGGAAAAAGAGAGAGGGGGGTAACGATACTGTTATTATCGCCAGAGCCGGTGGCAAAATCATTATCAGATAGCTATAATAGGTATTACGGATCGCTGCCCTCGAGATCTTTAAATAATTAACCACTATAATTATAAGTAATTATTCCCCATGGGGGGGAATAATAGCTTTGATCGGCCCGAACAGTGGGCCGTATTATTTCGTTATTAAGTGCCAATTTTTTTGGACCTATATATATATTTTACCTAATGGTAAATCTATTCTTCCGATCGATTAAGCTATAATAGTCTATTTATCTCACTTATTTGGCAATTGCCTGGGCAACTATTACTATACATATTAAATATGGCTTGATTTTCTTAAATATCCGTTCCATATATTCATTAAATAATATCTTATTTTCGGACTTTAATATATTATTATTAGCCCTATCCGAAATTATCCAAATTAGATTATTCTTTAGTATCTATATAATATAAATAAAGCTTATTATATTAGCTAAATCTATTAGATTTATTATACCCCGATTAATATCTTTAATTTCTAGATCTTTGATCAATTGCGCAAGATAAAGGAGTTCTGCGCGGGCATGCCCCGGAAATGGGCAATCGTAGGTAATAGTAGTAACTCGGCCTCTATATCCGAGGACTAGAAGATTAATTAGCATCTATTCTAATCAGCTAAAGGCCTTATATCTCGGAGGTATTGGTGCCTTACAATAAAGATAATACACTCGTTTTGAGGGCTTATTTTTACAGGTCTTTTTAATAAGTAGGATAAAGGTTATACTAACGAATGGAAGGATAGGGTTTTTAAACCTCCTATTAAGGGCAGGCTTTACGGCTATAATTATATAGTAGGTATCGGGTAGCTTATTAGATTAACTTATAGTGGTCGGCTTGACTTATAGTAGTCGGCTTGACTCGTAGTGGTCGGCTTGATTTGTGGTGGTGGTTATTATTATTAGCGGCGGCCGTGGGTGGTATATTTAGATTTTCGTAAAACTGTGGATTAAAGTAGCTATGGGCCGGCGTAGCCGGACCGGTGGAATAGGATAGGAGTCAGTGGATAAAGTATAATAGGCTTGGTAGACGTTTCGAAAGGGTATAGGTCGAGGTTAAAAAAAAGAAAAAGAATTCCGGTCGCAAGATAATGCAGAAAGATTATAAGTAATTAAAAGAACTTACCGGTTATTACCATATAATTAAATATATAATTAGGCACGCAATTAAATACTAACTAATCAAAAAGTAAGGCTTTTAATGATATTATTAAATTAGCGATATAGAAGAAGTAAAAGGATAATAAAGGGGTAGGTGGGTGGGTAATTCAATAAAATAAATGGTAAACAAAGATATATTAAAATATGTATTATTGATTTTTTACGTAAAAAAATCGTACTACTAACTCCTGTCCCATTCCACCGGTCCGGCTATGCGGGCCTGTGGCTCCTTTAATCTATAGTTCTATAAAAGTCTAAATATATTACCTACGGCTACCGCTAATAACGATAACTATTATAAATTAAGCCGACTATTATAAATTAAGCCAATTATTATAAGTTAAGCCGATTATTATAAGTTAAGCTAATAAGCTACCCGATACCTACCGTATAATTATAGCCGTAAAGCCTACCCTTGATAAGAGGTTTAAAAACCCTATCTTTTTACTTATTAATATAACCTTTATTTTACTTATTAAAAAAACGTATAAAAATAAGCCTTTAAGATAAATATATTATCTTTATTATAAAGTATCGTTATATACCTTTAGGATTTAAGATCTCTAGTTAACTAAAAGCTTATTTATAGTTAAAGTAATTTAAAATATGAATTAATATTCTAATCTTCGGACGTAAAGGCTAAGTTATTATTATTACTTATAACTATCTATTTCCGGGGCATATTTATATAGAACTCCTTTACTTTGCGAGACTGATTAAAGATCTGGAATTTAAAGATATTAATAGGTGTCTAATAAATTTTGTGGATTTAGCTAATATAATAAGCTTTATTTATATTATATAGATATTAAAGAATAATCTGATTTGGATAATTTTGGATAGGGCTAATAATGGTATATTAGAGTCTGAAGATAAGATATTTCTTAACGAATGTGTGGATCGGATTATTAGGGATATTATGCCGTATTTGAAACGTATGGTGGCGGTTGTTTAGGCAATTGTCAAATAAATAAGATAAATAAATCCTTATAGCCTACTCAATTAAAGGAATAGGTTTATTATTAGGTAAAATATATGTGTAGGTCTAAAAAATTGGCTCTTGGTGAAGAAATGATACGGCCCACCGTTCGGGCCGATCAAAGCTATTATTTCCCCACATGGGGAACTACTCTCTCTTAATTAAAGCTTAAAATTCCTTACTTATATAAATCTATATAGGGATTATAAGCCTTAAAGACTTCCTTTTTAAAATATAAATATCCGTAATTATTATACCTTACTATATTTATAATAGTAGCTGAAAAACGGTAAAATATTTAGTTATATAGTATCTAAACCCTCTAAAACTAAAGACTTAATAAATAATAAAGGTTTATTTTTATAGGGATTTATTAACGGTCTTAAAAAGTAGGACCCTAGAGGCTAAAAGGTTTATAAGGAAGGTTTTAAGATAGCTAATAGATATAGGCTTACTATTAGAATATGGCCTAGTTAAAAATCTAGAGCTAGAGTTAAAAGAAAATTTAATAAAGGCCCTAGGCCCTTTATAGGCCAGCGATACTTAAAAGGCTTTTTTATACCATATAATAAAAATATAAGCTACTAAGGCGAAGGGAAGGATTCTATAGTATAGATATAAGGTTTTTTACCCGGCTTTTACGGTACGGTTTTTCTTGTGTATATAACTGTAAATGGACCGACGAGCCCAGCTTAGGGTATAGCGGAGTAAAAATAAATAAATAAATATTACTCAGCTTACTATCTTTTTCTTTTTTTATTAATAATTTAAGAAGGGTTTAATTCCCCATGGGGGGAAATAATAGCTTTAATCGGCCCGAACAGTGGGCCGTATTATTTCGTCACAAGTGCCAATTCTTTTGGACCTATATATATATTTTACCCAATAGTAAATCTATTCCTCCGATCGATTAGGCTATAATAATCTATTTATCCCACTTATTTAGCAATCGCCTAGGCAATTACTATTATACGTATTAAATGGGTCTCCCAGCTACCATACCCCAACGCCACCAGCAGGGAAGCCCACGGGCCTAGCTACGCACCTAGCTAAGGGTCAGAACCGCAGCCTACGTATAGGGGCCGGGGCCTACAATGCCACACCCATAAGGCACCTGGAGGCAGAAATGTGGGTGCCACCACTAGACCTATACCTAAACAAAAGATTAGCAGACTTTAAAAGCAGGCTCTAAAAACCAGTAAGCGTAGCCGGTAGGCCCTTACAGCCACCGGGGTGCGTTATCCGAGAGGCCTACAATAAACTAATACTATAGGTATAACGGTGAAGGGCATTCCCCATGGGGGGAAATAATAGCTTTAATCGGCCCGAACAGTGGGCCGTATTATTTCGTTACTAAGTGCCAATTCTTTTAGACTTATATATATATTTTACCCAATAGTAAATCTATTCCTCCGATCGATTAGGCTATAATAGTCTATCTATCCTACTTATTTGGCAATTGCCTGGGCAACTATTATTATACGTATTAAATATAGTTCAATTTTCTCAAATATCTAATCTATATATTTATTAAATAATATCTTATTTTTAGATTCTAATATATTATTATTAGGCTTATTTAAAATTATCTAAATCGGATTATTTTTTGGTATTTATATAATATAAATAAAGTTTATTATATTAGCCAAATCTATTAAATTTATTGTACCCCGATTAATATCTTTAATTTCTAGATCCTTAATCAATTATATAAAATAAAGGAGTTTTATGTAGGTATGTTCCGGAAATAGGTAATTGTAGGTAATTATAATGACTCGGCCTTTATATCCGAAGATTAAGATATTAATTAGTATTTTAAATATTCTTCATTATATTCTTTATTATATTTTTAATACAATTCACAAACTCGTCGGCAAAATATACGAAATTACCATCATTCAATCGACCTTAAAAAACCCTATCCCCCAACGATAGTCTCGAGCCGGCGGAGGGTGTTGCGCGCTGCTGCGATGCCCCTAAAGACTAGAGGAAGAGGCGGGGGAGTAAGGGTAACCGCGATTCGGGAGAAAAATTCTATAGTAGGGCCCGCCCCACTATCCGGAAGATACTAGTTAATTAAAACGATAATAATTAATAAGGATAAAAATAATGAAATAAAGGAAGGAGATAAAAGCGGGGATAATAAGGATAATAAAGGGTAGCGGAAGTCTATTTTTGAGGGGTTAAAGGAGGAAGACCTTATAGGGATGTTAATAGATATAGTCTAGGAAGAGAAGAGGAATATAATATTTTATTTAATTGACGAGTTTATAAAAAAAATTATAAAGATACGGATAAAAATCAAGGTTCTAAAAGAAAGGGGCCTTTTATTAAAGGGGGCTGATTTTAGGGTATTATAGAAAATAATTATAAAAGAGGTATAAAAAATAATCGGGGGGTTAAAAAAGGAGGTTTAAAAAGTAAAGAAAGCTTTATTAAAAGGAAGCTTTTAAGTAATAAAAGGGCCGGGGCTGGGTATAAGAGCCCGGTCTTAGGCCGTAATATTATTATTTATTCTTACTCCGCTGTGCCCTAAGCTAGGCTCGTCGGTCCATCTACTGCTATATACACAAGGAAAACCGTGCCGTGAAGGCCGGGTGAAAAACCCTGCATCTACACTATAGAATCCTTCCCTTCGCCTTGGTGGCTTATATTCTTGTTATACGGTGTAAAGGGAGCCTTCTGGGCATGGCTGGCCTATAGAGGGCCTGGGCCCTCTATTGGATCTTTTTTCGGTTCCAGCTTTAACTTTCTAGCCAGGCTATATTCCAATAGTAGACCCGTGTCCATCAGCCACGTCAGAACCTTCCTTACAAGCCTCTTAGCCCCTGGGGTCCTACCCTATAGGGCCGCTATTAAGTCTCTATGGAAATAAAGCTTCGTTACTTACCAGGTCTTTGGTTTCGGGGGGTCTGGGCACTATATAACCAGGTGCTCCACCGTCTCTCGGCCACTGCCATAAGTATAATAAGGTATAGTAATTCCGGACACTTGTGCCCTAAAAAGGAAGTCCTTGAGGCCTATAGTCCCTGTGCGGGCCTACATAAATAGGGAGCTCTAAGCCTTAGTTAAGTCATCGTACCTCTTAAGACTTTGGTCTATAAGATCCGGGTCTTTGTCGGCTAGCCTAAGTGATTCTCGTTATCTTACTCTTATTGTTGCCTCCCACCGGTCCCTCCATACCACTGCCAGTACCTTATCGGGGCCTTCCCTGCCCCCGAGAGCCCTCTAATCTTCCACTATATTAGCTGCCCTCTCTACTACTATAGGTACCATAGGGCCAGGGAGCGGCCTCCTGCCCCTCGCCCTTACTCTGTACCGCTATACCCGTAACACTAGCCTATTACAGGCCTCTCGAATAACACTCCCCGGTAGCCGCAGGGGCCTACCGGCTATACTTATTGGTTTTTAAAGCCTACTTTTAAAGTCTACTAATCTTTTATTTAGGTATAGGTCCAGTGGTGGTACCTACGTTTCTGCCTCCAGATACCTTATAAGTATGGCCTTGTAGGCCCTGGCTACTATATGTAGGCTGTGGTTTTAAGCCTTAGCTAGGTATATAGTTAGGCCTATGGGCTTCCTTACTAGTGGCGTTAGGGTATGGTAGCTGGGAGACCTATAGGTAATGAGGTTACGTATATATTTAATATATACCTCCTTACACTTAGCTAGACTAGGCCCCCAGGTTTTGCCGGCTATTTTAGCCAATACGAATTCTTGGGTCTTGAGTTTCCTATCTATTACCTGGCCGTGGGCCTTCCACGATAGTCTCCAGTCTAGCTAAACTCTTAAAAACCGTATTAAGGTTATAGGCTTTACTATATTAGCATTCTCCGGGGTACCTTCTGGGTCTGGGTTGGCTAGGCGTAGCGTCTTGGACCATTGCGTATGGCCTTTATTAAAGTATATCAGCTCGCTTTTAACTATATTAAACGCTATACCCCTAGTGATTGCTTATTACAGGCAAATTTTCCAAGCTTTTTCTAGTTACTTAGTATTTTCTTCCGGGTTCCAGCCAAATACTATTAGATTAGTGTTATCTATAAAGCTTACTATACTTAAATGTGGGTGTTAGGTCTTTAAGGCCTCGTATAAGTTAGCAATATAAAGGAGGAAGAGGATCGGGGAGAGCGGTAAGCCTTAGGGGACTCCGGCTTAGATTGGTATTAATTCGGTAGTACGGCCGTTAAAGTGTAGGTAGGCCGTACGGTCTGTAAGCCAAGACTTTAATAGCTATAATAGTTATCTGGGGTAGCTATATTTGCGGAGGGTATAAAGTAGTCGGGTATGGTTGATAGTGTTAAAAGCCCTTAAGATATCTAACTATAGTAATAAGGATGTGAGCTTTTAGCGCCAGGCTTCCTAGGCTACTATTAACCTTATAGCCAGCTCAGTAAATCTAAACTACCTATTACCTATTTATTCTTTAGGGAGGAGGCCCTTATTTTCGGCCTAATAAGTAACTTTTTCGGCAATTATAACCTCTATTACCTTTCCTATCATAGGGAGTAAGGTAATAGGTCTATAACCTATTGAAGTTTTATAGTTAAAAGGCTTCTTTCCGGGCTTAGCTAATATAATAGTCTTAATATTCTTAAACCTTCTCGGGAACCATTTAAGCCTAAAGTATGCTGTAACTAGTAATGCAAGTACCTAATATAGCGGCTCGCTATAGGCTTTAAATAAGCCTATAGATAGCAGGTCTTTCCCTGGGGCCTTCCACGGTCCTATTTTCCCTAATACTCTGGCTATATTGAGTGGTAAGATTCTTTTATCGACCTTGAATCGTGGTTTATTATATTCCGTACCGAAGGTTGTATCGTGGATATTATTAAAGTTAGCTAATGGTTTAAGAAAGAACTTTTTGGCTAAAACCTTGGCTTTTTAGTCGAAGGTAATAAGGCTAATTAGTTGGTTAATTAGACCCGGAGGCCCTATAAAGGTTAAAAGCTTTGGAGGGTCCGGTAGTAAGAAGCTTTTATACCTGGCCCACTATTCTAACGTTCATAAAAGCTTAATATTATCTCCGGCTTTTTATAGCGTAGTCCTTAAAATCTTTATCTTAACTTTCTTTATTACCTTAGATAAGGCTTTTTAGCCCCTATTAAGTATTATCTTAGTATACTCGCTAGGGGCCTCCCTATACTAGCGCTTTATTTTCCTAACCTCCTATAAAGCCATTTTAACTTCCGGATTTTACCAGTAGGCCTAGTATCTACTAAAGGGTTTCCTTTATGGTACGGCTACCGTAGCTATCTCTATTAGCTCTCCAATTAGCTAATTAAAGGCCTACCCTAATCCTTTTATAATAATAATCCTAGATAATAGGCCTCTCGGCCCAATATCTAATAATCTATTATCCCTAGGTAAATAAACCGCCCTAGCTTTTACCTCTTCCCTATCTAATATTTTCTAATTTTAGCCTTCTTTAATTTCCAAGCTTCGCTTTAATCCTTAGCTAATTTCAAGCACTTATAGGTAATAGTCGGATTTTCCTTTTTCGGCCAGGCCGTAATAAGTGGTTTCTAGGCCTATAAAGGCCTAAAAATGGTCTATTATTAACGGCCGGCCCCTCTAATTACCTTATAGCTCTCGGGTTACCGTACCGTACAGCATTCGGAGGTCTAGCTCCCACTATAGTGCCAATTATAGTAGGTCGTTAGCTTTGCGGTCGGTATAGTTATAATAATTCCAGAGAGGATAATAGAGATTAAAATCCCCCGTTAATATTATAAGTAAATCTGGTTTAGGTTTAGTAAATAGTATTAAAGGTATTACTTTAGTATCTAGGGGGTTATATATCGACCAGATTTCTATTCCTATACTTTAATTACTGGCTAAGTCGAACTATATACGGCAATAATCCTTAGTTACTTCGAAGTCCCAAGCCTTTACCAAATATTTTTTACTAATATAAATAGCTATATAGCCTTTTAGTTAGTGGACTAGGTAATATTTAAAGCTCTTAGGGCAATACGTTAACTTAGTAAAAGTCTTGATCCATAGTTTTTATATAGCCAAAATATTATATTTAGCTTTTTCTAATAATATTTCTAAATATTACTTATTACCTTAAATATTTTATAATAATAAGCTTATTAATATAATAATCCTATAGTTACGTCTTTAGCGGGTTGGTTGCCGGGTACGGTTAGGAGGGGTTGGGTCCCTTAGGTACTTTACGGAGTCTGTATAGCCTGGGAGACCTATGTAGATTGTATAGTTTAAAAAGCTTGCTAAGCTTCTTTATTAAATGTTAGCCTGGTTTAGATAGGGTATTATCCGGCTCTTTAAAGTACTTCGCTAGTAGGGGGCTTTCTCTGGCGTCTTTTGCGGCTGCCTATAACCTGGAAATCTTTTATATCTTTTAAGGGGGTCTATACCGGTTATATAAACTATATAGGTAGGCCGAATAAAGGTTTAGCTGTAGTGGCTGACTCAAAGGTACAGGGTCTATATTGGTAGGTGTCCCTAGCTCTCTGTTTAGCCTGTGCCGCCTTTAGGCACTCCTTAGCCCATACTATATATTTCCCCCCATAAGCCGGGCACTTGTGGGGCAGCTGGCCGGTATAGGTAGGGCATTAGGCTTCCCCAGGCTTTCCTTTTTCTCCGTGGGCCCTAATAACATACCTGGGGCACTTGGCTAGCTTACGGTAATAGCGTTACAGGTAGCCTTATTCGAAGTACTTATAGTATTAAATAGGGGTTAGAGGAGCCTAGTAAGGCTTATACTCCAGGATTTAAGCCCTCTAAACCACTCTGCTATTATAGGATCTATAGGTTTTATTTAAATCCGTTAGGCTAACTATAACTGTAGCTTTGGTAAACTGTAGGTTATAGGGGAGCTTATATTTAACCTTTTTTACCGTCTTTAAGCCGAGTTTTTTACCGAAGTCCTCTTCCGGAGTGCCTTAAAGGCTAGTTTTCCTTAAGCCCTTGACTAATATTATATAGGTTCTATAAGCTTCTATAGCCTCCTATCCGAAGGCTTCTTATAGCTATTGCTTATTAATAGAGTACTATTATTTTATAGCCGAGTCTTTAAAGGTAACTATTATATCCCCGCTTAGTAATTACCTAGCTGCTATAACCCCTTAGTATAAAAAGGTTTAGTTAATAACTTATATAGTCTTCTATAGGGTTCTAATCTTATACTCTATAGCCATCTTAAACCCCCTAATTAAGATTTCTTAGTTTTATCTAGCAGATATAACCTTCTTTAGGACGGTATAATTAAGTAAGGCAGCTATTATAATAGCCCAGATACGTATAGTAAACTGACTGGTAGTTTAAGTAACAGGCTTTAAGGCTTCTTTAACGCCTTTAGCTACTATATCCTTTACCAGGAGGGCCAGGTTAGTGTAAGGTTATATGTAGGATCGGTAAGTTTCAAGGAACTTAGTGCCTAAAGCCCTGGCTTCGGCCTTCGAGTGATCCGGGGCTAAGGCTATAAGCCTGTCAATCAGGCCTTTATAGTCCTGGTCCGTAGGCGGTTGGTTATGCCGAGAGGCGTTAAGGGTCGGTCCCTTAGCGGGAGGGGGGGTATTGAGAGGTATGTTAGTGTAGGGTAAGGTATTAGTGCAAGTAAGGGTTAAGGTTGTTAGGATTCTAGTTGTAGGATGGTATAGTAATCTTTGGTAGGGTCGCTCAGGGGTGGTTTTTGCCGGGGTGTTCCAGGGACCACGTGATCGGTAGTCTGTACGCCCCCACGAAGATTTTTAAAGAGTTCGTCGCTGTAAAATCCTAGGATTTCAACGCCCCCTCGCCAGCCCGCAACGGTAGGCGTCCGGTGCACCCGGTATAGTTGTTTAGAGCTTTTCTTTGGCTTTTAAATGGTGTGTCGAACGTCGGGTTTGGAGGCCTGCCGACTAAGCAGTCGGTAGGCGAGTTCGAAGAAGGTTTTTGATATAATAATTTAATTAAAGCTTAAAGCTCCTTATTTATATAAATCTATATAAGGGCTATAAGCCTTAAAAACTTCCTTTTTAATATATAAGTATCTACAATTATTATATTTTATTATATATATAATAATGGCTAAGAGACGGTAGAGTATCTGGTTATATAATGCCCAGACCCTTTAAAATTAAAGACCTAATAGGTAACGAAACTTTATTCCTATAGAGACTTATTAATGGCCCTATAAGGTAGGATCCTAAGGGCTAGGAGGCTTATAAGGAAGGTTTTAATATAGTTAATAAATACGGGCCTATTATTAAAATATAATTTGGTTAAAAAGTTAAAGCTAGAGCCAAAAGAAGATTTAATAAAGGGTTTAGGCCCTTTATAGGCTAGCTATAGCCTAAAAGGCTTTTTTTATACTATATAATAAGAATATAAGCTACTAAGGCGAAAGGAAGGATTTTATAGTGTAGATATAGGGTTTTTTATCTGGCCTTTACAGCACGGTTTTCCTTATATATATAGCCGTAGATGGACCGACGAGCCTAGCTTAGGGTATATCGGAGTAAGAATAAATAATAATATTATATATATTAAATATAGCTTAATTTTCTCAAATATCCGATCTATATATTCGTTAAGTAATATTTTATTTTCGGACTTTAATATATTATTATTAACCCTATCTAAAATTATCCGAATTAAATTATTATTTAATATTTATATAATATAAATAAAGTTTATTATATTAATTAAATTTATTAGATTTATTATATCTTAATTAATATCTTTAATTTCTAGATCTTTAATTAATTATATAAAATAAAGGAGTTTTACGTAGATATGTCTCGGAAATGGGTAGTTGTAGGTAATAATAATAATTTAGCCTTTATATTCAAGGTTTAAAATATTAACCGATATTTTAAATTACTTTAGCTATAAATAAAGTTTTAGTTAGCTAAAGATTTTAGATCTCGGAAGTATATAACGGTACCTTATAATAAAGATAATATATTTATTTTAAGGGCTTGTTTTTATAAATCCTTTTAATAAGTAGGATAAAGGTTGTAAAGAAGGCTAACGAATAAAAGGACAGGGTTTTTAAATCTTCTATTAAGGGTAGGCTTTATAGTTATAATTATATAATAGGTATTAAATAACTTATCGGTTTAATTTATAATAGTTAGTTTAATTTATAATAATTAGCTTATTTATAATGGTTGGCTTAACTTATGGTGGTTGGTTTGATTTGTAGTAGTAGTTATTATTGTTAGTGGTGGCTATGGGTAGTGTATTTAGACTTTTATAGAACTGTAGATTAAAGTAGTTACGGGCCTGCATAGCTGGACCGGTGGAATGGGATAGGAGTTAGTGGGTAAAGTATAATAGGTTTGGTAGATGTTTTGAAAGGCTGTAGGTCGAGGTTAAAAAAAGAAAAAAAAAGAAAAAGAATTCTGGTCGCAAGATAATGTAGAAAGAAGAAGGGTTTAAACACCTCTCTTTTATTTAAATATAATTTAACCTTTTTAAATTTCCCCATATAGGGAAATAATAGCTTTAATCGGCCCGAACGATAGGCCGTATCATTTCGTCACCAAAAGCCAATTTTTTGGACCTACATATATATTTTACCCAGTTGTAAATCTATTCCTTTAATTGAGTAGGCTATAGGGGTTTATTTATCCTACTTATTTGGTAATTACTTAAGTAACCGCTATAATACGTTTTAAATACAGTATAATATCCCCAATAATCCGATCCATATATTTATTAAGAAATATCTTATCTTCGGACTCCAATATACCATCATTAACCCTATCTAAAATCATCCGAATCAGATTATTCTTTAATATCTATATAATATAAACAAAGCTTATTATATTAACCAAATCTACCAAATTTATCAGATACCCATTAATATCTTTAAATTCCAGATCCTTAATCAATCTTATAAAATAAAGAAGTTCTATACAGATATGCCCCGGAAATAGATAATCGTAGGTAATAATAATAACTCGGCCTCTACATCTAAAGATTAGAATATTAACCGGTATCTTAAATTACTTTAGCTATAAATAAGGTTCTAGTCAACTAAAGATCTTAAATTTCAAAGGTATTAGTACCTTACAATAAAGATAATACACTCGTCTTAAGGGCTTATTTTTATAAGTCTTTTTAATAAATAAGATAAAGGTTATACTAACAAATAGAAATATAAGATTTTTAAACCTCCTATTAAGGGTAGGCTTTATAGTTTCCCTTTTTCCCCAACAAGGCTATGACTATATGGTAGGCGTCGGGTAGCTTATTAGATTAATTTGTAATAGTCGGCTTGACTCGTGGTGGTGGTTATCGTTGTTAGCGGTGGCTGTGGGTGGTATATTTAGACTTTTGTGGAACCGTAGATTAAAATAGCTACGGGCCCGCGTAGCCGGACTGGTGGAATGGGATAGGAATTAGTGGATAAAGTATAACAGACTTAGTAGACGTTTCGAAAGGGTGTAGGTCGAGGTTAAAAAAAAGAAAAAGAATTCCGGTCGCAAGACAATGCAGAAAGAGAACCTTTTTAAATAGGTTGAGCCCTATAGTTAGACTAAATTTTAGGTTTTTTTTTGGCCCTTAACCATGATTCGTTAAAGATTTTTTTTAAATAGGTTTTCTCTCCGCGGTATAGGTTTAATATACTGCAACATGGTTTATCAGGCTTTCCGATAATTCATCGGTTATTTTTTCTTTTTCAATATACAATCATAAAGGTTAAATTATTATTATTACCTACCCGGGAAACTCTAATACAGTAAAACCCACAACCTCAGCACGGTTCCTAGGAGTCTAGCTAGACTGGAGGCTTTCGTGGAAAGCCCACGGCTAGGCAGTGGATAGGAAACTTAAGAACTAAGAATTTATATTGGCTAGAATAGCCGGCAAGACTTGGGGGCCTAGTTTAGCTAGGTGTAGAGAGGTATATATTAAATATATATGCAGCCTCATAGCCTATAGGTCTCCTAGCTACTATACCTCAACGCCACTAATAGGGAAACCCACAGGCCTAGCTATATACCTGGCTAAGGCTTATATTAACTTATGGATTGTTAACTTGTAGATATACAAGGTGCAGGCGCAGGCACAGGGTAAACCACCCTGGTGCCCAAGGGGGTCTTGTTTACTCACCCCCTGACGGGCAAGTCTTTGTTTACTTGCCCCTGACCTCCTCAGAGGGGGTCTGGCGCCCAGCCACGCCTAACCGTGGCTGGGATAAGCCACACTTACAGCCAGAAGGTCCCTGAAGGACCCTGGCTCACGGGCTTACTCAACTAAGCCCAGGGGTGTAGGCCAGGCACAACCCTGGCCCTCCCCACTGAAGGACTGGGCCCAGCCGTGGCTTTCCAACACAAGCCACACTGGGCCCCTACCCGGGACCCGCAAGTGAGCCACCAGTGGCTCAACTGTCCCAGGGTCTTGTGGGATACAGGGCACCGAGAGCCCTCTCGGCCACCGAACCGGCCACCGGCTCCCTTCCTCTCCGGCCCGGAAGGGAGCCTCTGGGGGATATTCTTAGTGTATATATAGCCTTGTAAATCTCCCACTAAGACCTGTATATTCTTTTCTTCTTTCCTTCTTTAGGCAACTATAATAGACTTATCTTTGGTCCTTCACACCGTTCATCTTCGTCTCCAGGGCAACCTCCTTCCCCTGAAGACCTTTGTTTACAGTGAGAGCCCACTATTCTTTCAGTGGTATTTTGCTTCCTTCAGCACTGCTGTCGTAATCACACCCTTGCTGCTACCCTGTACCGTGTGCCCAACCGTTTCCGCTTGCAGTTGCAAGCCAAGTCCTTTCTTGGCCTTGCTCCTTGGCACTCGCCAACCCTGCAGCTCAACATGGATATACAAGGTGCAGGCGCAAGCAGAGGGTAAACCACCCTGGTGCCTCAGGGGGTCTTATTTACTTACCCCCTAACGGGCAAGTCTTTATTTACTTGCCCCTAACCTTCTTAGAGGGGGTCTGGCGGCTAGCCACACTTAACCGTGGCTAGGATAAGCTATATTTATAGCTAAAAGGTCCTTAAAAGACCCTGGCTTACGGGTTTATTTAACTAAGCCTAGGGGTATAGGCTAGGTATAATCCTAGCCCTCCCTACTAAAGGACTAAGCTTAACTATATTTTCTATTATAAGTTATATTAGGTCCCTATCCGGGACCCGCAAATAAACTATTAATGGCTTAACTATCCCTGGGTCTTATAGGATATAGGGTACCGAGAGCCCTCTTAGTTACTGAACCGGCTATTAACTCCCTTCCTCTCTGGCCTGGAAAGGAGCCTCGAGGGGATATATTTAATATATATATAACTTATAAATCTCCCCCTAAAACCTATATATTTTCTTTTTTTTAAATAACTATAATAGATTTACTTTTAATCCTTTATACCGTTTATCTTTATCTTTAAGGTAATCTTTTTCCTTAAAAATCTTTATTTATAATAAAAGCTTATTATTTTTTTAATAATATTTTATTTCCTTTAATATAATTATTATATTATATTTTAAATATTAACCTATCCTATATACCTAATTATTTTCCGGTTATCTTTCTACATTGTGTTGCGACCGGAATTCTTCTTATTTTTTTTAACCTCGACCTACACCCTTTCGAAACGTCTACTAAGTCTGTTATACTTTACCCACTAACTCCTATCCTATTCCACCGGTCCGGCTACACAGGCCCGTAGCTGCTTCAATCCACGGTTCCACGAAAGTCTAAATACACCACCCACGGCCGCCGCTGACAACGATAACCACCACAAATTAAGCCGACCACCACGAGTCAAGCCGACCACCACGAGTCAAGCCAACCACCACGAGTCAAGCCGACAAGCCACCCGACACCCACCGTATAGTCATAGCCGCAAAGCCCGCCCTCGATAGGAGGTTTAAAAACCCTATCCTTCCACTCGTTAACCTTTTTCATAACCTTTATCCCACTTATCAAAAAGACTTGTAAAAACAAGCCCTTAAGACAAGTGCATCATCTCTATTATAAGGTACCGATACCTCCGAGATCTAAGATCTCCAGCTAACTAGAACAAATACCGGTCAATATCCCAGTCCTCGGACGCAAAGGCCGAGTCATCACTAATACCCACAACTACCTATTTCCAGGGCATACCCGCACAAAACTCCTTCATTTTACGAGATTAATCAAGGATCTGGAATTCAAAGATATTAATAAATACCTAATAAATTTAGTAGATTTAGCCAATATAATAAGCTTTATTTATATTATATAAATGCCAAAAAATAACCCGATTCGAATAATTTTAAATAAAGCTAATAATAATATATTAGAGTCCGAAAATAAGATATTTCTCAACAAATATATAGATCGGATTATTAGGGATATTATGCCGTATTTAAAACGTGCGGTAACAGTTACTCAGGCAATTATCAAATAAGTAGGATAAATAAACCCCCATAGCCTACTCGATCAAAGGAATAGATTTACCACTGGGTAAAATATATATATAGGTCTAAAAAATTGGCTCTTGGTGACGAAATGATACGGCCTACCGTTCGGGCCGATCAAAGCTATTATTTCCCCACATGGGGAAATTTTCCGGTTATAATTATAACCTAAATCCCTTTTTAACTTTACTCTTTAATATTTATTAACCTTATAGCTTAATAAGTTATAAGCCCGGATATTATATAGCCTAATAACTAATACTTTTCCTACACTTTTAATGTAACTTTTAATACTATTAAATATTATATTATAAGCTTAACTCTCTAAAATTTACCTTAACTTTCCTTAAATAGCTTAATCTTTTAAACTATTTATCCCCCTAATATTATATTATCCTTTTTATTTAATATTATATTATTTTTTTAAATAAACCTTATATTATAGGCTATTTATATAATAATTATTATTAAAAAAGCCTTTATTAAAAAAATTAATACCTTTATAAATAATAATTTTAATAAAAACCTTTTAAAAGTTTTAAAAGAAATCTCTGAGGGCCCTATAAACCGTAAACTTTAAAATTAATTTATTACTCTAACCTTTTAATTTTAAACAGTCTTTTTATACCTTAATAGCCTTATAATCTCCCGGATAAAGCCTATAATTTCTTAACTTATTATTCTAGTTTAACTAGCGTTTATCTAAGTGCCTCCGGCTATTAACCTTAATACCTTAACTACTAAAGAACTCGCTAAAAAATCCCCTAATTTAATTAAAAAATAAAAGCTTTTAAGCCCTACTAATTATTAATACTAATATTAGGCTATCTTTATTTAGTTTAGGGCTTTAAAAATACCTAATTTCCTTTATAACCTAGACCCTATTAGTACCTCTCTTAATAATACTTTAAAGGCTATATTTCTAATAAATATTAAAATTATATTAAAAGATAGCCCTCTTTTTATTATTACCTTTAAAACTAACCTTAGAACTATTTATAAGTATCTCGTTTACTAATATACTCGTATCTAAATTACTTTACGAGATATCTTTTACCGTAATTACTATAGCTTACGTTTTAACGGTTTATTTATTATAATAAACTTTAATATTAAATTTAATATTCTTATCTTCCGGCTAAGGTTTTAAGGGATAAATATAAAAAAAGTTAATTGAATTAACCAGTATTTTAATATTTTAGAAATTTATTTTTTTATTTAAATAGAGCGTTATAAAGGCTTTATTAGGTAAAAGTTGTAACTTTATGCCACTAAAGGTAAGCCTTTTAACCTAAGTTTTTTTTTTTTTTAAAAGGATTTAATTATTAAGATTTAAAATTTTTCCTTATTATCTTTTTAATAACTTATAATACTTTAAACTAACTATAAGAAGGGCCTTAAGCCTGAATTAATAGTTAAAAAGGCTCTTAAAGCTAATAACCTTTTAAAAGGAAGCCTTAGAAAGGTAAGGTAAGGGTAAGCCTAAGAGAAAGGATAATAAACCCTCTAAATTCCTTTTTAAAGGTAAAAAAAAAGAGTAACAAATAAAAGTAATCCCCTAAAAAAGACTTAAAAAAGGTGTTTTTTAGTATTATTAATATTAATATTATTTATTATTATTTATTCTTACTCCGCTGTGCCCTAAGCTGGGCTCGTCGGTCCATCTACTGCTATATACACAAGGAAAACCGTGCTGTAAAGGCCGGGTAAAAAACACTATATTTATACTATAAAATCCTTCCTTTCGCCTTAATGGCTTGTATTCTTATTATACGGTATAATGGAAACCTTCTAGGTATAGCTGGCTTATAAAGGGCCTGGGCCCTCTATTAGATCTTCTCTCGGTTTTAGCTCTAGCTTTCTAGCCAGGCTATATTTTAATAGTAGGCCTGTATTTATCAGCTATATTAAACCTTTCTTATAAGCCTTTTAGCCTCTGGGGTCCTACCTTATAGGGCTGCTAATAAGTTTCTACGTGAGTAAAATTTTATTATCTGCTAGGTCTTTAGTTTCGGGGGGTCTGGGTACCATATAACCAGGTGCTCCACCGTCTTTCGGCTATTATTATAAGTATAGTGAGGTATAATAATTCCGGACACTTATACCCTGAAAAGGAAGTCTTTAAGGCCTATAGTCCCTATATGGGCTTACGTAAGTAGGGAGCTCTGAGCTTTAGTTAGGTTATCGTACCTCTTAAGAGTTTAGTCTGTAAGATCCGGGTCTTTATTAGCTAACCTAAATAATTCTTGTTATCTTACTCTTATTATTACCTCCCACCGGTCCCTCTACGCCACTACCAGTGCCTTATCGGGGCCTTCTTTACTCCCGAGGGCCCTCCAGTCTTCTATTATATTAGCTACCCTTTTTACTACTGTGGGTACTATAGGGCCGGGGAGCGGCCTTCTGCCTTGCCCTTACTCTGTGCCGCTATGCCCGTAATGCTAGCTTATTATAGGCCTCTCGGATAATATTCCCCAATAGCCGCAGGGGCTTACCGGCTATACTTATTGGTTTTTAAAGCCTACTTTCAAAGTCTGCTAGTTTTTTATTTAAGTATAGGTCTAATAGTAGTACCTACGTTTCTACCTCCAGATACCTTATAGGTATAGCCTTATAGGCCCCGGCCACTATATATAGGCTGCGGTTCTAAGCCTTAGCCAGGTATATAGTTAGGCCTATAGGCTTCCCTGCTAGTAGTGTTAGGGTATAGTAGCTAGGAAACCTATAAGTAATAAGGCTACATATATATTTAGACCCCCCCACCACATATTGGCTAAGACCCCACCATAGCCAAACACGAACACGCGAATTTTCGCGTTTTCCACCATGCACCCATTCTCTTTATACAACCACAACTCTGTCAAAATCCCACTAAAATTAACCGTTTTTTGATCATAACCGTTAATAAAAAGTATAGAATTACAGAGGCTATTTCCGAATATATACGCGGCCGTACGTTAGCCAGCGTTACCAATAATTACGATATACCCGAACGCACTCTTCGCAACCGACTATACGGCACCCTCCCTCCCACAATTTATAAAAAAGATTACTAGAAACTTTCCCCCGATTAAGAAAATCATATTATTAAATAGATTTCTTATATAAAAGCTTACGGAAGGGCTCTTACCTACTTATAGGTCCGCTAATTTTATAAAAGAATACTAATTAAATATAATAATATATAATCTTTGGGTAAAAACTAGATAAACCGTTTTATTAGTCACTATTTTAATATAAAAATAAAGGTTAGGAAAGCCTTTAGTGCCGCTAGAGCTAAATATATTATTAAAAGCGTTATTATTAATTTTTTCGACCTATTAAAAAATATTATAAAGAAGTATAATATTCTTATAGCAAATATCACCAACATAGATAAAAACGGCATTTAAAAAAGTAAAATAAAGGATAGAAAGGTGGTCGGTATAACTATTATTTATTATATATATAAAAAAGCCTTTAATAATTTATTTTAAATAATTATCGTTAAGGCGGTAATAGTTATAGGTAGCCGTTTAATATCCTATATTATCTTTACCAGAAAGTCTTTATAGGTATAATAATTCCTAGATATTTTCCTTAATTAGAAGTATAATTATTTAAGAAATGGTTAGATTACGGTAATAATTACCTTACGATAGCTACGGGAGATCTATCTACTAGAAACTAGACTAAAAACTATAGGAGAATAGAGATTTTTAGTTCTCAATTAATATTTAATATATATCAGGATAGACTTTATATATAAAGTATATATTAATAAATTCCCTATGTAGGGAAATAATAGCTTTGATCGGCCCGAACAGTGGGCCGTATCATTTTATTACCAAGAGCCAATTTTTTGGACCTATATATATATTTTACCCAGTAATAAATCTATTCCTTTGATCAAGTAGGCTATGGGGGTTTATTTATCTTACTTATTTAGTAATTACCTGAGTAACCGCTATAATACGTTTTAAATACAGTATAATATCCCTAATAATCTAATCCATACATTTGTTAAAAAATATCTTATCTTCGGACTTTAATATATTATTATTAGCCCTATCCGAAATTATCTGAATTAAGTTATTTTTTAGTATTTATATAATATAAATAAAGCTTATTATATTAGTTAAATTTATTAAATTTATTGGGTATTTATTAATATCTTTAAATTTTAAATTCTTAATTAATCTTGTAAAATAAAGGAGTTTTATATAGGTTTGCCCCGGAAATGGGCAGTCGTGGGTGATAGTAATGATTCGGCCTTTATGTCCGAGGACTAGGATATTAACCGGTATCTTAAATTATTTCGGCTATAAATAAGGTTCTGGTTAGCTAGAGATCTCAGATCTTGGAGGTATATAACGGTGCCTTACGATAGAGATAATATACTCGTTTTAAGGGTTTATTTCTGCAGGTCTTTTTAAATAAGTGGGATAAAGGTTATATTAACGAGTGGAAGGATAGGGTTTTTAAACCTCCTATCAAGGGCGGGCTTTGCGGCTATGACTGTGCGGTAGGTGTCGGGTGGCTTATTAGATTGATTCGTGGTGGTCGGCTTGACTTGTGGTGGTGGTTATTATTGTTAGTGGCGGCCGTGGGTGGTGTATTTAGACTTTTGTGGAACCGTGGATTGAAGTAACTACGGGCCTGCGTAGCCGGACCGTTGGAATGGGATAGGAGTTAGTGGGTAAAGTATAATAGGCTTAGTAGACGTTTCGAAAGGGTATAGGTCGAGGTTAAAAAAAAAGAAAAAAAAATTCCGGTCGTAAGATAATGTAGAAAGATATATTAATAAAATAGTAGTCCTATATTTATCTTTTTATTTTATATACGCCTTACAGCCTCTGGACGTAGCTATGTTTTTCTTTCTGTATTATCTTACGACCGGAATTCTTTTTCTTTTTTTTTAACCTCGACCTACACCCTTTCGAAACGTCTATCAAGCCTATTATACTTTACCCACTAAGTCCTATCCTATTCTACCGGTCCGGCTACGTAGGCCCGTGGCTGCTTTAATTTACGGTTCCACGAAAGTCTAAATATACTACCCACGGCCGCCGTTAACAATAATAACCACCACCACAAGTTAAGCCAACTACTACAAGTTAATCCGATAAATTACCCGACACCTACCATATAATTATAGCCGTAAAGCCCGCCCTCGACAGGAGGTTTAAAAACCCCATCCTTCCACTCGTTAGCTTTCTTTATAACCTTCATCCCACGCATTAAAAAGACCTATAAAAACAAGCCCTTAAAATAAGTGCATTATCTTTATTATAAGGCACCGCTCCGAGATCTAAGATCTCCAGCTAACCAGAACAAATGCCAGTCAATATCCCAGTCCTCAGACACAAAGGCCGAGTCATCACCATCACCCACGACTGCCCATTTCCGGGACATACCCGCACAAAACTCCTTCATTTTACAAAATTAATCAAAAATCTAGAATTCAAAGATATTAATGGGTATCCGATAAATTTAATAGATTTAACGAATATAATAAACTTTATTTATATTATATAAATACTAAAGAATAACCCGATTCGGATAATTTCGGATAAGGCTAATAATAGTATATTAGAATCCGAAAATAAGATATTTCTTAATAAATATATGGATCGGATTATTAAGGATATTATACCGTATTTAAAACGTACTATAGCGGTTGCTCAGGCGATTACTAAACAAGTAGGATAAATAAACCCCTATAGCCTACTCGATCAAAAGATTGGATTTATTACTGGGTAAAATATATGTGTAGGTCCAAAAAATTGGCTCTTGGTGACGAAATGATACGGCCCACCGTTCGGGCCGATCAAAGCTATTATTTCCACATATAGGGAAGTAGCTATGTTTTTAATATTAAAGATATTTTATTATTAAAAAACCGGTAAATAAACTTCTTTTAATATTACTAGGCCTATAGCCAAATAAAAGTTTATTTAGGCTTACCTAACAGCTTTTAATAAAGCCTTTACCCTCCGTAATATCCAGGTAAGCTTTAAAGTATATAGAATTATCCCGCTAAACCGGAATATTATATTAGAAAGGAAGAAATTATTTCCTAATATCTTAGAAGACCCTCTAATTAAGCACGCCCCTCCAAAACTACTACTAGGACTACCTATACTACATATACCATAAAAAGAGCAATCCCTCCTTTATCTTACTACTTTCTAAAGCGGCTCTAATATTTACCGTAACCCTATTCTCTTCTATAAGTCCCCTAGCCGGATAAATAGATTTAAAAAGACTATATTACTAAAGGCAGCCAAATTCTTAAATAAAAAGAGTATAAAAATCGCGGCTCTAAAGGCCCAGCTTATAGATCTGCGGAAATAAGTAAATACTAAGCAAAGTAAAAAGCGTTAAAAGGTGGTTAAAGGTCCTAATAAGATATTTATAACGATTAAAGAAATAAAAAAAGCCTAGGGTATATTAAGGGAGAGGGAGGTAACCGTGGTGGAAGTTAAGCGTTATATACGTGGAAAATTCAAGTCTAAAGCAGTTGCAATTTCTAGCAATGGAAGTAATAGTGAGTAGAATGAGTAGGTAAATTATAAACCAAAAAAATAGATTATTCTAGCCGTGTTTTACCTATAAAAAATAGAAAATAGAATTGTGGTGGTGTTTTTGGTGTTTGTCTTGGCATTCGGCCATTGTGGGGTCTCAGCCAAAATATGGTGGGGGGGGTCTAATATATATCTCTCTACACCTGATTAAACTAGGTTCTTAGGTCTTACCGGCTATTCTAGCCAATACGAATTCTTGGGTCTTAAGTTTCTTATCTATTATCTGGCTATGGGCCTTTTATAATAGCCTTTAATTTAGTTAAACCTTTAAAAACCGTATTAAAATTATAGATTTTATTATATTAGTATTCCCCGGGGTACCCTCTAGGTCTAAATTAGTTAAGTATAGTATCTTAGACTATTATATATAGCCTTTATTAAAATATATTAGCTTACTTTTAGCTATATTAAACGTTATATTCTCTAATAGTTACCTATTATAGGCAGGTTTTTCAGGCCTTTTTTAATTATTTAATATTTTCTTTTAGGTTCCGGCCAAATATTATTAGGTTAATATCATTTATAAAACCTATTATATTTAAATATAAATATTAGGTTTTTAGAGCCTTATATAAGCTAGCAATATAAAGGAGGAAGAGGATCAGAGAGAGCGGTAAGCCTTAAGGGACTCCGGCTTAGATTGGTATTAGTTTGATAGTACGGCCGTTAAAGTATAAATAGGCTATATAATCTATAAGCTAAAACTTTAATAGCTATAATAGTTATTTAAGGTAATTATATTTATAGAGGATATAAAATAGTCGGGTATAATTAATAGTATCGAAAGCCCCTAAAATATTTAACTATAATAATAAGGGTATAAGTTTTTAGCGCTAGGCTTCCTATATCTGGGCTACTATTAGCCTTATAGCTAGTTTAATAGATCTAAATTACCTATTATTTATCTATTTTTTAAAGAGGAGGCCCTTATTTTCGGCCTAATAAGTAACTTTTTTAATAATTATAACCTCTATTATCTTTTTTATTATATTGAGTAAAGTAATAAATTTATAGCCCGCCGGAGTTTTATAATTAAAAGGCTTTTTTCTAGGCTTAGCTAATATAATAGTCTTTATATTTTTAAACCTTTTCGGGAACTATTTAAGCCTAAAGTATGCCGTAATTAATAATATAAGTACCTAATATAATAGCTTACTATAAACTTTAAGTAAGCCTATAAGTAATAGGTCTTTCCCTAGGGCCTTCTATAATCCTATTTTTTCTAATATTTTGGTTATCTTTCTGCATTGTCTTGCGACCGGAATTCTTTTTCTTTTTTTTTTTTTTTTTTTTTTTTAACCTCGACCTACACCCTTTCGAAACGTCTACCAAGCCTGTTATACTTTACCCACTGACTTCTGTCCTATTCCACCGGTCCGGCTACGCGGGCCTGTGGCTGCTTCAATCCACGGTTCTACAAAAGTCTAAATACACTACCCACGGCCGCCACTGACAACGATGACCACCACGAATCAAGCCGACCACCACGAGTCAAGCCGACCACTACGAGTCAAGCCGACAAGCCACCCGACGCCTACCGCACAGTCATGGCCTTGTCGGGGAAAAAGGGAAACTGTAAAGCCCGCCCTCGACAGGAGATTCAAAAACCCTATCCTTCTATTCGTTAGCCTTATAACCTTTATCCCACTTATTAAAAAGACCTGCAAAAATAAGCCCTTAAAACGAGTACATTATCTCCATTATAAGGTACTGATACCTCCGAGATCTAAGATCTCTAGTTAACTAGAACCTTATTTATAACCAAAGTAATTTAAGATACTAGTTAATATTCCAATCCTCGGACGCAAAGGCCAAGTCATTACTATTACCTATAACTGCCTATTTCCGGGGTATACCTGCGTAAAATTCCTTTATTTTACGAGATTAATTAAAGATTTAAAATTCAAAGATATTAATAGGTACCCGATAAATTTAGTGGATTTAACTAATATAATAAGCTTTATTTATATTATGTGGATACCGAAAAATAATCCGATTCGGATAATTTTAGATAGGGCTAATAATGGTATATTGGAGTCCGAAAATAAAATATTTTTTAACGAATGTATAGATCGGATTATTAGGGATATTATATTATATTTAAAACCTACGGTAATAGTTATTTAAGTAATTGCTAAATAAGTAGGATAAATAAACCCCTATAGCCTATTTAATTAAAGGAATAGATTTACCACTGGGTAAAATATATATATAGGTCTAAAAAATTGGCTCTTAGTAACGAAATGATACGGCCCACTATTCGGGCCGATTAAAGCTATTATTTCCCCACATGGGGAAATATTTTGGTTATATCGAATAATATTATTTATTATTTATTCTTACTCCGCTGTGCCCTAAGCTGGGCTCGTCGGTCCATCTACTGCTATATACACAAGGAAAACCGTGCTGTGAAGGCCGGGTGAAAAACCCTACATTTATACTATAGAATCCTTCCATTCGCCTTGGTGGCTTGTATTTTTGTTATACGGTGTAAAGGGAGCCTTCTGGGCATGGCTGGTCTATAGAGGGCCTGGGCCCTCTACTGGATCTTCTCTCGGTTCCAGCTTTAGCTTTCTAGCCAGGCTATATTCCAGTAGTAGGCCCGTGTCCATCAGCCACGTTAGAACCTTCCTTATAAGCCTCTTGGCCCCTGGGGTCCTACCCTGTAGGGCCGCTAATAAGTCTCTGCGGGAGTAAAGCTTCGTTACCTGCCAGGTCTTTAGTTTCGGGGGGTCTGGGCACCATACGACCAGGTGCTCCACCGTCTCTCGGCCACTGCCATAAGCGTAGTGAGGTGTGGTAATTCCGGGCATTTGTGCCCTGAAAAGGAAGTCCTTGAGGCCTATAATCCCTATACGGGCCTGCGTAAGTAGGGAGCTCTAAGCCTTGGTTAGGTCATTGTATCTCTTAAAACTTTGGTCTGTAAGATCCGGGTCTTTGTCGGCTAGCCTAAATAATTCTCGTTGTTTTACTCTTATTATTACCTCCCACTAGTCCCTCCACACCACTGCCAATGCCTCGTCGGGGCCTTCCCTGCCCCCGAGGGCCCTCTAGTCTTCCACTGTATTGGCTGCCCTTTCCACTACTGTAGGTGCTATAGGGCCGGGGAGCGGCCTCCTGCCCCTCGCCCTTGTTCTGTACCGCTATGCCCGTAACACTAGCCTATTGCAGGCCTCTCGAATAATATTCCCCGGTGGCCGCAAGGGCCTACCGGCTACACTTACTGGTTCTTAAAGCCTGCTTTTAAAGTCTGCTAGTCTCTTGTTCAGGTATAGGTCCAGTAGTGGCACCCACGTTTCTGCCTCCAGATGCCTTATGGGTATGGCCTTGTAGGCCCCGGCCACTATACGTAGGCTGCGGTTTTAAGCCTTAACCAGGTGCGTAGCTAGGCCCATGGGCTTCCCTGCTGGTGGCGTTGGGGTATAGTAGCTGGGAGACCCGTAGGTAATGAGGCTGCGTATATATTTAGTATATACCTCCTTACACTTGGTTAGACTAGGCCCCCAGGTCTTGCCGGCTATTCTAGCTAATATAAATTCTTGGGTCTTAAGTTTCCTATCCACTGCCTGGCCGTAGGCCTTCCACAATAGCCTCCAGTTTAACTAAACTCCTAAAAACCGTGCTAAGGTTATAGGCTTTACTATATTAGCGTTCCCCGGGGTACCCTCTAGGTCTGAGTTAACTAGGCGTAGCGTCTTAGACCACTGCGTGCGGCCTTTATTAAAGTATATCAGCTCGCTTTTAGCTGCATTAAACGCTATACCCCTAGTGGTTATCTATTATAGCCAGGTTTTCTAGGCCTTTTCTAATTGCTTAGCATTCTCTTCCGGATTCCGGCTAAACGCCATCAGGTTGGTATCGTCTGCGAAGCCCACTATACTTAGATATGGGTACTGGGTCTTCAGGGCCTCATATAAACTAGCGATATAAAGGAGGAAGAGGATCGGGGAGAGCGGTGAGCCTTGGGGGACTCCGGCTTAGATTGGTATTGGTTCGGTAGTGCAGCCGTCAAAGTGTAGGCAGGCCGTACGGTCTGTGAGCCAAGACCTCAATAGCCGCAATAGCCACCCGGGGTAGCCATATTTGCGGAGGGTGTGGAGTAGTCGGGTGTGGTTGACAGTGTCGAAAGCCCCTGAGATGTCTAACTGCAGTAGTGAGGGTGTGAGCTTTTGGCGCCAGGCTTCCTGTACCTGGGCTACTACTAGTCTTATAGCCAGCTCAGTAGATCTGAACTGCCTATTACCCATTTGTTCCTCAGGGAGGAGGCCCTTGTTTTCGGCCCAGTAAGTGACTTTCTCGGCGATCGTGGCCTCTATTACCTTTCCTATCGTAGGGAGTAAGGCAATAGGTCTATAGCCCGTATATCGAATAATAAAATTCTTTTATTAACCTTAAATTGTGGTTTATTATATTCCGTACCGAAGGTTATATTATAAATATCGTTAAGGTTAGTTAATAATTGAAAAAAGAACTTTTTAATTAAAGCCTTAGCTTTTTAATTAAAGGTAATAAGGCTGGTTAGTTAGCTAGTAGGGCCCGAGGGCCTTATAAAGGTTAAGAGCTTTAAGGGGTCCGGTAGTAAGAAGCTTTTATATTTGGCCTATTATTCTAAAGTCTATAAAAGCTTAATATTATCTCCGGCTTTTTATAATATAATCCTTTGTCTTTATTTTAATTTTTTTTATTACTTTAAATAGGGCTTTTTAGCCCTTATTAAATATTATTTTAATATATTTATTAGGGTCCTCCTTATATTAGCGCTTTATTTTTCTAACCTTTTATAAAGCTATTTTATTCCCCATATGGGGAAATAATAGCTTTGATCGGCCCAAACGGTGGGCCGTATCATTTCGTCACCAAAAGCCAATTTTTTAGACCTACACATATATTTTACCTAGTAATAAATCTATTCCTTTAATCGAATAGGCTATAGGGGTTTATTTATCCTACTTATTTAACAATCGCCTAAATAACCGCTATAATACGTTTCAAATATAATATAATATCACTAATAATCCGATCCATATATTCATTTAAAAATATTTTATCTTTAGACTCTAATATACTATTATTAGCCCTATCCGAAATTATCCGAATCGGGTCATTCTTTAATATCTATATAATATAAACAAAGCTTATTATATTAGCCAAATCTACTAAATTTATCGGATACCTATTAATATCTTCGAATTCCAGATCCTTAATCAATCTTACAAAATAAAGGAGTTTTATATAGGTATACCCCGGAAATGGGTAGTCGTAAATAATAGTAATGATTTGGCCTTTGTGTCCAAGGATTAGGATATTAACCGGTATTTTGAATTACTTCGGCTATAAATAAGGTTCTAGTTAGTTAAAGATCTCAGATCTCGGAGGTATCGGTACCTTATAATAGAGATAATATATTTGTCTTAAGGGCTTATTTTTACAGGTCTTTTTAATAAGTGGGATAAAGGTTATATTAACGAATGGAAGGATAGGGTTTTTAAACCTCCTATTAAAGGCGGGCTTTACGGTTTCTCTTTTTTTCTAATAAGGCTATAACTGTATAATAAGCGTTGGGTGGTTTGTCGGATTAACTTATAGTAGTCGGCTTGACTCGTGGTAGTGGTTATTATTGTTAGCGGCGGCCGTGGGTAGTATATTTAGACTTTTGTGGAACTGTGGATTGAAGTAGCCACGGGCCCGCATAGCCGGACCGGTAGAATAGGACAGGAGTCAGTGGGTAAAGTATAATAGGTTTGGTAAACGTTTCGAAAGGGTGTAGGTCGAGGTTAAAAAAAAGAAAAAGAATTCCGGTCGTAAGATAATACAGAAAGAAGATAAAGCTATTTTAACTTTTGGGTTTTATTAGTGGGCCTAATATTTGTTAAAGGGTTTCCTTTATAGTATAGCCGCTATAACTATCTCTATTAACTTTCTGACTAGCTAGTTGAAAGTTTACCTTAATCTTTTTATAATAATAATTCTAAATAATAGGCCTTTCGGCCTAGTATTTAATAATCTATTATCCTTAAATAAATAAGCTGCTTTAGCTTTTACCTCTTTTTTATTTAATATTTTTTAATTCTAGCTTTCTTTAGTTTATAAGCTTCGCTTTAATCTTTAGTTAATTTCGAGTATTTATAGGTAATGGTCGGATTTTACTTTTTTTAATTAGGCTATAATAAGTGGTTTTTAGGCTTATAGAGGCCTAAAATTGGTCTATTATTAATAGCCGGCCCCTCTAGTTACTTTATAGCTTTTAGATTGCCGTGCCGTACGGTATTTAAAGCTCTAGCTTTTATTATAGTGCTAGTTATAATAAGTTATTGGCTTTCTGGTCGGTACGGTTATAATAGTCTTAAAAAGGATAATAAAGATTAAAATCCTCCGTTAATATTATAAGTAAGTTTAATTTAGGTTTAGTAAGTAATATTAAAGGTATTACTTTAGTATTTAGGGGGTTATATATCGACTAGATTTCTATTTTTATATTTTAACTATTAGTTAGATCAAACTATATATAATAATAGTCTTTAATTGCTTTAAAATCCTAAGACTTTACCAAATATTTTTTATTAATATAAATAACTATACGGCTTTCCCCATATAGGGAAATAATAGCTTTAATCGGCCCAAACGGTGGGCCGTATCATTTCGTTACCAAGAGCCAATTTTTTAGACCTACATATATATTTTACCTAGTAATAAATCCATTCCTTTAATCGAGTAGGCTATAAGGGTTTATTTATCCTACTTATTTGGCAATCGCCTAAGCAACCGCCACAGCACGTTTCAAACACGGCATAATATCCCTAATAATCTAATCTATATATTTATTAAGAAATATCTTCTTTTCGGACTCTAATATACCATTATTAGCCCTATCTAAAATCATTTAAATCGGGTCATTTTTCGGTATCTATATAATATAAATAAAGCTTATTATATTGGCCAAATCTACTAAAATTATCGGATACCCATTAATATCTTTGAATTCCAGATCTTTAATCAATCTTATAAAATAAAGGAGTTTTACGCAGGTATACCCCGGAAATAGATAATCATAGGTAATAATAATAACTTAGCCTTTATATCTAAGGACTAGGATATTAACCAATATTTATTCTAATCAGCTGGAGATCTTAAATCTCGGAGGTATATAACGGTACCTTATAATAGAGATAATATATTTATCTTAAAGGCTTATTTTTACAAATCTTTTTAATAAGTGGGATAAAGGTTATAAGGCTAACAAATAAAAGAAAAGGATTTTTAAACCCCTTATGGAGGGCGGGCTTTACAGCTATAACTATATAATAGGCGTCAGGTAGCTTATCAGATTAACTCGTAATAGTTGGCTTGACTCGTGGTAGTGGTCATCGTTATCAGCGGCGGCCGTAGGTAATATATTTAGACTTTTATAAAACCGTAGATTAAAGCAGCCACGGGCCTGCGTAGCCGGACCGGTAGAATAGGATAGGAGTTAGTAGGTAAAGTATAACAGGCTTGGTAGACGTTTTAAAAGGGTGTAAGTCGAGGTTAAAAAAAAAGAAAAAGAATTCCGGTCGTAAGACAATGTAGAAAGATAATTATACGGCTTTTTAGTTAATAAATTAAATAATATTTAGAGCTTTTAAGGTAATATATTAATTTAATAAAAGTATTGATCTATAGTTTATATATAATTAAAATATTATATTTAACTTCTTAAGGAAAAACTTTCTTCGAACTCGCCTACCGACTGCTTGGTCGGCAGGCCACCAAACCCGACGTTCGACACACCATTTAAAAGCCAAAGAAAAGCTCTAAACAGCTATACCGGGTGCACCCGGACGCCCACCGTTGCGGGCTGGCGAAGGGGCGTTAAAATCCCAGGATTTTACGGCGATAAACTCTTCAAAAAAAAAAAATCTTCGTGGGGGCGCACAGACCACCGATCACGTGGTCCCTGGAACACCCCGGCAAAAAAAAAACAAAAAAAAAACCACCCCTGAGCGACCCCACCAAAAGATTACCACGCCACCCCACAACCGGAATCCTAATAACCCTAACCCCTACTTACACTAATACCCTGCCCTGCACCAACATACCTCCCAACAACCCCCCCCCCCCCCGCTAAGGGACTGACCCTCAACGCCTCTCGGCATAACCAACCGCCTACGGATCAGGACTATAAAGGCCTGATCGATAGGCTTATAGCCTTAGCCTCGGAATACTTAAAGGCCAAAGCTAAGGCTTTGGGCACTAAGCTCCTTAAAACTTCCCAATCCCATATATAACCTTATATTAACCTGGCCCTCCTAATAAAAAATATAATAGCCGAAGGCGTTAAAGAAGCCCTAAAGCCCACCACTTAATCCACTAATCAGCCTACTATATATACCTAGGCTATTATAATAACTGCCCTACTTAACTATACCGTCCTAAAGAAAGTTATATCTATTAGATAAAACTAAGAAGTCCTGATCAGAGGGTCTAAGATAACTATAGAATATAAGACTAAAACCCTATAAAAGACTATATAAGCTATTAATTAAGCCATTTTACGCTAAAGGGCTATAATAATTAAATAATTATTAAGCGGAGATATAATAATTACCTTTAAAGACTCGGCTATAAAATAATAATATTTTATTAATAAGTAGTAACTCTAAAAAACTTTTAAATAAAAGGCTATAAAAGCCTATAAAACCTATATAATATTAATTAAGGGCTTAAGGAAGATTAGCCTTTAAGGTACCCTAGAAAAGGATTTTAATAAAGAGCTCGGCTTAAAGATAGTAAAAAAGTTTAAATATAGGCTCCCTTATAATCTATAGTTTACTAGAGCTACGGTTATAATTGGCTTAACGGATTTAAATAAAGCCCGTAGAGCCTATAATAATAGAGTGGTTTAGAGGGCCCAGATCCTGGAGTATAAGCTTTATTAGGCTCCCCTAGCCCCGGTTTAATATTATAAGTACTTTGAATGGGGCTACCTGTAACGCTATTGCCGTAAGCCGGCCAAGTGCCCTAGGTGTGCCGTTGGAGCCTATAGAAAAGGAGGAAAGCCTAGGGAATCCTAATGCCCTACCTATACCGGCCAGGTGCCTCATAAGTGCCTGGCTTGTAGGGGGAAATATATGGCGTGGGCCAAGGAGTGCTTAAAGGCGGTATAGGCTAAACAAAGAGTTAAGGATACTTACTAATATAGACCCCGCACTTTTGAGTTAACTATTATAGCCAAACCTTTATTCGGCCCACCCATATAATTTATATAATTAATATAGGCCCTTTTGGAAGATATAGAAGATTTTTAGGTTATAGGTAGCTATAAGAGGCGCTGGGGAAAGCCCCCTATTAGCGAAGTGCTTTAAAGAGCCGGATAATACCTTAGCTAAGCCAGGCTAGCATTTAATAAAAAAGCTTAGTAAGCTTTTCAAATTATATAATCTATATAGGCCTCCTAGGCTATATAAATTCCTTAAAGTACCTAGGGGACTTAACCCCTCCTAACCGTACCTAGTAACTAACCCGCTAAAGATATAACTATAGGACTATTATATTAGTAAGCCTATTATTATAGAATATTTAAGGTAATAAATAATATTTAAAAATATTATTAAAAGAAGTTAAATATAACGTTTTAGCTATATAAAAACTATAGATTAATATTTTTATTAAATTAATATATTACCTTAAGAGCTTTAAATATTACCTGATCTATTAACCAAAAGGCCGTATAGCTATTTATATTAGTAAGAAATATTTGGCGGAGTCTTAGGATTTCGAAGCGATTAAAGACTATTATTATATATAGTTTAACCTAGCTAGCGGCTAAGGTATAAGAATAGAAATCTGGTCGATATATAACCCCCTGGACATTAAAGTAATACCTTTAATACTACTTATTAAACTTAAACTAGGTTTACCTATAATATTAACAGAGGATTTTAATCTTTATTATCGTTTTTAGGACTATTATAACCGTACCGACCGGAAAGCTAACGACCTATTATAACTGGCATTATAGTGGGAGTTAGACTTTCGAACGCCGTATAGCACGGCAACCCGAGAGCTATAAGGTAATTAGAGGGGCCGGCCGTTAATAATAGACTATTTCTAAGCCTCTATAGGCCTAGAAACTACTTATTATAGCCTGGCCGAAAGAAGAAAATCCGATTATTACCTATAAGTGTTCGAAATTAGCCAAGGATTAAAGCGAAGCTTATAAATTAAGGAAGGTTAAAATTGGAAAATATTAGATAGGGAAGAGGTAAAAGCTAGGGCGGTTTATTTACTTAAGGATAATAGACTATTAGATATTGGGCTAAGAGGCCTATTATTTAGGATTATTATTATAAAAGGATTCGAGTAAGCCTTTAACTAGCTAGTCGGAGAGTTAACGGAAATAGCTATAGTAGCCGTATTATAGAGGAAACCCTTTAACGGGTATTAGGCTTATTAGTAGAATCCGGAAGTTAAAATAGCTTTATAAAAAGCTAGGAAAGTAAAGCGCTAGTATAGGGAGGCTTCTAGCAAATATATTAAAATAATATTTAATAGGGGCTAGAAAGCCTTATTTAAAATAATAAAGAAAGTTAAGATAAAGATTTAGAGGACTATATTATAAGAAGCTAGAGATAATATTAAGCTTTTATAGACGTTGGAATAGTGGGCTAAATATAAAAGCTTCCTATTACCGGACCCCCTAAAGCTTCCAACCTTTATAGGGCCCCCAGGCCTAACTGGCTAACTAACCAGCCTTATTACCTTCGATTAAAAAGCCGAGGCTTTAGTTAAAAAGTTTTTTTTTAAATTATTAGTTAACTTTAATAATATTTATAATATAACCTTCGATATAGAATATAATAAACCACAATTCGAGGTTAATAAAAGAATTTTACCACTTAATATAGCTAGAGTATTAGGGAAAATAGGACCGTAGAAGGCCCTAAAGGAAGACTTGTTACTTATAGGTTTACTTAAAGCCTATAGCGAGCCATTATATTAGGTACTTATATTACTAATTATGGCGTGCTTTAGGCTTGAATGGTTTCCGAGAAGGTTTAAGAATGTAAAGACTATTGTGTTGGTTAAGCCCGGAAAGAAGCCTTTTAATTATAAAACTCCGGTAGGTTATAGACTTATTACCTTACTTTTTACGATAGGAAAGGTAATAGAGGTTACGATTGCCGAGAAAGTTACTTATTAGGCCGAAAATAAGGGCCTCTTTTCTGAGGAATAGATGGGTAATAGGTAGTTTAGATTTATTAAGCTGGCTATAAGGTTAGTAATAGCCCAGGTATAGGAAGCTTAGCGCTAAAAGCTTATACCTTTATTATTACAGTTAAATATCTTAAGGGCTTTCGATACTATTAATTATACCCGATTACTCTATACCCTCCGCAAATATAGCTATCCCGGATAGTTATTACGGTTATTAAGGTCTTGGCTTATAGACTATACGGCCTGCCTATACTTTAACAGCTATACTACCAAACTAATATCAATTTAAACTAAAGTTCCCTAAGGTTTATCGCTTTTCCCAATCCTTTTCTTTTTTTATATTACTAACTTATATAAGGCCTTAAAAACCTAATATCTATATTTAAGTATAGTGGGCTTTATAAACAATACTAATCTAATAGCGTTTGGCCGGAATCCGGAGGAGAATATTAAGTAATTAGAGAAGGCTTAGAAAACCTGCCTATAATAGGTAATCACCAGGGGTATAGCGTTTAATACAGTTAAAAGTAAGCTAATATACTTTAATAAAGGCCGTATATAATAATTTAAAATATTATATTTAACTAACTTAAACCTAGAAGGTACCCCGGGGAATACTAATATAATAAAATCTATAACCTTAATACGGTTTTTAGGGGTTTGGTTAGACTAGAGGCTATTATGGAAGGCCTATAGTTAAATAATAAATAAAAAACTTAAGACTTAAGAATTTATATTAGTTAGAATAGCCGGTAAGATTTAGGGGCCTAGTTTAGCTAGGTATAGGGAGATATATATTAAATATATATATAGCTTTATCGCCTATAGGTCTTCTAGTTATTATACCCTAACACCACCAGTAAGGAAGCCTATAGGCTTAGCTATATACTTGGTTAAGGCTTAAAACCGTAGTCTATATATAATGGCCGGGGCTTATAAGGCTATATTTATAAGGTATCTAGAGGTAGAGATATAGGTATTACCATTAGACCTATACTTAAATAAAAGACTAATAGACTTTAAAAATAGGTTTTAAAAACTAGTAAGCGTAGCCGGTAGGCCTTTACGGCTACCGGGGAGTGTTATCCGAGAGGCCTATAATAGGTTAGTATTATAGATATAGCGATATAAAGCAAGGGCAAGGGGTAGGAGGCCGCTCCTTAGCCTTATAGTACCTATAATAATAGAGAGGGTAACTAATATAATAGAAGACTGGAGGGCCTTCGGGGGTAGGAAAGGCCCTAACGAGATACTGGTAATAATATAGAAGGACCGGTAAGAGATAATAATAGAAATAAAATAATAAGAATTATTTAAGCTAGTTAATAAAGACCCGGATCTTATAGATTAAACTTTTAAGAGGCATAATAACTTAATTAAGGCTTAGAGCTCTTTATTTATATAAGCCTATATAGGGACTATAGGCCTTAAGGACTTCCTTTTTAGGGCATAAATGCCTGGAATTATCATACCTTACTATATTTATAGCAGTGGCTGAAAGATAGTAGAGCACCTGGTTATATAATACCCAAACCCTCCAAAATTAAAGACCTGGCAGGTAACGAAGCTTTACTCCCGCAGAGATTTATTAGCGGCCCTATAGGGTAAGACCCTAGGGGCTAAGAGGCTTGTAAGGAAGGTTCTAACGTAACTGATAGATATGGGCCTACTATTGGAATATAGCCTGGTTAGAAAGCTAGAGCTGGAACCGAGGGAAGATCTAATAGAGGGCCCAGGCCCTCTATAGGCCAGCCATACCTAGAAGGCTTCTTTTATACCGTATAATAAGAATACAAGCCACTAAGGCGAAGGGAAGGATTCTATAGTGCAGATATAGGGTTTTTTACCCGGCCTTCACGGCACGGTTTTCTTTATATATATAGCAGTAGATGGACCGACGAGCCCAAATCAGGGCACAGCGGAGTAAGAATAAATAAATAATAATATCATTTTAATAGTTTAATAACCTCTTTATTATTAAAGCTATATTTATATAGGCCTTTAAAAACTTCTATATAAATATTAAAGTCTACCTTTAAGTTTAAAAAGGCACCTATAAAGTTAATTTATTAAATTTTTAGGTTTTATATAGCTATAATAGCCAGTATAACCCTCCAAGTAAAAGGCGTAGCAATAAAAGCAAAGGTCTTTATAAAATCGGTTCCAGGGACCTATTAAAAACCTTTAACCACTAACCGTACCTTATATTTAACTATATTACCTTAAAAATCCTTTTTTTCCTTAAAAACCTATCTATTTATAATAAGGCTTTTAAAAGCTTCTAAACAGTCTATAAAATAAAAGATTTTAATAATAAAAAGTTAACAAATCTCACTAAAGGCAGCCTTTAACCAATAATTCTTCAGAAGGTATTTAGAGGCTTATTTAAAGGTATTAGGCTCAGGACTACTATTAGGAAAAATAGCGGCTATAATAGCCATTACCTTAATAACCAAATAAGTAACTAATATTAAAAGGTCTATTAGGTCGCTATTAATTATTTAAAAGTCTTCCTTATAGTAACTGGGCGCCTAGGATAATTAAACCTTAATTTTAATAGGCAATAGAAGCTCTAAAAGCGTTAAAGATTCTAGAAAAGATATTATAGCTTTTTCTTTAGGCTCTTCTTCTTCCTAGACTTTAAAGAGGTTTAAGAAATTAATAAAGCCTATAGAACCTTACAAATAAGACTTATAATCTTCATAAAATTTCATAAAAGCCGTTTAAATCACTTACCTTCCACCAAACTAAACCAAATAAGTCTTATATCCAAAGACTATTAAAAGCCTTCCTTTAATACCTTTAAGTAAAAGCTTTTATCTTATAATACACTTCTTAATAGAAATAAATATTATAACCTTAATACCTATAACCCTATAATTAATAAGGTTAGGAATATAAAGTACCTAAATAGGTAATAGCTCGTTAAAAAAAAGCTAATAAAGAGTAAGCTTCCTAAAAATATTAGCTATTTAATTAATAAGTTTAACGATAGGCCCTATAATATAATACTATAAAAAAACTAAAAATCCTAAAGAAATTACTATAGCCCTAAAGCAATTAAAAATAACCTTAATAAAGCGTTCTACCAGGCTATTCTAATAATAGGTATAGGAGCTTAATTTATTAAAAATAATACCTTTTTTAATAAGGAAAGGTAAAAAGGTTCTAATTTTCTTACCTTTATTATAATAAAACTATATAGGGTAACGGCGGTAAGTATTATATCATAACTTAATTATTAACCGAGCCTTTATAACGGCCTTATTTTTAATCTTTAAAAGCTTAAGAATCTTAAAACGAGTTTTACGGTCTACTAAAACAAGCCTATAAGCTTTATTATTTAATAATATAAGGCGTATAATAAAGATATCCCCCTCTATTTACCCTAGGGTAAACGATAGGTCAGTAATAAGCTTAAAAAAAAGCCTTTATAATAGTTTAATAAGATTATAGCTCTTATAAATTAAGTTTATAAAACAAACCTTTTAAAAATTAAATATTCTAGAAGTAACCAAAAAGATTTTCTTTAATAAATCTAGGCCTATATACCTTAAACAAACGTACTAAAGCTAAATAGCCTATATTAAAACTTTAAAAGGCTCCTTTAAAGTTATTATAGATACTAAAGGAGGGAGGGTTTTAAAAGGCTCATCCTTTAAATTATTAAAAAAAGTAAAACCTTTAGGGGCTTTTATTAACTCGGGAAATATAAAGTTAAAGAAAGCTTATTACCTAATAATATCGGTAAAATAATTTACCCAAAGAGAGCTATAAAAATAATTCTTTCCATTGTTTATAGAAGGTTTAGAGCCCCTAAGAGTATAAAAAAAGCTATTATCTTAAAAGTTCAGTAATATTAACAGCTTCCAAGACCCATTATAAATCTTATCCTTAATAAGGGTCCCTTCTAAATTATATAATCTCTAACCACTAATAATATTTATAAAGAAATTAGAAATATAAAGGGCTTTAATAAGTAATATAATAATATATACCCCTAAATTATCCTTAAATCCAGTAAGAAATTCAAGTTTTACTATTCCTATTCATAATAAATATAATAAATTACCCCCTATATTTATAATTCCTAATAAAATTAAATACCGTAAATTAATAAATAACGCCTTATTATTATAAATATAAACTAAAGAGCCTATATTAAAGAGTTATTAAGCGCTATAATTATATTTTGATAAATAATTATTATAGATAGGTTTAAAAGGATTATCTATTAAATTATTTTATTCTTTAACGTCTTTATTTCCAAATATAATGCTAGACTTAAGGCTATAGCTTATAACGAAGGCTTTAATATACTTATAATAATTTTTGATAGCCTGGACTAAAGTTTATAGCTAATAACTAATAATAAAGGCTTTACCTTTAATTATTTTAAAGGACTTTTTACTATTAATAATATTAAAAAATACCTTTTTTTAAATCTTTTTTAAAAGACTATTTTTATTCCTTATTTTCTTTTTTACCTTTAAAAAGGGATTTAAAAGGTTTATCGTCTTTTTTTTTAAGTTTACCCTTACCTTTATCTTTTTAAGGTTTTTTTTTAAAAGATTATTAGCTCTAGGAGCCTTTTTAACCATTAATTTTAGGCTTAGGGCCCTTTTTATAGTTAGCTTAAAGTATTATAAACTATTAAAAGGATAATAAAAAAGAGTTCTAGATTTTAATAAATAAGTCTTTTTAAAAATAAAAAAGGCTTAATCTAAAAGGCTTACCTTTAATAACGTAAAACTATTGCTCTTACTTAATAAGGCCTTTATAACGCTTTACCTAGGTAGAAAAATGACTTTCTAGAACATTAAAATAATGGTTAATCTAATCAATTTCCTTTATATTTACCCCCTAAGTCCTTAACCGAAAAATAAAAGTATTAAACTTAACATTAAAGTCTATTATAATAAGTGAACCGTTAAAATATAAGCTATAATAATTATAATAAAGGATATCCTATAGGGTAATCTAGATAGGAGCATATTAATAAATAAGATACTTATAGGCGGTTCTAAGGTTAGTTTCGAAAGTAATAATAAAAAGGGGGCCATCTTTTAATATATCTCTAATACTTATTAAAAGTATAGCCTTCTAAATATTATTAAGAAAGGCGTTAATAGAGTCTAGGTTCTAAAGAAAGATAAATATTCCTAAAGCCCTAAATTAAATAAAGATAGCCTAATACTAATATTAATAGTTATTAGGCCCTAAAAGCTTTTATTTTTTAGCCAAATTAAGGGATTTCTTAGCGAGTTCCTTAATAGTTAGGGTATTAAAGTCAATAACTAGGGACGCTAGGGTAAACGCTGGTTAAACTAGAGTAGTGGGCTGGGAAACTATAGGCTCTACCCGGGAGGTTACAAGGCTATTAAAACATAAAAGGACAGCCTAAAACTAAAAGGTTAAAGCAATAAATTAACTCTAAAGCTTATAGTTTATAAGGCCCTAAGGGGTTTCCTCTAGGACTCCTAAAAGGTCTTTACCAGGGTTATTACCTATAGGGGTATCAGCCTCTTTAACAGAGGCTTCTCTAATAATAGCCATTACATAAATAGCCTATAATATAAGGCTTATTTAGGGAGAGTAAATAGCCTAAAAGACTGAGCCGTTTAGGGGAAGCCAAGGTAGGCTTTAGGAAGTCAAGCCTATAATATAGTACTCAATAGTACTAAAAATAGCGCTAGAAGCGTAAGAAGAGTGCTAATTACCGGGCCGTATAATACCCGGACTTATAACCTATTAAGCTATAGGGTTAGCGAATGCTAAGGAGCAAGGCTAAAAAAAGGACTTGGCTTGCAATTATAAGCGGAAAACGGTTAGATATACGGTATAGGATAATACTTAAGGTATAATACAATAGTAATACTAAAGGAAGTAAAATACTATTAAAAGGATAATAGGCTTCACTATAAACAAAGGTCTTTAAGGGAAAGAGATTACCCTAAAGATAAAGATAAACGGTATAAAGGATCAAAGGTAAGTCTATTATAGTTACTTAAGAAAAAAAAAATATATATAGGTCTTAAAGGGAGATTTATAGGCTATATATATACTAAGCGTATCCTTTAGAGGCTCCCTTTCAGGCAAGAGAAAAAGAAAGCCGGTAGCCGGCTTAATAGCCGGCTTAGTAGCCGAGAAGGCTCTTAATACCTTATATCCCACAAGACCCAAGGATAGTTAAGCCACTGGTGGCTCATTTGCGGGTCCCGGGTAAGGGCTTAGTATAGCTTGTGTTAAAAAGCTACGGCTAGGCCCAGTCCTTTAGTAAGAAGGGCCAAGGTTGTGCCTGGCCTGTACCCCTAGGCTTAATTAAGTAAGCCTGTAAGCTGGGGTCCTTTAGGGACCTTCTAGCTATAAGTATGGCTTATCCCAGCCACGGTTAGGCGTGGCTAGGCGCCAGACCCCCTCTGGGGAGGTCAGGGGCAAGTAAACAAAGACTTGCCCGTCAAGGGGTGAGTAAATAAGACCCCCTTGGGTACCAGGGTGGTTTACCCTGTGCCTGCGCCTGCACCTTGTATATCTACAAGTTAACAAGTATACTAAAGTCTGAAAATAAGATATTTCTTACTAAATATGTAGATTAGATTATTAGGGATATTATACTGTATTTAAAACGTATAGTGGCGGTTGCTTAGGCGATTGCCAAATAAGTAAGATAAATAAACCCTTATAGCCTTTCCGATTAAAGGAATAGATTTACCACTGGGTAAAATATGTATAAGACGCTTGCTACAACCTTCGATTATCCTACTAAGTTACCCTAGGCGTACTGCCTTGCACTCTGTGCCCTTACCTCGGTGCGGGTTGTAACATCAATATATAATCATAAACGTTAAATCCGAACTTAAAATTAAAATTCTAACCTCTAAACCCACCTGTAGTTCTAAGAGGAAAAGTTGAAGATATAATTGCCTAAACAAGATACTTGACAGCTTGATGGCTAGTTTTAATCCCCGTGAAAAATCACAAGCCAATAAAGAAACCAGCGTAGAAGTGTGTCTACACTGCGTGTACATAAAATGCTCCCTTTATTTCTCTGTACGTTCTATAGACCACACACTACCACTTAGCTGACACCACGCATGTATGGATGTAGACATATTTTCAAAACTTCATGTAACCTCATCCAGAGGTGAAAAATGAAAGTCGATATGGTGCTGAAATTGCTAGCTTCTAACGGTATATTCTCAAAACCCTACTAAAATAGACCTGCCCAATGAAAAAAACAAACCATCCAAATAAAATCTATAAGCCGGACTAGGTATAAACAGACTCGGTCCACGAGTTTACTTGGATCCCCTTCTCAGCCATCTCGGCATCCTTCAGAAATTCCAACGGCATCCACACCAAATGACCTTTGATCTGTTCAAGCTTTTCTCTTGCTTCTTGAGGGGGCATCATCCGGTCAAAGATGTGTCCAGCTTTTACCCCTTTAGGTGGGAGGAAGGCGTCGTAGTCGTCAAAGGTTTTGACTGCAAATTTGTTAGCAAGACAACCCTACTGCAATTTTCTCTGTTGTGACTTACCATGATCATCTGGATCAGCATGGAAGAGTTGCCTAAACATCGCAGTGTTTTTGGTGGCGCGAGAAGTCCACATATCCCATAGATCATCACTGAGAGGATCCTCAACAAAGTTCCAGGAATCGTCCTGGTCCCGCACGTCATTCGGCGAGTCTTCACCCGGGGGTTGAGCATTCGGATCGTTCGTGCCATCAACTCCTTGAGGAGGGAGGAGCCCGAGATGCTCTCTCCAGAGGTAACGTCTCAAGGTAGCAGCATGCCAGCCTGCTTCGAATGGCTGGCCGTTCATGGTAGACGAGAATCTCTTTGTATCTTCCATCACGATACTCAATTCAGAGTCGTGAAAACCCAGCTGGGAGCGATCATTGAGGTTGCTCGAACCGCATATGACGATTCTGTCGTCGGCGATGAGGACTTTAGCGTGGACGTAGAGTTCCTCCTGAATCCAGTGGTTGATCTCATCCTCCTCATCGCCGTCCCAGGGTACCTCGGGAAGACGCCCCTGGCCAGCCATAGCATAATGAGAAACGCTAACTGGTGCGTCGACATGAGAATCATCTTTTCTTGCCGCCTCAAACTTCCGTTTAGCATCTTCCCTCTCTAGCTGGCCATCCGGCCTCTGCCCCTCGTCCACATTCTCCTGAATCTCGCCCTTTGTTGTCCTGCGCTGGTCCCCTTGATCACGCCTTCGACCCATGTGTCTATCGCGGCCACCTTCTTCATCGATAGTCCCGTGGATGCCTTCACCCATGACTTCTTCAGCTTCGGCGCGCTGGAGCTCTTGGTACTTGACCCCGGAGTCCTTCTCCTGCTCCTTGATCGCAGTTGAGCGGTTGAGGCGGTCGTAGCTTCTAAGATTGAAAAAGAATATGTACTGGGTGGGATCCACGCCTTCCTTCCGTATCTGCTCGAAAATACTGTGTTCGCCGCGGCAGATCGACTTGTATTGATAATCCATGATAGCTCGAGTACCAATCGCACCGTCCTCTCTCAGATCACCCGCAAAGCCAGGAACCGCGGGCATGACGATGATGATACGAAACTTCCGGCCCTCGTTTGCTGCACCCAAGACCGCATCCACGATTGCCCGTCCAATCGTGTTGTGAATGGGGTTCTGCTGGTCTCCTGTTGCAGTGATGAAGAATTGATTTTCGATGTAGACATAATGCTGGGCCTTCCGAATAATCTCGCTGTAAGCATTCTGAATGGAGCTCTCCGTTAAGATCCCGCTAGACCAATCAGAGCTCGACCTGACTAGCTGGGCGTGTACGGTTCCTCGACCATCAAGATGCTTTTCTTCCATGGGAGACAACGGGTGGACGGTATATCCGCCCACAGGATGCTTCGGTCTCTGTACGCCTACAAGATCCTCATCATCGCCCTGACGGCCCCTGAGCTCAAGCCATTCGAAGCGTTCATCCCGCTTGTATTTGTCCCTCTTGACAAAATTCCACCGAAGAACAAAGTGCTCAGCAATATCGTAGACGCAGGGTCCTATCAGGCCCATTGAGACGTCATGCCAGGCCATCCTTCCGGATTCTGCCTTGTTGAGTTCATTTTGCTTCCAATCCTCCACATTTTTGAAGTCCATGATGCGATTGTTGTTGAAGTCCTGGCCTGGCCAAATCTCGTTCCTGACGCCCTCTGGATGAAGATCTGACAGGCAATGAGTGTGGCTACACCACCTGCCAAAACACAAATCTAAGCCGCCAATGAAGGCCATCTCATAATCAATAACGATGAATTTTTCGTGATGAGCCCAATAGAAAGTCATGTCGGCGGCGTTCTCTAGGACATTGTGATCTGGGTGGCGCATTATCTTGATGTTTCCATAGCCCGGGCTTCCCTCCGGACATAAGGCCTGCAATGCGTGTTTGGTGTGAGCCGAGTTACAAGTCAATGCCGCCTCGACTTCACGGTAGACAATGACGTAGATCTTGACTCCAGCCTCAGCACGGCGCTTGAGGACCTGATCGAGGCGCCATTCTTGGTTGAAATATGGTGGCCGTCGCAGGAACAACTCTGGGGATAACCACCAATCTGCAATGTAGATAGTTTCTTTGGCCTTTTCCAGTGCGACCGATACCGCCTGCGTCCAATCGCGTGAGTATAGACTGTGCATTTCATCCCCCAAGGGCTGATCCGGGAACAACAGCTTACCCAAAAATAATCCCGACCATCCACATACCACTTGACCAGGTTGCCTTCGCGCTCAGGGAAATACGACTGAAACCTGTGTGACTCGCTGATATTGGTTCGTTTTTCGTCGCAAACCTTCTCGTACTCCTCGTCGTGGCGGTGGTGGGGATTGAACAAGTTTGTAAGCTTTCCAATTTTGTGCTTCGTATGGATCAGATGCACCTTGGCATCGTGGAACGGGAGCTTTATCTTCTTGCCAAGGCTTTCATGGTGTTTGCCTTTGGGTTCAGCCATGGTGCCGAACGGGTTGAGGGATGGGAGTAGGGTTCTCGAGGCAGCGCATGTGGATGAGTTGTGTGTTCGGTTGGGAAAGGAGGACGATGGCTAGAAGTGGATGTCGTTGGCTTTTCTATACACCAAGCCTCGTGTCTCATCGTGGACCCCCTCCGTGCCGAGTTCCGTCTCCGATCAGGAAGGCAGCTAACCAAGATACACACGACGACGATGGCCGAAGGAAAACCGGGAAAGCGGCCCAAGCATTGCACAAAGCCGTCCTGCTCCAAATAGGCTTAAGACGGACATGACGTCATAGGGAACTTTTGCTTGATGCGTTCCTCCAGTGGCCGAGTGATCGTGATCGAGGTTCGGAAACAATGCAAAGACGTTAATTGATATTCCCGAGATTGTTTACCCAGACCTATTATGAGCCGTGGCATTATCTTGTCGCAAAAGAGCACTTCAACCAGATTCATTGTGAAGGATCCGTCAGTTTTAAAAACACCTCGACGGAGCTACCCCGCCCCAACTTTTCTTCTCGACAGCACAGTCCCGGTCGAGCGCATCTAGCCCTATGAGAACTAGGGCCAGGGGTAAAATGATTTGAACCATCACTGAGCGATTGGGGTTTTCATCTCAAGATGGACCTTCCATGTGCACGATGCATCCGAGCAGATGAAACCTTCATCTGCCCGACACGTGACCTCAGTTCCAGATCGAGGACTGCGGGGGCGGGGTCAAGTTCTGGGGCTCTCTGTCGAGAAGTGGGCCAACCAGCCGACTAGCGCTCCCTGCTGGGACCTCAAGGGGTTCATTGGGCGCGCTTGCCATTTTGACCGCCTCCTGTTTGAACCATCCAACATCATTCAACCCACCTAGCTTCCCTTTGCCAACCACCATCCACATAAATACCAATATGGCCACCATTCAGGTCCCCGCCGGAGGCACTTACCTCGATACCTTCAAGAGATCTTTTACCCAGGTGCCCGTCGATGCCGAGAAGGGCAATGCTGTCTCCACAACCGAGTTCCTTGAGGCCGCCGAGTCCCTGACGACCATTTTTGGTACACTTCGCCCTCGAATTGTCCTCCAATTTAGACTGCATTTTTGCTAACGATCGATCTACAAGATGTCCTCGGCTCGGTCGCTTTTTCCCCGGTCAAGAAAGACTTGCTCGGCAATGTGGAGGTGAGATGTGATTCCATCTCTTGATGCCGCCTCTCCGTCTCAAAAGCTTACACATTGTCATTCTGCAGAAAATCCGCGCGCGCCAGCTTGCCGCTCCCGTCGAGTCTGAGAACTTGCAAGATCTCGTGAGAAACGAGCTCAAGTCTAAGAGCCACAAAGCAACAGAGGGGTTGGTCTGGCTGGTCAGGTGAGTGTAGCCGGACACATGGCAAGAAGAAGTTGCTCAGAGTACTAAACCATTGTCTTCTAACAGAGGGCTCGAATTCACATGCCTTGGCCTCAGCAAGAACGTATCCACCTCCGAAGAACTCGCCGACTCTTTCCGCGGCTCTTACAGCGCCACTCTTAAGCCCCACCACAGCTTTGTTATCAAGCCCATTTTCAGCGCCGCCATGAGCGCTTGCCCATACCGCAAAGATTTTTATGCCAAGCTTGGCGATGATCAGGAGAAGGTGAACGCGGAGCTTAAGGACTATCTCGCCGCCTTGGAGAAGATTGTCGGCATTCTCAAGACTTTCCTCGAGAGCAAGGAGGCCAAGTGGTAAACCTACGAGGAAGAAACGCGAGGGGGATATGCAAAATGTACAGCAAGAAGCGCCGAAAAGGGGGGGAGGGGTTGTTGATGTTCTTAATACGAGTTTCAAAGATATATTTGAGGGGTGAAGCAGTTGCAGCGCAGACTGACGAGCATTCTCGAATGAATGGTGTTTGTTTGTGGCTCGGCATGCATCGATTTTGGCGGGCCGTGTTTGCTTCTCTTTTGCACCCACTTCTGATGTCTTTCGATGCCCGTTGTAGTAAAATAGCGCTCCAATTGTAAAAATTCTTTTGAAGCCTCGCTGCCCCTTTCTGACAGGATCAGCCGACCGTGATGGTGTTAGGGATTCCCAGTTTCTGAAGTGTCTTCAAATGCCTTGGAAAACGTTATCGGGAGAGCTGAGAATGAGTTGCAGGCCGGAGGAATAGGTTGAGCAAAAACTCATCAAGGGCTTCCGTCGCAGTTACACGGCGTTGGCGGCCAGGCCGAAATATTGGCGTTACTCCAATTCAATGTCGTGGCCAACTTTTGAGAAAACTGATCATCACAACATGATCAGAAAGTCCGCCGAATGCAACGTCACAAGCCTCACTTGAGCAGCATCGTCGGTTCAACAAACACGTGCTTGGTAAAGCTGCAAAGATGATTGTCGGCATGTAGAAGGCAGCAACCTTTCCAGGGCTGGTTGATTGGAACTGATGTTACATGAGTTTCTTCCTCGATTCGTGCACCGCAGACCCCAAAACATAAGCAAACGGTGCCAAAAGCCACCAGGGAGACCCCTCTATCAAACTATGGGTGGATTTGGAGAAAATCCCCATTACCTTTCCGTGGGGTAGTGGGAGATGTGAAAGGGCCCTGGTGGCAAGGCCCCGTGCCGGTAATCTGGTCTTGGAAGGCGGTTGGATGTGCATGCTTCCAATGTATGCAGAAATGCAACGAGAAGCGACCACAGGGGTTCATTGATATTTTGGACCCAGAAAAAAAGGTGGTCATGCCACCACTCTTCGCGCAAGAAATCTGCACTTTGGTTGGCCATAAAATTTCATATCGTAATCCAGGAAAAAAAGAAGAGAGAACAAGAAAAAGCAAAAGGTGGGAACAGAAGGCGGGCACAGACGGAACCTAATCCAGGTTCGCAAGCCATCATCGGGCTCGAGACCACCAGACATACCTAACCCCGCCATTTTTTAGGTACCTTACCTGCAAACCAAACTACTTATCAGACCCGACGCTAAACCTGAGAAACCACCCCCCCCCCCGGGTCTCCCGCAGCCTTCGCCGGCCACCTCCAAGTTTCCCACCCCCCGGACTTCTGCCTGCACTACAGCGGCTTCCCATTCCCTACCTCACCTCACCTCCAGGACTTTTTGTCCTCAAATGCATTCCTGGAAATGCCAGGAATCCGTGCCGGGATGGTTTCGAGCACACAGCGGAAACACGGCAAGCCCGCCAAATTATCTGCATCATCAAGATGCGTAGGCCTCAGCTCAGCGACGCTGGTGAAGGCTCACTGCAAGGGGAGGAGGAAAAAGACACCACCGTCACCGCGACCAGCTCCGATTCTCCTGCTGCCACCCGAGATCGTCCATTTAATCCTCGGCATTCTCGACCGGCGCGATCAAAACTCCCTAAATCGTGCCAATAAGTGGTTATATTCAGTCATTAACCCCGTCATTTATGCACAGAATGTACGATCCAATGATGCAGCTGGCTCGTGTATATTCTGGGCTGCTGAGCACGGTCAACTTGGGACTCTAAAGCACGCTCTCGCTGCGGGAGCCAATCTCGAAGCCCCGGCGCCGTTGCTCCACAAGCGCACCACAGCCGGCTCCGACGGCTCCGCCGAAGACTCCAATGACGACGATGATGACGACGACGCTAACGCTCCCACCAACAACACGACTGCCGTCTCAGCCCCGGCTGCCCCAGCCACGGGTACCCCTCCTCAAGCTCGGGACGAGCACGGTGTCCCTCCTCCTCCTAATCGGACACCATTCGCTACTCCTCTGCACCTAGCAGTTAAGCATGGCCACAGTGAGGTGGTAGCTTGGCTATTGGACAATGGCGTCGACATCAATGCTCCGTCGTACCGGCTCTGCGACTGTCAAGCCTTGAAGTTCGAAAGAAGTCTGTTGCGCAGACCCTCCGAATACCCGCGATGGCGGCCACTCCACACTGCGATGTGTGCTGGAGAGCGAATCATCGCCGAGCTGTTGATTCACCGAGGTGCATCGCACGATCTCGACGCTACACCGGCACCGGGATCTGGTGTTACCGCCTTGCACGGGGCCGCTGCCACCGGCATGGTTCCAATAATCAAGCTGCTAGCCTTGGAGGACGTTGATCTTGATGTCAACCAGCGAGATCGGTATGAGAATACAGCACTTCATTACGTTTCCGAGCTTTACAGCCCTCGGGACTCGGCCGACATAAGGGTTACCATTACAAAGCTTCTTGCCCTCGGCGCCGACATCGAAGCGCCCAATGACCGTGGCCACACGCCCTTGCTTAATGCTTGTTTCCGGGGAAATTTTGCCGTAGCACATCGACTGGTTAGCATCGGCGCGAATGCGGAACCCCATCGCAATATCCGCAAGTTCAGAGACATCCGCCCACTCTATTTTTGCGCGCTTCCTCGCCATGAGTTCTTCGAGCTCGACCACGCACCCGTCAAACACGACGAATTTGAGCTGAATCGTCTTGCCCTTATCAAAGCCCTGGTAGAGAACGGCGCACGGGTGGACGCTCGGTACGATAAGCGTGGTCATCGCGAGGCTACTGCCTTGATGTTTGCTTGTGAGCTTGCGGAGCCTCGGGTTGTTTCAGCCTTTATCCAATGCGGCGCATTTGTAAACGCTCAGGATCGCAGTGGCAGAACCCCCCTCTATTATGCCTGCTCAGTCCGCGTCGATCTTCGCGCAGAAGTTCCGCAGATTGCGTGTGCTCTGCTTCACAGGGGAGCACGGATGGACCTCGAGGAGGAGCCGAACTGCAGCCCCCTAGACTGGGCCGTAATGCAAGTGAGATGGACCGAGGATAAGGTCCTTCAGTACATGCTTAGGTACGCAACCGATGTCAACGTTAGCAAGCCGAGGCTCAAAGCTGCCTTGAGGAAGTGCTCCTCGAGTGGAAATCACAAAGCCTTGAAGATGCTCCTCCATTTTACTCAAAGATTTTACGGTATTACCGATGAGGATGTGAAGGAATACCTAGGCTTGATCATCGGGCAGAGCGACCCCTGGAACCAAGTCGAGACGTTCGAGACGATGCTGAATTTTGGGAGGCCGGTCTATTCGAACGAGATGCTTCTCCTCATGACGATACAACGAAAGAACAGGGATCTCAGCCTCGCTCTCCTCACCAAGCGCTTCGTCTCAGTCAGCCAACCCAGGTTCCAGTGCAACCTAACATTCTTGCACCTGGCATGTCAGTGGGGCGATGTCGAAGTTGTAAGGGAATTACTTGAGAGGGGCGCGGACGTCGACGTCTTTGATTCGGAGCTCAGAACTCCACTGTCGATGGCTGTGACAGAAAACCACTCCGACGTTGCTATAGCCTTGATGAAAGAGGCGGCGGACCCCCATCTCCGGCCATCTGAAGACTTACTCAAACAAATTTTCAGTGATGAAGACGATAACGATGAGGATGGAGAGTACTGGAGGATGATGAAGCGCAACTATCAGACGGCATTTGATCTCGCCATCCGGGACAGTCGAGAGTGCATACTCGACGAGATGCTTATGCGCTTTGCCCTGCCAGAAATTCCGCCCAAAGCCAAGTCCAACTACATGGTGCGGGCCTGCCAGAACCCAAACACAAGAATTCTCGAGTCCATACTTTGTAAGGATATTGATCAAGCTGCTGCTGCGCGATGTTTACATACTATGCTACGAGACATATGGAACCTACGAACAACACGTCATCTCTGCTTGAATCACTTGGAGGCGGTCAAGCTCTTGGTGGATAGGATTGAGAACCTTACAGATCAAGTTTGGCACCTGATTGCCGAGATTGCATATTATAGCGGCTGCGACCAGGAAAAACACCAGGTTAAAAAAATGCTGATTAACGAGCTGCGGATCAGAGCCACCCAGGACGGAAGGGAGCCGCACTTATCTTTGATGATGGTGCAGAGGGTTGGGGAGTAATAGATAATAGCAAATTTCTCTCACTCTATCCCCCCCCCTTTTTTTGTTTTCTTTTTTTTTTCTCCTTCTCTTTTCTTACCTTTTTTCCTTCTTTTTTCTTTTGGTTGGAATTGAGCGCACACCATTCGCTGGAAATCATGGTCCTAGGACGGGATTATGTCTGTGGAAGGGTAAATAAAGAATTGGTTGAGGCTCTTAAGGGAATGGACGGATATTGAGGCGTTAAGTCTGGAATTTGGACGGCGTATTTCCTTCCGCTTTTTAAGACGAGCTCAGATTGAGAAGCAGTCATCAAGTTGATGAGTTTATGGGTGAGATGATCTCATAATTTGGTTGGTTTTGGGATATGCATGGCAGAAGATGATACAAATTGCTCAGAATTGCGTATAGAGATGCCCATTGAATTTTATCTAGCCAACAGAGCAGGGTCAGGTTCGTTTGACTTATAGGGGAATTCCGAGATATAGGCTGGAATGCCATCGGTTTGCCGAACAAATCTTGCTGAAGTGTGAATCTGGGTGAATGCGTGCATAGGTATAACCTCGGCGGCGTTAAGGCCAGTCCTATTAGCTTGTGTGCCACACTATTTTAAACTCACGCAAGGCTCCTCTTTTTGCACATATACTAGGTAGTCCTCTTAATAGTAGTCCACTCAGTACAGCCCACAGGGTTGTTTAGCAAAGCTTGCGAGTTTCCGGGATGATTAATCCCGCCACTCTATCGAAGCTGCACATACCTAGGTACCTTAATCAATCGTCAACCGTATTCCCATGATGGTACAACATAACTTAGGTGTGCAAGTGAAAAAGACCAACAAGCATTCAGTCCAGTGTGAAGCTCACACATCCAAAACCATTTTACCCTCAGAGGCTCGGATATCGCTGATAAGCGCGCATTGCTGACCCACGATTTGAACAAATAGATGAAATTTACTATCCGGATGCAACAGAGAGCTGTACATCAAATGCAAGGTCTGCCAGGACACGTCACAATGAAATCATGATTGGCAAACTCGTCGAAGCAAGGACCGAGGGAGGAAGAGTATGCTCCGTTATTGGTGATGTCCGAAAATTCGCGGCTGAGCAATCGGGGCTTGGTACTCGTCAGCCTGTGCCCTCAGACGTGACACGTCGTCCGACGTGACGATAAGTATGGACTGGAGAGTGTTCTGAAAACCAATCGGCCCACTATTCTGATTAGTCTATGCCCACAATAGTTCTTTTGAGGCTTAAATCTACGATGTAAGAAGCAGTGCATGCCGGGTGTGGATGTCTTGGTGCGGTCATGTGGAACACTCGGTTTCCGAACAATCTCCAATTCATACCGCCATATCCGATGACCTGCGTTTCTTTAAGAGCCCGCTATGGCACCTCATCACGACAAGTCGTGGGTTGGTGTATCAGCAACCATGGCCCATGAATTTAATGCGATCATTGTCGGCGCCGGTCCCGTTGGACTGACGGCGGCACACGCGTTATCAAACGCCGGCATCAGCTTTACTGTCCTGGAGCGACGAGAGAGAATTGAAGAGAATATCGGAGCTACCATTGTGTTATGGCCCCATTGCATCCGCGTTCTTGCCCAGCTTGGTTTGGAGGCGAAGCTGAGAACTATCGGCACCGAACTCCAGAAGGGATCACACCAAACACACATTCAGGAAAGGTATATAACACCACCGCGATGCCCGAGATTGTCAAGACCAAGTAAGATACCACTACACGAACGTGCCTTGCCGTGCGCTTCGCTAACACTTTGATTTCAAGCTTTGGTATCTACCCTCTTACCTTTGCCCGGTCGGACCTCGTCTCCCTCCTCTACTCCTCCCTCTCTTCGCCCGATCAAGCTCGCATTCTCCCCAACAAAAAAGTGACCTCAATCACAACAGAACCCGAGTCTGGTTCTGAGTCTGCCCACTCAGGGCGACTCAAAGTCACCTGCTCGGACGGCACCACGTACTACTCTACAATCATAATCGGCGCCGACGGCGTGCACAGCGCTGCCCGAAAATCCATGCACAAACTCAGTAAAACTCCCCCCGAGCCTCCATTTCCGGCCAGTTATCGCGTCATGTGGTTCACCTTCCCCCGTCCATCCGGCGTTGGCCAAACCTCCGCCTGCGAATTCCACGGAAAGGACATGTCATTTCAGCTGCTAAACACCACTTCCGCCTCGTTTGCTCTAGTTGATCAGCTTGTACCCGGCCCGCCAGACAATAAGCCCGCCCCTGGACACGTGAAGTACACCCAAGAAGACATCGAAGCCCTTGCCGCGCAAGCAGGCCACTTGCCTGTCGGTGAGTCGGGCTTAAAAATTCGCGATGTGTGGGATTAAAAAACTCGGGCGGCCGGGATGGCGACCCTAGAAGAGGGAGTGTTGGAGCAATGGAGTTGGGGAGGGAAGATCGTCTTGATAGGGGACGCGGCCCACAAGATTACGTCGAACCAGGGGTTCGGACTGAATGACGGGATGATTGACGTTGTGGCTTTGGTGAATGAGGTGCGTCAGGTTTTGCTGAATTCATCTTCTGCGATGCCGAGTGAGGGAGCGCTGCAACAGGCGTTTCAAAAATACCAGGAAACAAGGAAGGAATGGGTGACGAAGAATATGCAGACCTCGGGGTTCACGACGCGACTGTCGACTGTGAGAAATACGCTGCTCTGGTTTCTGGTGAGGGCGCTCTTCAAAATCCCTGGCGTTGATTCTTTCCTGATCAATAAAATGTACAATCCGGTCCTGAACGAGTCGGGTCTGGTGTTCGAGGGCTTCGAGACGGAGGGAGAACCGTTTGAGGGCAAGGTTCCTTGGAGGCACGCCGTCCCAAAAGGGGGAAACAACTGATGTGTATGGTAAACTAGGTAGATTACGGAGATAGTCGGTCGAGCCTGGACCTTTTTAATATATTCGAAGCCTGTATTGAAAAAGTCGATTGGACATACCTTCCTGGGAGCCCTAACAAAACCAAAGACATACCAAACTAACAAAGCAATGCCGATTTGTAAGTATGTTAGCTCACCCTTGCCAATCAATGATTACAGCAAAGCCCGTGTGGCGCAATTGGTTAGCGCGTCAGACTTTTAAGACAATAAGAAGTCTATCTGAATGTTGCGAGTTCGAGTCTCGCCATGGGCGATTCTTTTTGCATTTCTTCATGAAACCTGCTTGCTGTCCTTGATTCTTTTTTTGGAGGGTCTGGCCTTTTCAGATATCTCATCATTATGCCTAAGATGGTTTGGAAATCATTTGTTTCTCTGCATCGCACTCTAGGTGCGAGCATAAACACAGCAACCGCGCGCCAAGAATAGCCACAGACAGAACTGGACCACAGCAGTCTCGGTTTGAACCAGTAGTTTTTGTCACGACGAATATTGCGACGACTGGGGGAAGGATCACATCCACGACATACAAGGAGGGCCCTCGACCTGCATGAAGCTATTCCCAACTGCCCGGCATGGGGGGGTCGATCATCTTTCAAATTTGAGAACTAAGTTGAAGTGCCGTCCCCGATTGTGACGTGATCTTTTGCTGCTGCCCAATCAAGTCAAATAGAAGTCCCAAACAAGCAAGAGATCGACAAGGAGTTTCTCTCGACAGTGCCAGGGTGTATAACGCAATTGGGGGGCCCGCAGGGCCAAGAAAAGAACCCTACGATCACGACATGTCCAGATCAAGGGTTCCAAGTGCTGATATCTCGGTCAAATTTTAAGTGGTGACTTCCTGAAACTTGGCGATCGGCAAGCACGTTGTCAGCTAGACTTCCCGATTTGGATTGGCCTCAGCGGCGGCTGGGAAGAGTGCCTCAGCTGCCATTTCTGATCATGACCCTGAAAAGAAAATGAGAAGGTTTCGAAAACCTGCAATCGCAGCATGGGCTGGCCATTTATCGAGCTCGCTTCTCGTTGAACCAGTTAACAGCCAGGGAGGCCATCTCACTGGGAGAGCCTAGAAAACCCAAAAAGGATTAGGTACGTAGGTAAGGTCAATAAGTAACATCTGGCCGTGGAGAAAAGGGATGGAAGGTATGCTTTGCTTGATGTACATACTTGTTCGGCAAGCATCCGGTCGATCATTCATTAGTACCCCTGACAATCTTTTTTAATCTATTGACTGAACATGCAGCCACGACGAGCCCACGTTCTTGACCTTCTCACCAACCTGGATCCAGTTTGCCGATCACCAGACACACATTTATAAAATGACTGAGATGTTCCCGGCTGATCACTGCCAGGCCTAGTTAGGTGCATTCAGCTCGCAAGGACTCGCTCTCGAGCTGGCGGTATCTAGTCGTGTTAGTCGACCAACACTGCCGTCCGCTTGAATCAATTCGCGTGGGGGAACTCACTTTCAGTTCAATCATGACCCAAATTCCATGGCGTCGCGGCATCAGAAGTCGAGATGGCACCATCATGTTGATGAAGCACGACAACAAGGCTATAAGGAAGATGGTGATGATCACGGACGGCGATTCTCGGGTATCAACCTATAAGTATCTCGAGAAACCTTCTCAAACATTCTCATCTAGACAATCCAGCTCAAACAACCTCATCCACTCTCTCGGATCTTCATCTTAGGCCTTCAGCAGCAACTACTACACCACCGCCACCACCAACCACCGCCAAATACCAACCACAGCGTCAAAATGCACTCCAGTCTCTTGGGTTTTGCCCTTCTGGGTCACTTGGTCTCTTATCTGGCCTCGGCAACTCCTGTTGTAGGCCCGACCGAGAAGAGAAACCCTCTCGGAATCAGCCTTCCGAACAGCTTGATTCCAGCTATTCCTGGAGTCACTGTCCCCCTACTGACTGACAACGCCATTCCGCTTCCCATCCTCCAGCTGCCTACCCCTCCCCTTCCGTCCGAGCCTTTCGAGCTTGCCAATATCAGGCCCAAGAAGATCGGATACTTCTGGACCGGTGCGGGCGACAACAAGCACAAGGACTTCTTGGCCACACTCAGTCTCGACGATGATACCTTTGGCAAGATCATCGCCCTCACTGACGTTCCTACGTCCGGAAACTCGCCTCACCACCTCGGGACCTCACTCGACGGCAAGACCTTGATTGGTGGAGGGCTTCTTTCTCTCCTCAAGACGCAGGATACCGCCTTCTACTTTGACACTTCCAACCCATACTCGCCCAAGTTCTCTCACAGTAACCGTGCAATTCTCAGCTCAATCACTGACGAGATCCGCGCCAAGCCTGGCGGGTAAGTCCTTTGTGCCCACCTCCCCCGGCTTCTAGATCATGTTAGCTGACAGCGTTGCAGAGGCTTCTATATCACTTACATGGGTTCTGCCGTCGGAACATCCCCTGGCCGTCTCGTCGAAACCGACGCTCGAGGCAATATCATTCATGAGTGGCCCGAGACCACGGACGTGAAGAGCACTCTCAACATCCTGGGCGAGCAGTTCTCTCCTCACGGCCTTGCAGTCGACTTTGACAAGCAAATCGCTTTAACTTCTGACTTTGTTGTGCCTCTCTCAATTCTGAAGCCAACTCTTGGCATTCAACGTGCCAACACTCTCCGTCTCTTCAACCTCCGGGACCACAGCATCATCAGCACCATCACCATCCCCAACGGTCAGGGCATTCAAGATGTCAAGTTCATCCCCGGCAACGGGGAAACTGCAGCCCTCGCTACAGCTGTTGGCTTGGGCCAGGTCTGGATCATCTACCCCTTCCGTTTTGACTCGAGTGGCAAGCAGGGAGTCGCTGAGCTCCTGTTCGATTTTGGTTCCAAGGCCAAGGACTCAGTGGCCATCTACTCTGACATCACCGACGACGGCAAGTTTGCTTACTTCACTTTCACGCTTGGCAATCATGTCGCGGCCCTGGATATCTCGGATCTCAACAATGTGAAGCGCCTGGATGATCCCAACGAGACTCAGCCCATCATTGGCCCCCATTACGTCAAGATCTCCCCCGACAAGAAGAACTTGCTCGTGACTGGATACTTTGTTCAAGCTGGAGATATCAGTGTGCTCAACACTCCTGGCGACTACAAGGCTCACTGGATTGATATCCTGCCCAACGGCGGACTCAGCTTCAACAGGACCGTTGATTTCGAGAACATCTTCACCAAGACTAGAGGCGGTGCTCGGCCCCATTCGGCTGTTATCTTTGATCTCTCGGATCCCCAGAATCCCAAGTACTACTAAGGGGGGATCTAGATTCGAGAGCCATTGGAGCTGGAGAGTGATCAAGACGGTAACGAAGTAATGTATGGGATGGCTCGATGTCGGGTTTATTAATTCTTTGTGGGGTCTTATTCTTCTTTTCTCTCGACATTATTGTCGTGTACCTTCTTGTCGTCCGGTATTTTATTCGATTTTATGTGAATAGTTTAGTTGGCAGTAGTAATATTGATTGAGTTATGTCTATAAATATAGCCGACAGCCAGATATCAACTGCTCGTCTCTGATACTACCACAGTTACCACACTTTGATGCAATTCTAGGCTCCACTTCTTTCAACCACCTCCGCGAGATTTGCAGCGCATCATTACAATCGGTTAGCCCTAGCTGTAATCATGAAGTAGGTACCTATGCTACAGCGTTACGTCGGGGGGCTTGAGCTGGACTGCCCCCAGCCCAGGTCTTGTCTGAATTGACCCAACTCCTCTATCCTCGATTACTTTCCGTCCTCTCATCTACAACATGTTTAATCCTCTCTTGCTCTCAGCTTCAACCATACTATCTCTACTACGTCAACTGGAATAATAACCCTCCCAGCCTCCGCAAAATAATGGTCAGATGTGGCGCCCTCGCAGCTGCTCACGCCCAGTAAAAAGTCTTGATGGTTGGTGCCAGGTCCAACGGAGCTTGAGAGATAAGGTAGGTAGCCCGCATCATGGTACTTTGAAGAGGTCTGATGAGTGGCTGCTGAAATTCAGAATAGAGTCCTAGGATATTCAAAGAGAATAACCTGGCGACTATACTTCCTCGGAAGGGGAGCATAAATATGCGGCAGTAGTTAAATAAAAGGGAGCAGGGATGCATAGGTCTGAAATGAATCCAATCCAAGAGAACGTACGCTAACCAAAACCTCAAAGGCGCCGGTATCATAGTAAGCACCCGTGTTTTAAGAAAGCTCACTAAGAGATCAAATTCTTAACATTTTCTTCCTCCATATTTGGTCCAGCGTAAGTTCTAGGCCTGTTGATTCTTTTCTTGATGACTGGTCGTCTCTGTAACCTCGGGGTTGATTCTCCTTGGGTATTCTCTGCATGTTGGCATTTGCCACTGAAGCCTTTTGCGCCCGGTCAAAATTGGAACTGCCGGATAGAGCTTGGCGGGCAATTCAATGTTATTCCTACTAATACACACACACACACACATACACACACACATGTAGGGTACAATTTTTTTTTTCCAAGTTGAGGGGAGAAATCATAGACCGTTACTGCGCTTCTGACACTACTGACCTGTAATTCTCAGCATAACCTCTTTGTCCACTCGGGGGCCCCCTATGCAAGCCTTATTCTCCGGTTAACATCTAACTTCCCCAAATCCTCCCGTCTGTGCCTCAACAGGTACTCGAACAGCTTTCCCGATTTTGGAACCTTATCCGAAACCTCAAACGCCCACTGGTGTTTCCCAATCAACTCGTCTATCCTCTTGTCGACCTTCATCCCAAGCTCCCGCTTCCAACTGTCCCTCTGGGTCTTCTTTATCGTCGACGTGTACGACTCAATCTCGCCGACTTCGTACCCGAAGTCCGTCTTGTCCCAGTAGACGTGATATGTCCGCGCCGACGTTCCTTTGCCTATCACAACCTTCCACCCTTGCCTTTCTGTAACGAAATCCGCAATCACTTTCAGCCCCCAGTTATTGTCCCTCCACCTGTCCCACGGCTGCCCTTCCTCGGGCAACGATGGATTTTTGATACGAGCCCTGACCATGGCCCGCCCGTGCACTAGGACGCCAACCTGCCGTTCCGTGTTGAACTGCTGAAATAGTGCCCTGTTGCAGCCGCCCTTGCCAGCAGCCCCGAGACTCATCTTGGCTTGCCATTTCCCGTCCCGCTTGCGTGCCCACACTCCGCGGCTGGCCATGCGCAAATCCGCCGTGTCGTAATAGACATCATGGATGGTTCTGGTAGGAAGCCTTTCGATATCGGGAAAGGGAGGGTCGCCTGCGTGGGTGATGAGATCGGGAACTTTGAGGCCGGCGAATCTGCGGTCGACCTCAAGCTCAAAAGGCGGCTGTTTGTTTATTTTTTTCTTCCCTTTCCCTGATATTTCAGATAGCTCCTCGTCCTCGGCTAGTTCCGGAGACGGTTCCTTGTGCCCAACTAGCTTTAGAGACTGCTCCCAGCCTGCGCTGCTGGATGCATACATGCGACAGGTTGGATGTGACGAGGTGCGGTGAATTGCAGGTGACAGTGGCAGCGATTGAGCTGCCGCTAGCACACGCGTAGTAAATCTTGCCATGACAGCCATGCTGCAGGCGCTGATGAAAACCCCCCCAAAAAAAAGATCGGTTTCAATTTGTATCGGTGGAAATGTGAATCAGAATTGGAGAATTGCATACCATTCAATTAATATCCAAATTTGCAGTGCACGGACTCTCAAGCAGTATCACTCATTTTTGGAGGTCCACTGCAAAGACTACTGTGGGGCTCGAGATCATGGCCACGGCGTGTTAAACAAACTACCTCGGGGCTAATTACTTCTAGGTTCTTACAAAACATCAACTACCCCGTCACTCCAGTTACAAAAGCAGCAGCAAACCTCAGAATCCTTAGAAACCCACAATCTGCGACTTTGCATATCCCAGCTCGCTCAATATGCCGGATCCACCAAACGGGCCCTTCCCGCCTTTCAACGCCTTCTCCATCGCCGGGGGTCCGCAAACGAGCACTTTAATATCCTGGTTATGAGTCTCGCTGGCCCGCAACCCAAGCTCCTCAAGGATTGCCTTGTTCACATATCCCTTGCGGTAGGATGACCCGCCCGTTGGCTGAGAGACAACATACTCGGCCTTGAACCGGCCGGGAAACTTTTTCTCTAATGCCGTGAATTCGTTGTGGAAAAAAAGGTCGTCATCGGTGTTGACGCCCCATACCAATGTGATGCGTGTGTGGTCGGATGGGTTGTCGAGGATGCCGTGGAGTAGTTGGTACATTGGCGTGATGCCTGCGCCTCCGGCAATGAGAGCAACATGTTCGTGCTGATTTGGGGTCCACGCAAACTGTTTGGGGAGGGGCGCGAACTTGCAGGTGTCGCCGGCCTTAAGCGAGTGCAAATGTGTGCTTGCCTTGCCGCCGGGGTAGAGCTTTACCGTCAGGTCGACGAAGCCGGGCTCGTCTGGCGGACGCGCGCACGGGTTAGACGGGTGGCAAACGAGCCATAGATGAGAGAAGCTGTTGCTCAGACTTACCAAGCTTGTTGGTGGGGGTGTAAGGTCGAGGAACTGGGATCCACCCGCCATTGGGAAAAGAGAGCGAAAGTAAAGCCGAAGTGAGCGTCAATCCACTGGGCTGGGTTGGGTCCGGAAGCTCAAAGCGCAGCCGCTTTGTGTTGTGGTTGAGCTGCTCAGTGCTGTGAAGCTTCAAAGTCCGGAATCCGAAAGGCGTTGTGAAGTTGGCGCCCCTGGCGACCGGGGACTTGCCTTCGGAGTGGGCATCTGGTGGGGCCGTTGCGGAAGTGAACTTGAGATATGCAAGCGCGCCGATGCCAGCAACAGCCGCTGCAACCGCCACCTGAGAGGTCATCGCTTGAGCGCGGCGAGGAGTGAACTGGCGGCAAGGAAGAGAGCGGAACCTGGAAGGCTCTGTAAAGGGTCGAAGTAGGCTTGCTGTAGGTCGAGGCATTGTGGCTGACTTGAAGGGTAAATTAAATATGTTTTTTTTTTTTGGGCGAAGTGGTGGACGTCCGGAACACCGACGGTCTGAGAGCGAATGCAGGTGCACTTGCACCAGTAGATGCAGCTGAGATGTCCGGTTATTATGCCTGGACAGCACGTTCGGTGATCGGGGCTTTTGGGGAAGTCCAAGAGCGCCGTGGAAGTGCGCTCGGCTCCCAAAACGTCCATGTTACACAGCCATTGGCCAAGGTGTAACTGCACTCAACTAAAATCCAAACATCTCAGCCATCTCGTGCCATTTTTCTTTCAAGCCGAGCCATCACGGAGCTGATAATGACCGAGTCCGAGCTTATCGGTCTAAGAATTCTACGCGAGGCGCGTGAAGGAAGGTCCGACCCGCACAAACCTCAGGCATTGTCATGTTCGGAAGAGGCACGGGAATGGGCACAATTGAGCCTGGTAGGTCTCTAGGGAAAACCAGCGATATGATCTCGAATTTTTACTTGTTTGGAAGCTATTTGCACCTGCTTGTGTGCGGTTGGATGTGGATGGAGAGTTCATTTTTCAATGTTCAAAAGTCTGCTAAAAATATGGGGCTTCGAGAAGCCCCTTGCAGCCCCGTTACGTAAGGTGCCTTGTGGCGTAACGCAGCAACCCATTGATCGACATCAGGAACTCTTGGCACAGAACTCAGCAAATGTTTTTCTCTTCCGAAATTGCCGACATCCAACATCCCCGACCTCAAATTCTTGCCATCACGAGGTATTACTAAATATGTCATTGAGGCGCGGCTTCTTCTGGTTATAGTAACAAAAAAAAAAGATTGGTATACATATGTTTTCAGGGGGCAAGAAGACCCTTCTTCTACCGCGCTCCCGCGAACTAGCCAACGTCCATATCGTTGTCTGTCCGATTCTGCTCAAGGACCCTGCGTCACCGGTTTGCTTCGTTAGACTCCTCATGGCCGCGGCATTTCTCCCCGAGTTTATGCTCGGGGTATGGCCGGGGAAAAACACTAAAAAGTCTTTCTCCCCACGATTCAGTCGCTCCCCGCGATTCAGTCGCCCCTCGCCTCCATCTATACCTCCACCGTCGTCCCCATTAACTAGTGAAATCTCTACCAAAAACCAAGGTTTTGTCTGGCAACGTTGCTAGTGAATGGGGACCGCGGTGGAGGCAGAGTTAGCAAAACACCGAGCTACCGCCCTGTTTGATATTTTTATTGGCAAACGGTTCAGAGGAACGGTGTGGTTAGGGGATGAGCAATGACGAACTGCTCAGTATATATCTCGTGCTTTCTGCTTCGGCAGTCTTATTATCTCACACGTTCAATGGCCTTCTACTGGGACCCTTAAGTCACCAAACATTCCCTTCCTTGAATTTCCTGCAGTCTTTACACCTCCCTTATATCAAGACTTGCACGCATCTACGTCATGGCCATATCTCAACCAGCAAGCCGCGGGCATGCCCCTGATCGAGACCCGGAGAAGCGACTGAATCTCGACACATCATCACCGGATACAAATCACGATGAGAATGTCCCGGCCCCAAATTCTACCCAACCTAGGCCATCCGGAACTGTCACTGGGACCTCCGACAAGATTGAGCTCAAGGAAGAAGATGCATTGGACGAACTTGGCTTCTCCTTCTCAACATGGAAGAAATGGACAATTCTCACAGTCATCTTCTTGGTCCAGACATCCATGAACTTCAACACCTCGCTGTACTCAAACGGACTCGGGGGGATATCTGAAGAGTTTGGTGTCAGCGCGCAGGCCGCCCGTGTGGGCGCTGCTATCTTCCTTGTGGCCTATGCTTTTGGGTGCGAGCTATGGGCGCCATGGTCTGAAGAGTTTGGACGCAAACCGATCTTGCAACTGTCTCTGTTCCTGGTCAACATTTGGTGTCTTCCCGTTGCTTTGGCCCCAAACTTCGGCTCGCTTCTCGTCGGCCGCGCACTGGGAGGTCTTTCATCTGCAGGAGGAAGTGTCACTCTTGGTATGATAGCCGACATCTTTGAGCCCGACGATCAACAATATGCCGTCGCCTACATCGTCTTCTCATCTGTTGGCGGTTCCATTCTCGGCCCAATTATCGGTGGCTTTGTCGAAGCCTATTTGGATTGGAAATGGACCATTTGGATTCAGCTCATCTTTGGGGGGTTCGTCCAAATCCTCCACCTGGTATTTGTCCCCGAGACCAGGACTACAATTTTGCTCGACAGGATCGCAAAAAAGCGTCGAGAGTCGGGCATCTCTCCAAACGTGTACGGCCCCAATGAACTCCAGCCATTCTGGCAGCGATTTACCGTTAAGGAGCTTATCTGGACATGGATCCGTCCATTCCGAATGTTCCTGACTGAGCCCATCGTGTTAACCCTGTCGCTGCTCTCGGGTTTCGCGGATGCCTTGATCTTCATGCAGATCCAGTCATTTGCTCTGGTGTACCGACAGTGGGGCTTCTCTACGGTCCAGCTTGGATTGTCCTTCATCCCCATCGGTATCGGCTACGTCATTGCGTGGCTCTCTTTCGTCCCTGCCATCCGGCGGAACAGAAAGGAGAGGGCTCTCAAACCAACGAGTGAGCATGCCCAGTACGAGTCCCGCCTGTGGTGGCTGTTATGGACTGCCCCGTGCCTGCCCATCGGGTTGATCATCTTTGCCTGGACCTCGGGAGGACCGCCCGTGCATTGGATTGGAACCATGTTTGGATCTGCGTTGATCGGCATCGCGAATTATGCCATTTACATGGCTACGATTGATGTAAGTACCGCATGCCCCGGATCGTCTCGGTTTTTGACTAACACGATGGTAACCAGTATATGCTATGCGCGTACGGGCCATATTCGGCGTCTGCGACGGGCGGAAACGGGTGGGCCCGTGATTTCCTGGCTGGCGTTTTGACAGTGCCAGCAACTCCCTTCTATACAAACATTGGTGGCGCGCACCACCTGGAGATCGCGAGTACCATCCTGTTCGCCATCTCGTTGTTGCTGGTGGGCGCCGTGTATGCTATTTACTTTTATGGTCCTGCGCTTCGGAAAAGGTCTCCCTTCGCAGAGAACTTGGCATCGAAAGTGACAAGCGTTCAAAATGGGCATTTACACAGGCGTGTATCGAGACTATCAAGCGAGGAGATGGGTGTCGACGCGTTTCACCAACACCAAAGACACGATGAAACGAAAAGCTCGTCTACCCCCAGCCCGGCTGTGGGGGAGGTGACGTTGAGGTGATGAAGAGAAGAAAGTCTTGTATGTTATGGATGAGGGGGTGTGGTTACAGCATGATGCTGGCAAGATAAGGAATTCTGGTGACCTTAAAAAAAGAATTAATTATCTCTGCTGAACTGTTTTGACAAAATGCTGAAGTGTGATCGTGATTTTGTGTGATGAAACTGGATTCCAGAACTCCATTGTGAGCCTAAAACTGATTCAGCAGGCGGTAAAACCCCACACCAAATATTCACCAATGAAATATCAAAGTGCCTTTGGGTTCCACTAAAATTTTGGCGCTCGCCGGCCGTAACTTTTTTTTCTGCCAACCTGAATCCTGGATTCGCTTCTCTTGTCGCTCATTTGAAGCAGTCCTGGCTGGACATACCAACCGAGAGACGATAGCAAAATCGCCAGTCTGACCCAACGCAGCAAAATGGCCGACGATGGTATGCTTATCAATTTTGACCTTGGCGATGCCCCACTGGCTCGAAAGGCAAAATTTGTCGGAGGAACATGGAGAGAGCGCAACAAGGCCAACCGACAAGCCAAACAGGCGTCGCAAACTGAGCCATCGACCGCCCCAGCAAAAACTCGAACTCCCTACGACTTGAGCAGACCGGCGAAAAGATTACGAACAGACGATAGAGCCGCAGAACAGCGACAGGCAAAAACTCCCAGAACCGCTGCCAACTCCGCTCTTTATGTTCCCAGCCACGCCATCAAGACGGGACTTGTCTCGTCGAGCCTTTTCACCTCTAATCCCGAAGCTGTCACCAAGTTCGACGAACCTCCTCCCGAAGCCGCCGAACCAGCGAAGCCGTCGAATGCGCCTCTCTCAGAAGAAGCCGAGAACTTCCGGAGCCTGGGCATGTCAACAAGGGTCGCCCAACACCTGGCCACCAAGCTGGAGATGAAGGCCCCGACTGCCATTCAGAAAAACACTATACCTCAGTTGATAAAGGATGACAGCGACGCATTTTTACAAGCCGAGACGGGTTCAGGAAAGACGCTAGCGTACCTTTTGCCTATCGTGCACAGAATCATGGCGCTGAGTTTGAACGAGGACAGCGCACCAACTGGCGTCAAAGTACACCGCAATTCTGGTCTCTTCGCCATCATTCTGGCGCCTACTCGCGAACTGTGCAAGCAGATTGCTGCTGTGTTAGAGAAGGTTTTGCGATGTGCCCCCTGGCTTGTCTGTGCCACTGTTATTGGTGGCGAAAGCAAGCACTCGGAGAAGGCTCGTCTCCGAAAGGGTGTCAATATTTTGATCGCTACGCCTGGTCGCTTGACCGATCATCTCGACAACACCAAAGTCTTGAATGTCTCTACAGTCCGGTGGCTGGTGCTCGATGAAGGCGACCGGATGATGGAAATGGGCTTCGAGGATGATATTCGCACAATTGTGGGCAAGATCAGGGCAGACAATCTGGCGATGAAGAATGAGGAGGGTTTGGTGCTGGACAAGGCCTTGCCAAAAAGAAGGGTGACAGTACTTTGTTCGGCAACCATGAAGATGAACGTTCAAAAGCTAGGAGAGATCAGTTTGGAGGATGCTATCCATATTCACGCCTCAAAGGCTGACATGGAAAAGGATGCAGAGGCCGGGAGCAACGAATTAGCGTTTTCAGCTCCTGCGCAGCTCAAACAATCGTGTCTCATTGTCCCCGCAAAGTTGCGCTTGGTCACCTTGATTGCTCTTTTGAAGTCAACATTCGCCCGAAAGGGCTCAGTCATGAAGGCCATCATCTTTATTTCTTGTGCTGATTCGGTCGACTTCCACTACGACATCTTGAAGGATACGGCACCGACAGAAAAGCCACCTCCTGGTGATTCTGAAACGGACACCAAGCCAAATCCGCATATCGAAACAACAGTCTCGCCAGCCGCGTACATCACATCGCCCGCAAACACGAGGGTAATGCTTCATAAGCTTCATGGTTCTCTGGCCCAACCTGTTCGCAGCGCCACCTTGAAAGCCTACACCGAATGCAAAGACCCAGCGGTTCTCATCACAACCGATATCTCCTCTCGTGGTCTTGATGTGCCCGCCGTCGATCTGGTTGTCGAGTACGACCCAGCTTTTGCTGTACCCGATCACGTCCACCGTATCGGCCGTACCGCCAGAGCTGGTCGTTCTGGTAAGGCAGTACTCTTCCTGATGCCCGGCCCTGAAGAGGGTTACAGGAATCTTCTTTCCAGCGATCCGAAATTTGTCCCGATGGAGTCTTATGAATCCGTCCTCCAGAAGGGCTTGGCCTCCGCGGTTAGCCTCCCTGCCGACTCGAAGGCTCCTGAAACAACAGAGAGACAGACTTGGACAAGCCGGGCAGAGGCGCTTCAGCTACACCTTGAACAGCGTTTACTAGCAAGCCCAGATGCTGCGGGCGATGAGGAAGCGGACGGCAAGAACAAGTTCGCCAAAGGGAACGCAAGGAATAGCAAGCGGTCACCGGAGAAGAAGGACAATCCTTTGCTTATCTCTGCTCGTCAAGCTTTCCGTTCACATATACGCGCCTACGCAACGCACGTCAAAGAAGAGCGGAAGTATTTTAATATGGGGGAATTACATCTGGGACATATGGCCAAGGCTTATGGTTTGAGAGAGGCGCCCGGCGGAATTGGAAGTGGGATTTCAAGGCGAACACACAAGGCTACCCCTGCCGCCTCTGTTGGGAAGAAGGGTACCGGAGCTTCTTCCAACGGCGGGAAGGCCGGTGGCAAGTTTGATGACGATGATTTTGGTGGAGGAGATGATGGCGAAGCACAGAAGAGGATGGCTGCTGCTATGGCAAAGATGGCGAGGAGTATGAACTCGGCGAGTGAGTATAATATTGGTGGCTATTAGAGCGCTTGTGGAGCACGTAGATGATGGAATACACAAAATTTATGAGTGTATTTTACATTTTTTTTTTTTTTTTTTTTTTTTTTTACACTCTCTCATACGAAACTTCAAGAGAAAGCAAAATTTCCGTGTGCCCTCCCCTGATTCAAATACCTGGACTGCTCCCTCCTTGCTCATTCATCATTTTTATTTACTTGGACCATATCAATGCTCGGTCGAATTTGCGGCAACATGAACAAATAAACATATTGAACGAACAAAAAAAAAAAAAAAAAAAAAAAAAAAACCTACAATAGCACGCCCGTCAACTTCTTTGACAAGATCCATGGCCTCGACTGGCAATTCCGATCGGTCATCCAATTTTTCGGTCAACTTTGTTTCGGGATTCAACTTCGATTTCCCATCGTATTTTGAGTTTGTCTCGTCGTAATATGTTTTTCCGAGGACGTCGAATGTCATATCAGCTGGCTACTACCGAGGCCCCCCGGCCCTGAGGAACACACTGACGGGTAGTCTTACTGCGGTGACTACGAAGAGGATTCCCAGGCCGGCTACGGCACGGCACGTTTGAGGAGTATGAGCATGTCCCATTTGTCAACGACTGTTCAGACAATCAACTCGATGCGGGGGCCTTCTCCTAGAAGAGGTCGCGAGCTGGTACCGCCGTCCTCTACGGAACCTCTACTTTTGAGGAGGGAAATCACGACAGTAGCCGACTCCCATGATCTCCTGAGCTGACAGACGACAATGCACCAACAAGCAACCACCCGATACCTCGGAATCAGACCGGGATAGACCCTGCGCTGCTGGAGAATAACTGCCAGTCAGTAGCCTTCTGGTTCATTCTGGTCATCAAGCTATCGGAGCAGGGCTTCAATCTGTATGACCGCCTCACGAGGGCAGATTGTTATGACCTGGCCGTTCGCAGGGCTCGCTTTTTCAAAAAAGGAAAGGCAACTTGTCGAGCGCAGACAGACCCAAGCTGACGAGGTCGATAATTCTTTGCAAGGCTGTCATTGATGAGTTTCTCGGTGAGACGTTTGACGTGATCTACCGACCAACCGAGGAGCCTGGCAAGTAGATATCTATGTGGACGGCTTTTGGAAGAGGGCTAGGTGAGTTTTCAAGAAAAGAAAAGATTGATCGTGGCATTTAGAACTCACGTTCAGTTGTTATAGGTTAGTACTTGGCCTGGGATGTTCTATACTCTCTCGGAAAACTCGCTTGCGGGTCTGTATTTTCCCTCGGCCGGCTTTGGAGACCGTCCATGCGGTTTGTATACGTGGATTACTGGCTGCAACATGTCGCCATCGACAAGATGCTAACTTAATCGTCCGCGAGTATTCCCGTGTCAGTGGCGGACCAAGTGGGACGTTAAGCGGTTAAAGACTTGGTTCGAAAAGATCCTCAAAGAACTATTGTGTGTGAGCCATGGAAAAGAGATCATACTGGACCTAATTCTTTTGGGTTGGTTGTAATGGTGTACCGGGGACGCGTGTTACTACTGCTTGGACGGGGTATATGTCAGTTAGATTGATGTATCTAGAACCCCTTGCTTTCAACTTTCTTTTTTCTATATCTTGATGTTCACCGCGCCGTCGGCGGCGAGCATCACGCAATTTTTTCAGTCCGTTCTTTTTGAACTCTTTGACATACAACTCGAGTAAGGTATCTGGGGGTTTCATACTGTACACTGCTGAAGTGGAACTGAAACATTTTGGCGGCAGGCCCTCATTAACATTATGTCTTTAGGTCGACCTAAGGTAGTTTGTAGCCATTAGGAAGACATTGCTAGTCATAAAAAAAAATCGCAATGCCCTTTTTCCCTCAGTATCGATTACCCCTGACTCCACTCAGATCTTCCTCCGGTTCCCGTCCTGCCCTGAGGCTTTAATAAGGAAGCACGGCGTGGTTATCCTCCCTCTTCAAGAATCCCTCGTCAATGAGCGTCTTGACGCTCTTATACAGCTGGTACTGGACTCCAGCACCGGGCTGACCGAACCACGGCGCAATGGGACCGGAGAGCACCAGCAAAGGCTTAGAAACGCTGTAGACCCTGTAGTTGTACTTGTACCTATTTCACCCAAAGTCAGCATCACCTTGCTCTTTCTTTTTAGACGAAACAAGAGGCAAAATGTAATGGAAACAAACTCACTTGCTATCAGCCCCTTCCGGCGTGTTCAAGTTGCTCGGCGGCAGGCTCCTCTGCATGTAGGGCGCCCCAGCAGGAGCGACAAAGGCTCCACCCTCACCGCCAAACCGATCAATCAGCGTCCCCACCTGCAAGGTGACATTTCCCTGAATGGGAACGCCGGCATCTGTCAAGCCAAACCCGTCGAGGGTGGGATAGTTCCACCACTTGGACGTGACGTTGAACCATTTTTCGAGGAAAGCGCCGGGGCAGAGACCACCGAACCGATCGTAGATATCAAAGAGCGGCTCAAGGACTGGGTCGATCTGGGGAAGGTATAGAGGGCCGAGGCGGGAGTCACCGCAGACGTACTTGTGGGTCTGCGTGACGTTGTATGCCGTTCCCTGGCAGTATGAAGGGGTGTTTCTGATGCCGCAAGACGGGGAGGAGTTGGAGGGAAAGTGGCCGCTTGTTGGGGTTGCGGCGGCAAGGGACGCCACCGAGAGAAGGGAGAGGACGAACTTCATCTTGGGCAGAGGGATCGGAGGGAGAGAGAGAGGAATCGTGAGGGAATGAGGTCTGGGGGGATAGACATGATGCCAACATCGTTATGGGGGAGGACAGAGGGGATTTATATAATTCCCTACCTACCCGCCTGTGTTGTGTGGTGTGTGCATGGGTTACCAGGTACAACTCGGATCTCAAATCAAAAGGGAACACAAATTGGTGCCGTACACCCATGTCACGAACTTGAGCAATGTTCCCAATGTGCCAATATCGAACATCGCCAGCGATCAAAGACAATAGTTTGAGTATTTGTCTCAGCTCTCTGCGGGAGGAGGCCGCAACTAGTCCTAATACGAGTATACCGAGTGTTAGCGGCGGACCCTGCATGAGCTGGACTGCAATGCGCATCCAATCGGACGGCGAGACTTTTAGAGTAGTCTCGGGCGCTCCTGACGATCTAGGGCTTGGCTCATTTTGCGGTGACATGGGTTGAGGAATAGTTGTAAAAAAAAAGTAAAATAATAATAAATTTTTTTTTTTAAGGAATTCAAAAATTCGTCGAGTGAGGTGTCTCTAATCTTGTATAGACATTGGGCGGTATTACCCAGTATCTGTAGGGAGAAGCGACCTGTTTTGCACCATGTCGACATCCTGTAGAGGAACAAAACTTAACGAGAGATTTACGCATACTCGGATTATCAGCAATTTACCGATCTGCAACAGAAAAGAGGGCTAAAAACTGTACCATGCAAATGTATGTTGTAGGTTGCATGTTGGTTGTTGGTTTCACAAACAGAGTTATATTAGATGGAAGTTAATTGGCTAAGAATGTTAAAGTCCATAGGTACCTAGGTACATACCTAGGGAGGAGTGAGATGAATGTATCAGGTGGGCAGGAATCCACGCTTGTCAATGACGAGCAGTATGTGACCACAATATAGTCTAAGTAGGTAGATAGATATGTCGAGTTTGTCTTTTGGCTTCAGGATCGGCGGTCTTTAGTGCCGACGCAAGGGTGCTGCATTCCGAGTCCATCTGTCTGATCTTCAAGCTGCCACTTGACGCACTTCCGACGAGGGGCCAATGGGCCAACCTGAATACCTATACTCATCCTGAGTTACCACAAAGAGGTATAAAATGGCGAAGACTTGCTCACCAGCGGTTATGATCAAGTTTGGTTTGAAGCAGAATACCTGCTGTTTAGTAATTGAATGTTTCTCAGGTATTAACAAGTCCTCCGTAACTTAGTTCTGTTTACAATAAAATGAAGCACTGGTAATGCCTCCAGCTTTCCTCCAACTGGACCTAAAGTTGAACTACACAACTCACAAGGAAATAACAACTGGGAATAGGAACTACAGCTTTGTGTTTGTCAGCGGAGACGGTATGATATTAGTAGCAGCTGTTGAAAGGGGCCCCGTCAAAACTCTAAAACTCCACATGGCGACCTGACAGCCTTCAGCTTGCAAACCTATCTTCACAAAATATTGAACCAAGAAACCCAACAAATACGACGAAAGTTTTGATTCAAGTCACGCACAGGTTGGGGTTGTCACCGACGGTGAGATAGTCAAAAGAAACTCTTATCAAAACTGTGAATACGCATGGTAATGATGGGCTTGAAGGATACTGGCACAGATTCTGGGGTCGTCAGCTTGAAGGACCAAGTACAGACTTGTTGAATGAGCATAGTTTGGGCAGAGGCAGGTTGTTTTTACCCCGACTGACCGGGCACTGGCCAATCGGAATGGGTACCTGCCTAACTAGGTATCAGGATACGTTGTGAAGATTAGGTACGAATGAGGCCACTATGTCGGGAATCTCAGCCTGCCAGACAGCGTTATGTTAATCAGACAGAGCTTTGCAGGTGTACTATCCAATCACGTCACCGCAAACAAAGCTGGACCTCATAGATGGAAGTCATCTTGTCTAGATTCAGCCACAACTTGGCTACTGTCAGCGGCCTCCAGTTCGCCGAGGTTATTGGTCAAATAATTGATTCATAAGCAGGTAAATGGAGACAGCTCGACACCGGGTATACGGCTTGGGAAGCCGTCAACTGCTCACAGGGCAAGGCGCTCGAGGCAGTGAGCTTGCCAGGCGCAGGCGACGGTATCAGGATGACGGACTGTTTGTCCTCCAATGGCATCTGATGGATTGAGGGAATATTTAGGTGTCATTATTAGAAACAAAAACAGTCCGACAAGTCCCTGCGTAATTAAAGTCATGTCAGATTGAGCTGCGTGGCAGATCCGAGTTGGGAAAAATGGAAGCAAAGCACTGTCGCAAATGCCGCAACCTTAGCCAACCAATGTTAAACAAGCGTGCTAAGCGACAGCCTGGAAGACCCGCTCCTGTCGGACTGCTCAGATTCCTTGCCATGGCTGCAGGTGGTGCTGTGGCTCGCAGTGAGACGAGCACAGTGAAGGAGCGCGGGGGGGTGCCGTTGCCAAGCCACTCAACTCGCAACCGGCCTCAGTCCAAGCCTCCACTCCCAGCCCTACGGGCGGTTTCCCCCAGGTCGATCGCTTCCTTCCTTTCCTCAACAACCCGCCGATGTGGTAATTAGCCACCACTGCGCGCAGGCGCCCATCAGTTTCGAAGTTTCTACACACCCTCTGGCCGGCAGCCCCGCAGCATTGCATAGCCGGCCTTATCATGTGTGCGTCGTGCAGCCGTCATGTCGGCTGCGACTCGGATTATCAATGAGGCACGTCTCGGTGTCGGTGTTGGTTCCAACTTGGTCGGTTTGCAGGTGTTACCAAGACATGGATGACCTGCCACCGCCCAACAGCCCAACCACTGCACTTCGGTACCGCCATGGCGTCTGTTTTTCCACAGCCACATCTGCGGGCTGTCTTTATTAGAATGCACGAGCTAGCGCACAAGCAACGCCATTGCCAGGTCATGATCTTGGGTCCCGGTGGATCTGCGGCTGGAAAGGGCATGCGCTGAGTGGCCAAGATGCGGCCCCCAATGACGCCTCATTGCCATCCCAACGACCCGTCCATTCATCTCATGTCCCCTTCTGCTATACCCTTGTCCCTTATGCAACCCCGGTTCATGGGCCATGGGCAAGACATTTGTCGGATGGTTTTCGACCTGCGCTGTATACCCAACCTTCCCCAGGCTGTGCGACCGCCCTCCCGGGGCTCGCACTATCTCTCGTGACATCTGATATCGACGTCTCTCCGTCATCAATCCCTCATTTCCCTTCATTACCACCATCTCTTCCTTTCCTTCTTCAACCCCGGCGCCCGCCCCCCGGAACCAACCGCATTCTGAATCCCAGACACATATGCAGCTACCGGTTTGTGTTGGCGGTAGTCGACATGGATTCCCCTTTCCAGGATCACGAGCAACAGCGGAGGAGCCGCCAGCAGCGGGAAGAAGAACAGCAACATCGCAACGGGGACCAACAAGCTGCAGGATATGACAACGGCTGGGAACCCATTACGCCTTCTCCTCCTCCAGTTAGACCCTCTCGAGTCACTTTCTTTTCGTCAAACCCTGATCGCGTCGACGGTCAATCAATATCGAGCATAGGCCTAGGCATTAACCAGTCTTCTCAATCCCCGGGATACAGTCGTCTGCAGTCCCGGGACTCATCACCGCCCTCTTCCAAGTCGCAGTTTCAAACCCACGATTACATGTACGATATGTCGAGAACGCCAAACACCCCCGACTTCTATCATTCTCAGTATGGAATCAACGGACACCAAAAGCCATCCGGACACAAGACTGGGCCATCATGGGCATGGCTGAATGCGCCATGGGTCATGTACTTTGCGTTTTGCGCTGGAGTCATCTTTGCCGGTGGCCACCACATCTTCTACGACAAACTGGATGGCAAGCCGGCCGATGATCAGATCAAAATGATGCGGTTTGGTGGTCTTTTGTCTTATGCTTCCAAAGCTTCTCTCGTATCATCCTGCGTTTTTGCCTTTCGTCAACAAGTCTGGCTCACGGTCAGAAGGAAGCACCTTCGACTTACAACCATCGACAGCATCTTTTCTGCTTCTCAGGATATCACCGCCCTGTTCAACTGGGAATTTCTGAAGAATGCCAAGGTCTCTGTCTTCCTAGTCTTGGTGTTATGGTAAGGAGCTGGCCCTCACGAGTCCTTTCCCCGAAATCTGCCACGGGCTGACATGAATTGTGTAGGCTATTCCCGTTAACTGTCATTTTGACCCCGTCCTCGCTAACAGTCGCCCCTATTCCTGAAGAGCGCTTAAACGACACATGCCACAGCATCCGAACCCTGAACTTTGATTTGGAAAAGACCAAAAATTGGAGGGAACCTGACAGAATCAATAACTATCCTGGTCAGTCCTTGTCAATGTGGAACTGCACGGCGCCGTCCTCATGGGGTATCAAGACGCCATACAATGACACTTTTTTCGATTACTGGGACCAACCTTCCAAGCCCGCCGAGCTGATTACGCAGAAGAGTGCAATCTCTGGCGTCATTGCACGCGACAACATTGCACACGACACTTGCGGAGATGGCTGGAACTGCACCTATACCATATCCTTTCAAGCCACCGGATACAAATGCCAGGAGCTGGGGAGGGGCGTCGGCATGGATGACTCGGCCATCAGCCGGGAAGGTTCTCCTTTCAACTCAACCTTGCTGCTTCCAAAGGGCGATCTTTCATACATCGCTAACACGATGCTTGGCGACTACGCACCGAGACAACTAGGCCAGCTTGGAGACGGGGGCTCTCTTGATGCCAGCAAAGATGCTCCATTCCCAAAGACGCTCGGGGCTCTGCAACACGAACCCGTGCTGTGGATAGGGCACTCGATCAGGACACGCCCGGACGAGCCGATCCAGGAAAACAGGAGTGCGCCGGGTTTCAATACTGCCTTTGAGCCTGTAATTTTCCGCTGCGAGCTCTGGGTTACCGACTACACGGTCCGATTTGACCACACATATTCAGGTCAACGCACCACTATACTCAAAAGGGACCATGTCCGACCTCTGATTGACACGAAATTTGACACTAGCAAGATGAACAACAACTCAACTGGCAGCGGAAACAACACGGTTGCGCAACCCGAGTCGAATTTTGTCTATCCTCTCGACGCCGACGGCACTGCTTCAACAATGCGGATCACGGCGGCATACCACTCACTTGCATCCCTTTTCCGCAAATTGATACACGGCGAGATTCAGTACATTGACCCTACGATTCGTACCGAGGCATACAAGACTCGGCTGATCGACACGAGGTATCATCTTCCGGTACCAGATTTGATGCAGGAGATTCAAATGTTTTATGACAATTTCACCCTCTCAATCCTCAGCAACCCTCAACTGATGATTGTTACGTGGGCGGCCAACTCGACCCAGAGAAGCGGCATTACAGACTCGACCGAGGAGGAAATCGAAAAAACGCCACTGTACCCCTGCATCAGGTCGAGAACCATCAATGCATACGTTTACGTGAAACGAGATCTCTGGATAGCGTACTCCGTCGCCATCGCATTGGCTCTGACAAGTATATGTCTGGGAACTTCAGCGCTTGCCCAGAACAACTTTCATGTCCGCGATCTAAAGGTATCATCAATTGTTGCAGCTTCCAGAGCTCCATGTCTGGAGGAACTGCCGTGGAAGAGCTCGAAATGGGGTGAGGTGCCACCGGAAATCAAGCAGACAGTGCTCGGGTACGGAATTGTAAGGGACATTGGGCCCAACGGAACTCCTGCATTGGGAAGTAGTACGGGCAGCTCGTTGGGCAATGGAAAGGTCTACTATGGATTTGCGCCGCCCGATGTCCTGGAGCGGACGAGAGCTGCCACGTTTGGTATCGGAACGCCTAGACCCAAGGCAAGCCCTTTTAGTTTCAAGATCTGGGAGCACTCATAGGGGGATTTATTGGGGGAACATTATTGTTTGATTTTGGTTGGCTTCACGTTTGTTTTTAACGGAGTTATTACGGATGTTCGTATGAGATGGGACGGAAAATGGGATGGATGGACGGGTATGCGATGGGTATTTGTATAGCTGATACCCTTTGTTCTAAAGTTTTCTCTCTCTCTCTCTCTCTCTCTCTCTCTCTCTCTCTCTCTCTCTCTCTCTCTCTCTCTCTCTCTCTCTCTCTCTCTCTCTCTCTCTCTCACTCTCTCTCTCTCTCTCTCTCTCTCTCTCTCTCATCTTTGGGGAGGTGGTTGCTTCTATTTTTAATATTTTATTTTCATGACTGACCGTGTACCTCCTCCACGGAACACAACATAAACAGGCATAAGAGAGATGTTATTTATTTATTTTTTTGGTGGGGGGGGGGGGGGGGGGGTTGGTTTTCCTATGAGTGTGAGGCGTGAAGCTTAATATCAATACATGGTTGCCTTGCGTACTTGCGTGTGTAGCGTGATGGGAGCTTTGTTTATACCCCAAGAGGTCCTTTTCAGCAGAATGATGATTGTCCTTCCACACCTATATCCGGGTTTTTTATGCGAACACGGTGACGATTTCCCTATAACTGGCAACGAGTCCAGGGGAAGCTTGCTTGGATAAAAAATACAATACCTTTCTCTTTCGACCAAGAGAGTTTTCAATATCTTCTTTATATTTTTAGAGAATGTACAGTACATTATGTGGCATTAAGTGAGGAGGTGGAAAAAACATCACTTGTACGGGAATTTCAGAGACTTTCTGCAGGGGTTAGGAATACATCATGATGTAGCTCTGACAATGTGGCTGGCTACCTAAGTAACAAGAGGTCGGCAGTTCAGTGGGATGCGTCGTGTGCCAAAGTTTCCCTGAGTTCGTTCTTCGTTATGCTCGACTCCTTCCCCTCCATGCCCGGGCTTCGAAGGAGAATCACTGCTATCCCCTATCATTCTCCACCATCATTCACCATCACTTCTACCCACCTTTACATGTCTTTCGATCAAAACCTCCGCCTCTCTCGTTACTATGTCCGACGTATTGCCCCAGCCTGTCAGCAGCCCAGACCAGCTCTACTTTACTCCAGCGTTAGTCATTCTTTCACCCCTTCCAAAGATAAAATCACACAGGCCATGGACCGTAAAAATTTCCAGTTTGCCTAACCCAGCAGGATTTCGTACGCCCGTGATTATTCTGTTTGAGAGGGCGGGGGTTTCCGTGGTATGCCGCGGGGATTGAGAGATTGCTAGGCAATGGCGTTCCCTTGCCCCAAGTCAAGGAGGAGTTGCAGGATACTTATCGTCACAGTTCAAGGTGATGTGCAGGGAAATTATCTGGGGATGCGTGAGGGGGGTTATCGGAAACGCAAGAGTATAATACGGCGGTGGCACGGAAGCTGGACTAGATACAGGAGGAAATGTAGAAAGGCAATAATAATTACGACACGAGATGTGGAAGGAGATAAAGCGAATTTCTTAGTATGAATGGAAAGGCGAGGGGTGGGATCAGACAGTACATGATAAGAATGCTGTCGTTTCTTGTTTGCTTGTATATATCCTAGTGACTAAGAAATTTAACAACTTGGGGAGATGTAAAAAATGTTCACCGCTTTGAAGGTTAAAGTTAAACACTGCGTTGGCTCCCGTTCCTCTTATCCTCCGGCCCGGCGAGGGCGGACTCACGTCACCGAGGCCGGTCGTTATCCGAAGTCTACCATCTTACCAAAGGATAGTTTTTCTGCAAGTGAGGCTACATCTCTTTTCCCCGGCTCAACCCAGGGTTGGAAGTTGGCTTTGTTACTTCTCCCGAAGATTCTCTCCCAAGTTCACAGATGGTAAAGGTATTTTGGGATAATTCTTCAATCACTCATATCACAAGGTCTGTCAGTAATTAATCACACGTCTCCAATTTTCAAAAGTAGTACTACTTGAAAGTAAATATGTGATTAGGGGATATATAATATGGCCATATATATATATATTTATGAAAAGCCCTTTATTCTATCTTGTTTAAACTTGAAAACTTAACCCTCAACCCCTTTACGAGAAAGGTTGAAAAATCTTGGAATCCTGGAGTAACTAGGTGGGAGGACGGCTGGAGGGTCTGACTGACTGACTTGACTACCGACTAAAAGCGAATGAGTCACTTGGGTGTGCTCGAAAACAATAGCAGCAAAAGGAATTGGCCATGGTTGATCTATCACGGGAGCCGGGAGTCAGTCTTTCTAAAGGGGTTTTATTTTTATATTTTTTTTTTTTGCCATTGCCTCTATTCGACTTGATCGTTTGTATTGAGCCCGTTTGTAACATTTCTAGGTGCCAGTTTTTGCGCTGAACTCGACGAACTCTTTGGCAAAGAAAAAAAAAGGGGCATTATGCCCTCACGGAAAGGGAGGGGAAGTGTATAACTGTAGCTGATGAAGATGGTCTCGCATATTTGTATGTTCGTAAACCACCTGAGTGGGTGGCATGCTTTCCTATTACTCAGCTATATCATATTCGTTATATTAATTACCCTACAGATATTACCAACCTTCCTCCTGACCTGAACCTCATGCGGCCCGTGAAGCGACCTGACACTCCCAATGCGACATCAGTTAACAACCTCCTTTCCCCCCTTCTAAACCCGTTACCCAGGCAAGCGAGAAAGGGATAACTGATAAACAATCTGCATCTTTCACAGCACAAGAAAATATCCAAAATAGACTATAAAACACAGCCTTGCTGCTCCTTGTCGATTACAAGGCTAGCAAAAAAAGATCACCAGCAACAAAAAAACCTTTGATGATCCCGATTCATCTAGGCCTCCCCCCAAAAGTCCCAAGTCCCCCGTCCCCGGTCCCCAGTCATCGAGCCCAAAGATGGACTCACCTAGAACTTGAGACTCGTACCACGCACCCCAATCAAACATCCATGAGGAATAGTACCGTTTCACTCACCTAAGTATCTATTCCTTCATCCCCACCTCTAAGACGCGGAAAATATTTCCCCAAGTTTCCCAAACATGACCGGCGCACTAATAATAGTAGTGCCTTATCCTCCCTCCTCCCTCTCCACTCCAAACCACATTTACTTTGCTAAGCCGCCCTCGTGTTTCTTCTCCTCCTTCCGTTCCCAGTTTAACACTACTGTGGAGAATTTTTTTTTTTTTAAAAAAAAAAATTTAATTCCCTTGAAAGTTTATCTGTTACATTCTTATTACCTTTCTAGCCGTAGTTGGATAGTGAATTAGTTCTGTTTTTTTTTTGGTTTTTTTTTTAAAAAACCCCCCCCCCCCCCCCAAAAAAAAAAAAAATTAAAAAGGTAAAATTGTTTACTCTTTTTATAACAAATCTTGACTCTTTCTTTTCAGTGCCTATCCGCATGAATTATATATATGTAGTTCTCTCCAAACCATGATTGAATTCATAACGAAAGATGCCTCCAGCAACTTGATATAAGTGTTTTTTTTTTTTTTTTTTTTTTTTTTTTTTTTTTTACAGATATTCAACATTTTAGAAACACCTGAAGAAAATATATATAATATAAGTAAATAAATAGATAAATAAAAACCTTACACTGAATAGCATCTTTTGGCCCAATTTAATTTTTTAAATTTTTTTTTTTAAAAAATCTTATATTCACCGACGGTATCTTTGTAATTATTTAAAATCCATTCCCGAAACTCTTTGACCCCCCCCCCCCCAGATCCCGTCCCCTTCCCCTAGCATACATATATCCATCAGCCGGATAGATCGGCTTTCTTTTCATACCTATTATATGTACATATGTATGTACATATCTTCACTATCTAGTACGCAAGTGAAAGAGACAGGCAGCTCTTTATCTAGTAAGCTTGGGACCGGAAAACAAGAATTTTTTTTTAAAAAAAAAATTTCAAAAGGATAAGCTTTTTCTTGTTTTTAAAAAACATTTCATTGATATTGATATCCAACTGATGTGTGGGTGCATGCATGCGGGTGCTTTCCAATCCCCCCTCCCCCCCCTCCGGTTCCCTCCTCCACTTTTTCCAAGATTAGTCGTGTATGGGTATTCAGGTACAGTACCTCGATCTACATGTTGTGTAGCTTTTTTTTGTTTCAAAAGTTTGGTGTAGTATGTTTTGTTTTTTAAAAACTTTATCACCATACACATCTTTTATCACATTTTTGCAAATCATTATTATTATTATCAACATCATATATATGAAAAAAAAAATCAAGAAAAAATCACCATACCTTTGAAGAATAATCACTACACCACCCCCCCCTAATCCTCCTTCAAACTTTGTATTCTTCTTCCCCTGGTAAAATATCCCCTGTATAGACACCTACCTACCTACCTTATATACTTGCCTTATAAGGTGTGGACTCAACCCCCCCCCCCAAAAAAAAAACAAAAAAAAAACATGTTAATACCATTGAGCTTACCTTATTCTCTGATGACATTGAAAGGATAATGGTACATACGTAGGTACATACATGCATGGGGGAAGACGATATTTGGTAAGGTATTCGTACAAAAAAGTAAAAAAAAAAAAAAAAAAAAAAACTATTTCTTCCATCACCCTCAGGTCATCATGATTGCATCATATCTCTTTGATTTTATACAACATGTGTATTTGTTGCGCATGCCTTTCAGTTTCCAAAAAGTGAAAGGTTTTTTTTTTTAAAAAAAAAAACAAAATTCGTGGGGGGGGGGGGGGGGTGGGGGGAAAGCTTTTCCCTTTTCCAATATGGCATTCCATAAACTGTGTTTAGAAAACTTTGCAAACAGTGGTCACAAGGACGGAATGGAATATGGATTGTCTTGTCCCTCAGATTGGGATATTCGCAAATGATAATCATTTTGCTCTTTCCTGCCTCTGACTGAGGCGGGCCGCGGGGGGGGGGGCGGCGGCCCCCCCCCCCCCCCCGCCGCGCCGGCGGGGGGGGGGGGGGGGGGGGTGGGGGGGTGGGGGGGGGGGGGGGGGGGGTC